>CM062816.1:945828960-946151460 GCA_031772625.1 Pinus tabuliformis | reverse complement strand
CCCCACCGCCGTAAGTGGATGTGCCTGTGTTGGGTCCCTATAATACTAGTGATTACCCCATTACTATTGTAGTTATACCCCTTATTTATATTGATGTACCCATGTAGTGCCCATATTGTTACTATTGTGCCACATAGAAGCCCACTATTGTTATTGTTGTGCCCTACAATATTATTGTTATGTAGGCTTTGATTGTATTGGGACCACTTAGACTCCTATATATAGAAAGGAGGTATTTTCATTTGTATCATCAAAGAATTGTTCATTTATGTAATGTAAAGGAGGTTGCCCCCTCAAAGAGGCTGAATTCTAAGGCGTGGATCTCTCTTTTCTATCTTTTTGTGAGCTGGTTTCATAACATTTGGTATCAGAGCTTTGGATTCTAGGGTTTCGCTGCTCCAAACAGGTCATCGTGGAATTTTCGCTATAACTTTTTTTCTGTGACGTTTCAGAAGTCGCAAAAAAAACCCATTTGAGAAGAATTGGCGTTAAACCTTGGGTCCGAATTTCAGAGCGTTTCGCAGGATATTTTCGGAGATATGATCTGAGGAAGTTGGCCTTTTTGCAGACTCCTGAATTACATTCAAAACAGGTGACCTGGGGAAAATCGTCATAACTCTCTCTCTGAGGATCGGATTGAAATTTCGTAAAAAGTTACAGAAAGAGGACGGACTGTAGTTTCTTGTATGTGTGTTTTAGATCCAAAAGTTGAAACAGTGACTCGTGGCACGTCGTACAAGTTCTCTCTACGGAACCAGTCTAAACGCAAGTCACTGTGGGAGATTTCACATAACTCTTCCTTAGAGAATCCAATTTGGCTCAGACTTGTGGCATTGGAAAGAGGACGCAGAAGGCTACTGCAGGTAGCAATTTCAGAATTGGATGATCCGAAATTACAGAGATACATCAGATTCAATATCAGGCTTCTATAAAGTGAAAAAAGGTGTGTAGTTTTTTTTTTAATTTTTGTGTAAGCTTGGTTTAACGGAATTCAAAGGGCATAGTAAAACTTTATTATCGGTAACTGATGCCCCGAGGAAAGAAAATGCAAACACCTAGTAAGGAACCTGAAAGCTCTAGCATGACTCATGAAGAAGAGGAAGAAATGCTACATGATATATCAAAATTACAAGAACAAGTGCAACAAATGTCACGCTCACAAAAGCTAACAGAAGCTAAGATAAGTGGCGTGGAATCTAAGGTAAATGGCGTGGAATCTAAGATAAAGGGAATGGAAGCTAAGATGGATGGCATGGAAGCTAAGATTGACGCTAAAATTGATGGCATGGACGCTAAAATTGATGGCATGGATGATAAGATGGATGAATTGAAGAAGTTGCTACAAGAAAGGGTCACTAATGGTGAAAAGGTAGTAAAGGAAACTCATGATGAGAATAAAAGAAATGTTAATCATGATTCCATAGACTCTAATGTTGGATCGAAGACTCACCATGTTCCAAAAATCGATGTGAGGAAGTTTGATGGCAAGGATCCCGCCACATGGATATTACAGATGGAGCAATTCTTCGATCTCAATAATGTGCAAAACACACAAAAGGTACGTATGGCAACTTTATATTTGGAACCAAATCAGTTTGTATGGTATCAATGGCTTTGTTCTCGTAAACAATTTATCACTTGGGCAATTTTTACGGAAGAATTGATAGCACATTATGAGGATACAAAAAGCAACACTTTTTTTAGCCAATTGATAAGTCTCAAACAAAAGGGTTCAATAATGGAGCACATTGAGGAGTTCCAAAAATTGAACATAAGGGTAAAAGATATTCCAGAGGAGCATAGGATTGATGTGTTCATAGGGTCTTTAAAGGATAATATCCAACATGATGTGCGCCTTTGGGAACCTGATTCATTAGAGAAGGCATTCAGGTTAGCAAGAAAAATGGAAAGCAAAATTATGGCAACTAGGAAGCATACCGTTCACAACTATAAAGACGGAAGTGTTGTTGCCCATAGTCTTCCACAACCTACAAGGTTGACACCACAACAATTGGAAGAAAAAAGAGCAAAAGGGCTTTGTTACAATTGTGATAGCAAATACACAAAAGGTCATAAGTGTGCTGAGAAGAAATTATTCTACATAGATTGTGAAGAGGAAGAAGAAAAGGAGCAAGAAAGGTCAAAAGAAGAGGATATATTCCAGGAACAAAGCCTAGATGAAGAACAAATAAATCCGACCATATCTTGTAATGCATTGGTAGGAATTACCACTCCTCAAACCATCAAGATAGAAGGACAAATCAAGAAGAAAAAGGTAATAGTGTTGATTGATTCAGGAAGCACCCACAATTTTATTCATTGTAGGGTAGCAAAAGAATTGAATTGCTTCCTATATCCAGCACCAGAGTGTCAAGTGATGATTGCAAATGGAGGAACAATAAATTGTTCTGGAAAGTGCCATAATATCAAGCTATCCATGGGAGAATATGTATTGACTAGCCCAATGCTTTCCATTCCAATGGGAGGTGCTGATGTTGTACTAGGAGTCCAATGGCTACAATCCTTGGGTACAATAGCTTTTAATTTTCAAGAACTTTTCATGAAATTTTCTGTGGAAGGAAAGGAAGTTGAATTAAGGGGTATTGCAGGGAAACCAGGAAAGATAATCAGCTCTAATGGTATGACAAAGCTTCTAAAAAAGGAGCAAAGGGGTGTAATTGCACAATTATGTTCGCTAGATGTTTCCACATTAGAATCATCTATTTCTCCAGATCTCCAAAAAGTCCTGGACAATCATTCCAAGGTATTTGAGACTCCCAAAGGTCTCCCACCTATGCGTGATCATGATCATGCTATTCATCTGATTCCAGGAAGTGTTCCTCCAAACATCAGGCCGTACAGATATCCCTATGTCCAAAAAAGTGAAATTGAACGTATGGTTGCAGAAATGCTAGAGGCTGGTATAATTCAACCGAGTCAAAGTTCTTTCTCTGCTCCAGTAGTATTGGTGCACAAGAAGGATGGATCATGGCGCATGTGTCCGGATTATAGGGAGCTCAACAAGCTCACTATTAAAGATAAGTTCCCCATTCCTGTCATTGATGAATTACTGGATGAATTGCATGGATCAATTTACTTCACCAAGTTGGATCTTCGTTCAGGATATCATCAAATCAGAATGAAGATTGAAGACATTCCAAAAACGGCATTTAGAACTCATGAGGGTCATTATGAATTTTTGGTCATGCCTTTTGGCCTTACCAATGCACCTTCAACATTTCAAGGTTTGATGAATTCAATTTTCAAACCATTCCTTAGAAAATTTGTGTTAGTATTTTTTGATGATATACTTATCTACAGCAAGTCTTGGAAGGATCATGTTGAACATGTTGACAAGGTGCTACAACTATTGGAAGAGAAACAATTATATGCCAAAAGATCCAAATGTTTCTTTGGAGTCCAGGAGGTGGAATATTTGGGTCATATTGTATCTCATGAAGGAGTTAAGGTAGACCCTACCAAAATTAAAGCCATTAAGGAATGGAAAATCCCCACATCCATAAAGCATTTGCGAGGATTTCTTGGGTTGACAGGGTATTATCGCAAGTTTGTTAAGAATTATGGGAGAATAGCAGCACCTCTAACAACATTATTGAAGAAAGATGCATTTTCATGGACTCCGGAAGCAACAAAGGCCTTTGAACATCTTAAAGAGGCAATGTGCCAAGCACCGGTCTTAGCTAAACCGGACTTCACAAAAACCTTTATTGTGGAATGTGATGCTTCAGGAAATGGAATTGGTGCTGTTCTAATGCAAGATGAAAGACCCATTGCTTTTGAAAGTCGTCCAATCAAGGGAAAGTTTCTAAGAAAAGCTATTTATGAGAAGGAAATGTTGGCAATACTCCATGCACTTAAGAAATGGCGACCCTACCTAATGGGAAGACACTTCAAGGTAAAAACAGATCATGATAGCCTTAAATACTTTTTAGAACAAAGATTATCCTCTGAAGAGCAACAAAAGTGGGTCACAAAGATGTTGGGTTATGACTTTGAAATCATCTACAAAAAGGGGAAGCAAAATGTGGTGGCAGATGCACTCTCAAGGAAGGATGAGGATGTGGAAGCATTGTTGTGCACTATTTCTATCATCCAACCAGATTGGATAAATGAAGCAAGGGAGGAATGGAAGAATGATGAAGAAGTGTGGGCACTTATTCGAAAGCTACAACAAGATTCCAGTACGTCTGATACATTTAGCTGGAAAAATGATTCGTTATGGTACAAAGATCGCTTATACCTCTGTAAGAATTCCCAGCTAAAACAAAAGATTCTTATGGAATTGCACACTTCTCCCTTAGGAGGGCACTCAGGATTTTTAAAAACTTACCACAGGGTTAAGAAGGAATTTTTTTGGGATGGCCTTAAATCAGATATTCAAAAGTTTGTGGCAGAATGTTTGGTTTGCCAACAAAATAAAGTTGAAACAATTAAGACACCGGGTCTATTACAACCTTTATCCATTCCAAGCCAACGTTGGGAGGAGGTATCAATGGATTTTATCACAGGTTTACCCAAGTCTGAGGGAAAGAGTGTCATCATGGTGGTAGTTGACAGACTTACCAAGTATGCACACTTTTGTGCATTATCACATCCATTTAAAGCCAGTACAGTTTCTACTGCATTTATGGAAACAATTCAAAAGCTACATGGAAACCCAAAGATTATTGTAAGTGACAGAGATCCCATTTTCACTGGAAATTTTTGGACAGAATTATTTTCTTGTCTTGGTACTCAGTTAGCTCATAGCTCATCTTATCATCCTCAATCTGATGGGCAAACTGAGATAGTAAACAAATGTTTGGAAGGATATCTTCGTTGCTTTGTATCTGATAAACAGACACAATGGGTCAAATGGTTGCCTCTGGCTGAATGGTGGTATAACACTTCCTTTCATACAGCAACAAAAATGACCCCATTTATGGCACTTTATGGGTATCAACCACCATCCATCACATCATATTTAAGAGAAAATTCTAAGGTTCAGGCAGTGGAACATCACATCGAACATCAACAACAAGTCCTCCAACTCTTAAAGGATAACCTTGTGTTGGCACAAAATAGAATGAAACAACAGGCAGATCAACATCGCAGTGAAAGAAGTTTTGATGTAGGTGATTGGGTATTCCTACGGCTACAACCATATAAGCAAATGTCCCTCAAGCAAGCTAAGAAGGATAATAAATTATCACCAAAGTATTATGGTCCGTACAAGGTGTTGCAAAAGATTGGTACTATGGCATACAAATTGGAGCTTCCTGCAGCTTCTCGATTGCACCCAGTTTTCCATGTTTCATGCTTAAAGAAGGTTATAGGCGACAAGCTCCCAATTCAAACAATATTTCCAGAACTTGACGAAGAAGGAAAAATTATATTGGAACCGGAAGCAGTTATAGAAACAAGAACTCGACAGCTACAAAATCGATCAATTTCAGAGTACCTTATCAAGTGGAAAAACTTATCCGCTGAAGATTCCACATGGGAGGACGAGAATTTTATGCAGAAGTATCCTGAACTACTCAAGCGTTGAGGACAACACTTTTTTGAAGGAGAGGGGCATGTTGGGTCCCTATAATACTAGTGATTACCCCATTACTATTGTAGTTATACCCCTTATTTATATTGATGTACCCATGTAGTGCCCATATTGTTACTATTGTGCCACATAGAAGCCCACTATTGTTATTGTTGTGCCCTACAGTATTATTGTTATGTAGGCTTTGATTGTATTGGGACCACTTAGACTCCTATATATAGAAAGGAGGTATTTTCATTTGTATCATCAAAGAATTGTTCATTTATGTAATGTAAAGGAGGTTGCCCCCTCGAAGAGGCTGAATTCTAAGGCGTGGATCTCTCTTTTCTATCTTTTTGTGAGCTGGTTTCATAACAGCCTGGCCATGAAGAGAGGAGCCAACATTAATAGCATTGACAACATATCTAATCCAAGGTGAAGAAACCCAATCCTGCAAGACATATTGGATAACCCGCCAAGGAAAAGACCAACTGGTAATATTAAATCGGAGTGTGGCGACCTATGGAGATTAAGTTTGGTGATCATGTGTGATGAACTCATAATGATAGGTAATTATAAGGTGTGCTACCTAAGCTCAACAATATAGGTAAATCGAGCCAACCTTCATACCCTCCATCAAACATTGGCAGCTCATGTGCAAGGAGAATTAAAGCGCTATCTTGGGAAGGACCACAGAATGAAGGGCATAATCAACGGCAAGGAAGAGAAATTAATGGAGATGTATGGGAGAAGATAGTGAGGTATGACAAGAGAGATGATATGTAATCACCCTCGGCCAAGAAATTGTGAAACGCTCCTAGATTTCAGGCGTATTTTATGCTCTCACTTCCTATTAGAGTGTGTGGTGATGGATCCACTGGGTGGACTACCTCCAAAATCAATGGAGGAATGATGGGGAGAGTGGTGGAGTTTCTATTTAAACTACTCATGGGAAGACTCGACATGTTGACACGTCGAATTGAGTTGTTGGAGGAAGACAAGGTGGTAAAATTAGAGCAGATGGAGGCTTGCCTAAAAAGCCTAGAAGTGATGGTGGATAGGAAGATAATTAAAATGGAAGTGAATCTGATGAAGAGTGGCTTGGAGTTTGTGTGCAGTAGCTTGTTCGAGTAGGTCAATGAAGTATTGGATAGGTTACTACCCATAGCCCCCCTGGAGCAGCAAACAAGCCCAGCGAGAGGCGCAGAGGAGAAAAAGGCAAGCAAGGGGAAGAAGGCCTATCGTGAAGAAGCCAAAGCATCCAGTAACACCTAAAAATGTTGTTTCATGTACTGAAAAATATGTATTTTTTCTTGGGAAATTTTGTAAAACATATGGGAAATTTCAATGTAGAATTATAGCGCATAGAAATAATAGAATAAAGCAAGCTCCAATTTGGATATACTCGAAATAGGATCAACAAATGGAATTGAATCTAGTCTTGCTCTTTCTGATATAAATGGTTCTGGCCATGCAAACGAGGTTATATAATGAAAGTGTTTGTTTAGTTTTTAAAAAAATGATTTTTAATGTCTTTTTTTCAAATTTTTTGTTTTTTTTTTTCATTTTTTTAACAATTTAGTTTTATTTTGTAATTTTGATCTTTTATTTATTTATTAAAGCTATTTCTATTTATTTTTAAGCAATTCTTTTTTCTGGTTATGTTTATGTAAAATTTCATGTGAATCATTATTTTAGGAAAAAAAACTTCAAATATTATGATCTTTGGACATAAAATTCATAGAGAATTAATAAATTTTGTTATTTTTTCAAAAAAAATTAATCATGTTTTTTCCATAATTTCATTTATTTGAGATGTTATTTTTAATGAAAAGATCCCGAAATTTATATATTTTAACTATATTTATATGCAAAATATGTATTTTTTTTGACATGTTTAAATTACTATTTTTTACTAACAAATATTGTATGTGTGTGTGTAGCAAAAAAAATTGGAATTTTATTACAAAAAAACATTTCAAAGAAAACAAAAAAAGAACATTTCAAAGAAATCCAAAAAGGACGAACTTGAAAAGCACTTAGAAAACAAACATCTTGGGAAGAAAAAATATGGGAAGAAAAAATAAGAAGAAGAAAACAACTTGAAAAATGGTTAATTAACCAACTTTAAAAAAAAATGTGCATGCTTAAGGTATAAGAAAATTTAAAGTGTAAAACATATGCCCTCCAAAAAAGGATGACGTTGCATCAATGCTTTTCAAAATCGACATAAAATCATCAACATTTAACAAATAATGTCCATGCATAATACATAATAAAATTTAAAGTGTCAGAAATATGCCCCCCCCAAAGAAAGGTTGATGCTAGAGTAACACTTTTCAAAATCAGCGTGAAAATCACTAACATTTAAAAAAATGTCCATACTTAATACATAAAGAAATTTAAAATGTAAAAAATATGCTCCCAAAAAAAGGTTGATGCTACATCAACACTTTTCAAAATCATATGATTTTTTGCGACCTCTAAAAAAAATGAAATCTCGATATAGTTCTCGTTAAGTTGGTAACTTTGTTATGAGTGTATTATCATTCATTTAATTTCTATTCAACAAGGAAACTCAATGCATGCACATATTACTAAGATTTTATTAAATGTTTATGTGCTAACAATTTTATGCATTCACCATACCCCTTCTTGGTCATCCACACAATACATGCATTAAATTGAATGAACAAAAGATATAAAATTCAGCTAAAAATAATTCTTACCCAATTTCTTTACATTTTTAGCTTCACTTTTTGTTTTCCCTACTTACTTGGCTACCATCAACATGCATTCTTAGCTAAAATCTTTTCAAGGAGTCCAACTAGCTCCATCTATGATTTTCTTGACCTGCATCTATTATCATTATCTTCATCATTCATAATTGTGACCCCTCAATATAATTTCCATTAGGTCTATTCTCATGTGACTACATTACCATACTTGATGTTGCAACACTCAACAACTCCCGAAACAATCTCAATCTCACATGTTAGTCACAACTCTATTTCATGTTCTTACATACAAATTTCAATGAATATTCAAAAGGGGCACTTACACTATGTATCCAATTCATGCATTCAAACAATGCCTTCAATCTGGACCTAAACATGTACTTGTCATGCATATGTCATACTTGCATATATTCCATGGCATTCATGCACACATCAATTGTAAGTCAATTAAACTAAGCATGATCTATAACATCTCAATTCAACAACCAATTCAATTTTATTAAATTTTGATTTCAGTATGTCAATTATATATTTATATATTTGAAACAAAACAAACCTTCCCATGCTTATGGTGTTTTGTAATTCAATGTATAGCTTAATTTTACCTATTCAAAATATTCCCTCTAATTTATTATAGCAATGGCCCTTAAGATACTATCACAAGCACAAAATTTATTTAGGGTCTTTCCTAAAGTCTACAGCAACTTTAAAATTGCAAAATCTTTCTAAATGGTTCAAGAGGAACCCTCCCACTTATATTCCTATGCAAGTATATTACCTTAGATATGCATTGTTAGTTATTAAATCTTATAATCCTATCATGGACCTTTAATTTAGTTCTTAATTATATTAGAAGGATTTTTGGGATGCTCCCTTATTTCTCTTCAACTCACCACCAAAGGTGGGTGACTCATCCTTCTTAATTTCTATAGACACCAACCAACTCCTCACAAGATGTATTGCCATTGCCAAATATTCTTCCTACTGATTTCTCACTATTGTATTGACTTCTAGCACACTTATGTATGCTTTGTGTAACACCCCACCCTGCATTCCACCACTTTTACAAGCTCACCAGGGTAAATATAAGTTGAGAGTTACTATGCATGACCTGACCTCCAATATTTCATTACAAAAATGGGACCTAACTTACCAACTTGTACCAAACTTACTGCAACCTTTAGGGACACCTAGTCACATCTTTAACTTCGTATCTTCACTGGTGACCTTTTCCCTAAGGCTAGTCCACTCCTTGACCTAACTCATAACCTAACCACACGCACAAAGGGAAGTCAGTTAGCCCAAAAGATTCTAGCCGCATGGAGGACCCATATTTATCGCGACTGAGGTAGAGGATTCCTAGTTTCAAGATCTGGCTCAAGAAACTTAAGCTAACAATCATCCAACTGCCCAGATCCTTCTAGAAATTTTTCATTATCCTGCACAAGTCTTTATGCACCATGCTTGGCTTTGTTCCTTCTCAAGATTTCCAAATATATGATAATCATTTATAAAAACATTTTTTAAACATAGTACCTGTAGGTCATGAATGCATATCTATTCACTGTATCTTTAGTTTAATTAGAGAATCATCAAGAAGGCTCGTGCTACCCTCTCTTGCTAGTTGTATCAAATTCATATTAGCTCATGCATTCATATAATCTATTCAATATCTTGTCAAACCATAAACAAGATCATTTACAAGAGCACATCATATACTAAGAAATATACCATGCATGTAACCTGCATTTAACTAGAATGAAGCCATGAAAAACTAGTGATAAAATATTCACAAATACCAATACATGTACTCATTGATCTAAATAAGAAATAACACATAATTAGATATGCATAAAGCCAACCAAGTTTAGGACTTCCACGTACCACCCGACCATAGATTAGGCTGAACCAAATATTTCTTTCATCCAATCACCCCCGTGCCATATTCTAAGCATGATGTTTGATCACATGGGATAAACCAAAACAATCTTAGATGCCTCAAACTTTCTTCACCATACCCAAAGGAATTTCTCTATCTCCACCCACCTATCAAGAGTTCCAGGAGAAAATCATCTCCACCCTCAACGCTTGGGAATTTTCCTAAGACCTCCTCAACAAGGATCCAAAATCTTCCGCCAATCCAAAGCTTGAGCAAAACAAGGAACCTGCTACATCATGGCTATCCAGGAAATGGAAAAGGTAAGGTTGTACATCACTGTCAATCCAAGAAAATCACATGCCAATGACAACAAACATGAAAAATAAAATAATGCATATACCATGTATCAAATCCCATCATGCTAAATCACACATGCATATTGTTACTTTCAAATCCATAGATATTTTCTGACCTTGCTTGTTGCTACCCAAACTTCCTCTTGTGCTCCCTTCTTCTCCAAGTGAATGCTAGAATGTCTAGGAGTATGTCCCATAGTGTGTGTGAATGATCTCTCTCTCTCTCTCTCTCTTTTTCTTTTCCTTTTTCCTTTAATTTTCCTTCATTTTCCCTTGCATGCATATTCTTGTCCCTTCATCTTCCTTTTCTCCTATTTTCCTTTTTTTATTGTATTATATTTCAATTTATCCCTTTTCTTTTTCCAATGAAAATGCAAATTTACATAGCCAATAATAAACCACATGATTCCCAATGTAATGTTTCCCCCTCCATTCAATTTGGAATACGTGTCCCATGACCTTGGTTTTCTTTTTCCTTTATATGTCCGTTTATTACATGTAAAATTAACCCAGGGTTGTTACAAACACCTCCCCCTTGGGAAAACACCATCCTCAGTGTTCTATGACACTTATAACTAGAAAAAAAACTGTTGAGAAACATGGCAACATATTACGTATGGAGCTTTATAAACGCATCTCGATGCAGTATTTACAACGATATAAACATATGTACATTTGATTCAACGAACAAATAATCATAATATTTATGGAGCTTTATAAACATAGCTCGATACAATATTTACAATGATATACGCATATATACATATGCACATTTGTTTCAACTAGCAAATAAAAGGATATGATTCTTGCATCGACAACGAGGGGGTCTAGAGGATCACACCTCCACCCTTAAAAGTAGTACCAGGGATTCACCTCCTTCCAAGAATTCAAGAATCCACTGCTAAGATCAAAGCTTGCCTCCATGTCCAACACTACAGTCATTTCATTCTTTGTTCTCTTAGTGAATAATTACCGACTCATTATTTCTGAGCACACTCCCAATGTGCTTTTGATTCCAACTTACAATGCTAATGACCAAAACAAATTTATTCCCTATCCTTCCCTTCATTTCTTCCTAGTCCCTCGAGCAATCCAGTCACCCCCTTCTGTGCAGTCACTCACCTTCCAAGTTCAGGCCTCCCCTTCTCTATATCCCAGCCCCCCAGGCGATCCATTCCTTGGCAAGGTTTACTCGCATCAAAAGGTCTCAAACACCAAGGCATACCCCTGCCTCAAAACCATCATATCGGTCATATCATGCTTATGGAAATCAATAGACACTATTGCGTACCAATGTCCCACAATGGTGCTACTCCTAAAGTGCTTTACCAACATATTGTATCATGTTCCAATTCCTTTTGTTGTTGCTGCTAACACTCTTGCAACTAGTTCCAACCACCCAAACTAGGCATTTCCATGCTTTGATGTACCAAGCACATAATTTGCATTAGAATCAAAAGGAATTGTAATAAATTCAAATCATACCTCATTGGTAACTCATCAGTTGATCTGGAATTTATCCATGACAAAGAATTAAAGGTATTACAGACTCATGTGCATGGATGTGCCTATGTTACTTTATGCAACAAATCGATAAGATTGCGAAATACATAGACACTGAAGCAGTTAGAGAAAACACAACAGGAAAACATGTAAATACAACAAGTTTAATAAGGAGTTCACCCAATGCTCCTGGGCTACATCTCATGGTCCAGCCTTCAGTGGTGGCCTCTTTATTATGTTTTCAAAGCAGAGTTTTTACAACAGTGAGCTCAATTTGAGTCTCACTCAACAAATATAAAGCAGTAGGACTGGACTTGGATCCCCCAAGTCTCTATAGTCCACAGACTCTCCTTACTGAAACTCGACCTCTGCTGGTCACAGTAGTATGAGCCCAATCTGAGAGTCATACATGACAGGCCTATGCCGAGGAGTTCACTTGAACCTCTCAAGCCTTCTCTGGAGTACACAGACTCTCTGACTCTCTCTAGCTATGTCTTGATGCTGCCTTTGATCTGTAGGTCAGCTCGACTTACTTTCTCTATTCTCTGCTCTTAGCTTTCTTACTTGCTTTTCTCACTGCTTACTTTGTCTTGGTCAGTTCGTGTCTGCCAATCTTCTTTCTGACTGTTCGTTTCCACTTCTCGGCGTTCTGGTTCTTATGCCTCTATCTGTTTGAATTCCCCTGTTCTGCGTCATCATCACTGTGTAACGCTTCACAAGGAGGTGGCCACCTATTTCATAATGAACTGAGTGCCAGTTCTCTTGCAAATTTTTGAACGGTCGTTATTTCTATTTAACTCCGAGATTGCCCGCGAACATGATTCTTCTGCCAACTCATTATTCATGCCGGACTTCAAACCTTATACAATTCATCTTGTTTACCCCATTGAATCCGGTCATCCATCGGATCGCATTTCTGCTGTTGATCTGGAGCCTCCAGATCCTATGGTCTTTGTCCATATCGGGCGGGTAAGTTGCATGACGTTTACCTGTCTGATGTGAGCAGTTTTCTCTGTCTTCCACCGGACGCGTGGCACCTAGTGTGTGGCATCGAGCGGGACTCGGTTGAAACCGCTTACCACTCGAAGCCCTTTCGATATCCTGCCGGTTTTTGTGTGGGACCCGCCTCTGATGGAATCAGTGAATTCCGTATGGTTTTTTACTTTTCGGGTTTGGGTCACTCAGGGCTTTTTCTTCTCTGAGGGGTCTTCCCAGTGATATGCGATTATGTCGCTAATCGCATATAATAAACCTCCCCCATTTCTCAAAAAGACCTCTCGTTTTGTTGTTTCGTGGCAGCGCGCATTACCATGGGCCAATGGTCTGCACGCTTGACCGAGGGTCCTCGTTGCTCCGCGCTGCTCAAAAATTACAATTGTTTTGAGTGTATTTCTGATAATCTTGACCTTTATAAGTCTTTGAAACTTTGGCATGAATTTTACAGAGTTATAAAAACTTAGAAAGTTCTTTAGGATCCAATTCAGATCACGGCCTTCCCACTGAAAATTCTTTTGGACCACCAAAAGTTGGTTTTTAAGCATCAATCAAGTGAGGGTATAGATTCCTCACTTGTCCAATTTCTATCCATTTTGCACTGCTTGGTTTTGAACCTTTGAGTCCAATCCTGAGGTACTCAGCATCCCATCTGCACGTAGTTCTCACCTTCATGTCCAGAATTGTATCTTCCTGCAACTCATTGGGATATTCAGGCAACAGATCATCAATATAAGGCAATTGACTCTGCTCTTCGGGATCCTCAATCAATGAAGGTTCAAATAGTCTCAAGCTATCTACATTGACAATTGAGTAGATGTGCATGTAAGCTGGTAAATCAAGGCGAAAAGCATTCTCACCAATTTTCTCAAGTATCTTGAAAGGTCCATACCTTATTGGCTTCAGCTTCTTACCTTCACCTTACATTTTGTCTTTGTTGATATACAGCCAGAGTTGATCACCAACCTGGAAACTATGCTCAATTGGATGCTTATCATGCCCTGCCTTGTTCTTGGCTTGGCTCTTTTCCAGCTGTTCCTGTACTGCCTGGTGAATCTCTTGGATTTGTTCAATGAACTTGGTTGCCTTGTCCACATAATTGTGTCCATCAACTACTATGTCTTTACCAAAGACAAAATCCAAGGGATACCTTGGTGTGAAACCAAAACAAGTCGCAAAAGGAGATCTCTGTGTAGAAGAATGTTTGGCTCTGTTGTAAGCATGCTGCACATAACATAAATGTTCATCCCAAAGCTTGGGATGCTTGCTGCAATAGCCTCTGAGCAACTGGATCACTGTCCTGTTGACCACTTCTATTTGGCCATCTGTTTGCGGATGAAAATTTGTGCTCTTTTTCAGTCTAGTGTCCATCAATTCCCACAAACTTCACCAAAATTTCCCAACAAATCGGGTATCTCGATCATATATAATGGAAGTGGGTAATCCAAAATGAACCCATACATGCTGAAAGAACAACTTTACAGTTTGTTCAGCTATAATCTGTTTGTTACAAGGTATTAAAATACACATTTTGCTGAACCTATCCACAACAACATATAAATAGTCATGACCTTTTCTAGATTTAGGCAGTCCCCCAACAAAGTCCATGGAAACACTTTCCCAAGGATGAGAAGGAACTGGTAGTGGAGTGTACAAGCCTAGTTTTCTATTGTTGGGCTTGCTTTTAGCACACATGGTACATCCTCTTACATATCTAGAAACTGTCTCATTCATTTTTGGCCAATAACAAAATCTTTACAACTGTGCAACTGTTTTACTTACACCAAAGTGACCTAATATTAGAGAAGTGTGTGCTTCTCGAATTATCTTTACTCTTTCAGTTCGTGGAATGCATAACTTTCCAAAATGATACAAGAGTTGGTCCTTAACATGATAATCCAATTCTTCTACTTGTTTGTAGCGACTTAAAGTTGCATATACATCCTTAAAATCTATATCTTGAGCATATTGTTCAATGTAGCTTTCATGCAATATTGAATTATGCTTAAGTATAGTAGATGAATTTATGATTGGTCTGGAAAACATATCTACAACTTTATTGTGTATGCCCTTTTCATATCTGATGACTAGATGAAACTGTTGTAGAAAACCCATCCACCTATAGTGTCTTGATTGCTGCAACTTAGTTTGTGAGTGCAAATATTGAAGTGGTTGATGATCAGTATGTATAACTGTCTCTTTGCCCATTAGGTAATGTTTCCACTTTTTCACGCTCTGTACT
The DNA here is from genome assembly GCA_031772625.1 of Pinus tabuliformis. NCBI lineage: Eukaryota > Viridiplantae > Streptophyta > Pinopsida > Pinales > Pinaceae > Pinus > Pinus tabuliformis. Next base: position 946,136,213 of record CM062816.1, on the reverse strand, counting down.
AATGCATACGATTCTTTATCATATGTGGGATAGTTAACTACTGCATAATTAAATGTCTCAGAATGATAACATATGGGTTTACCGTGCTGCATCAACACTACTCCCATGGCATAGTCACTGGCATCTGTTTCAATCTCAAATGGTCTTTGAAGATCGGGCAGTGCTAGTACTGGAGCTGTACTAATGTTTTCTTTTAAGGTGTCGAAGGCTTTCTGTTGTTTTCCTCCCCACTGAAACACCTTGTTCAATCTGATTAAAGCATGTAAGGGAGCTGCAATCAAGGAAAAGTTAGCAATAAACTTTCTCCAATATTGTGCTTCTCCTAAGAAGCTTCTAACTTCTATAGCAGATTTGGGTTTAGGCCAATTTACAATGACTGCAACCTTAGAGGGATGTATCTTCAATTCACCACCCCCTACAATATGACCCAAATAATTCAAATATGTTTTTCCAAATTCACATTTTTAGAGCTTAACATAAATATTTTTTCTTTTCAAAACATCTAGAGTCTGCTTGACATGCTTTAAATGTTCTTCCTATGTTTTACTAAATATAATAATGTCATCCAAATATACAATGAAAAAATCATCAAGAAAAGGTCGGAGTACATCATTCGTTACTCTCATGAAAGTAGCAGGAGCATTAGTTAAGCCAAAAGGCATAACTAACCACTCATACAATCCTTGCTTTGTTTTGAAATCAGCCTTCCATGCATCTTGCTCTGCAACTCTGACCTGATGATAACCACTATGCAAGTCCAACTTGGAAAAAACATCTTCTTTCAACTGATCTAATAGATCATCTATGCGAGGAAGGGGATAACGATTTTTTATCGTTATCTTTTTCAGTGCTCGGTAATCAATGCACATTCTCCATGAGCCATCTTTCTTTCTCACCAAGACAATTGGAGACCCACATGGCGATGTGCTAGGTCTTATGAACCCTTTCTCGAGCAGCCCCTATACCTGCTTCTTGATTTCTGCATTCTCTAAAGCAGACAACCTGCACATTCCGATGTTAGGCAACAAAGCATCTTGCTACAAATTAATATCATGTACTATTTCCTTTTTGGGTGGCAGACCTTTAGGTTCTTGAAATAGTATATCATATTCTGAAACAATGTTTTCTAAATCAGCTTGTTGTTTAGCATAACAACCCTCAAATACATTGGTTTTATCAGGTTTCTTTTCCTTTACAACCATCAGTAAAAATTGTTTACATGAATTTACAATTCTTTTCATCTGCCCTAAGCTTATGAGAGTATAATTATTCTTGAGTTTATGAGCTCTTACAATATATTCAATTCCATATTTAACGAGTTGATACTTGTTCTCAACTCTATAGAAAATAGTTTTCCTACCATACAAGTAAGAACTTCCTAAAACAATTCCACATATATCCAAAGGAACTATATCTAACTCAACCTCATCTACAAATGCTGACCCAAAAGAAAACTTAAGTTTACATTGTCTAGTCACTTGTAGCTTTGATTTATCACATAGCCAACCTAATGGATATGGTTTCTTGTGAGGTGTGGTTAGTAATCCCAACTTCTTTACAATTTCTTCAGAAATTAAATTTACTTGTGAGCCACTATCAAACAAAGTATCAATCTTTTGATGCTTGGAAATAACTCAAATATGAAAAAGCTCATGTCTTTTCCTCTCATTTTCTTCATTATCAATAGATTGTGCAAAATTACTAGTAGATGCTTCAGAATTTTTACCTTTTATACCTGTGGCTGCGATTGTTGTTTCATCTCCTGAGTCTGACCCCAAATATTTTTGAATAGCTACAACAGTCTTCTTCTTTTTTCCCTCGTACTTCTTGGGTTTCAGCTCTGGATGTAGGATCCAACAGTGTTCATCATCATGCCCATCCTTCTTACTGTGAGTGCATGAAGCTTTGGTCTTTTGTACAGTATTTGTCTTCCTCTCTTTCCATTTTTGTTTTCATTTCTCCTTATTCTTGCTTGCAGTGGGTTTTGATGATCCCCCAACTTCTAGGTTCACATTCTTACATCTAGCCTCTAGATGTGTAGCCTAAACGGATACCTCATCTATGCTAGTGGGATTAAACATGAGAATAGTGTGCCTTAGGTAGCTGTGTAGACCACCTATATACTTCAGCAGAGTTTTAGGTGAGTCTAAGGAAATTCCTAGAATTAAAGCTCTTTTCCTAAATTCTTGAGTGTAGCCTTGTACACTTTGCCCTTTTAATTGGCAAAGAGTTTGCCAGCTCATCATGGCTTGCTGCATATAGGCTAGTGGATAGAATTGCTTTTTAATTGCAGAAACAAATTCACTTCAAACAAAAAGAATTTTACCATGCTTCTTCATGTCAGCTTGTGTCTTGCCTTCCCACCATACCAAGGCGGTGCCTCCAAGGCGTAGGCTGGCCAGCTGAATCTTACTCTTGTCTGAATCGGTGCTCTGCACTCTACAATAAACATCAATCTGTCTAATCCCATTATCCAACTTCTCTGCATTCAACTCTCCATCATATATCGACAAATCAAATTTAACATCTAATTTAATCAAAGATGTTTTCTTTTTATTTTCAGGGCTATTAGGAGGTGTGGGCAACTTTTCTTCTTTCCCTTTTCCTTTAGAATGGTCATGGAGGAGAGATTCTTCTACTCCTTTATCTTGTTTGGAGTTTGCTAAATATTCTTCTCTGCCTTTCTTAAATTCTCTATACATTTCCTCCACCATGGCTCTCATGGTCATAAAACTGTCCATGAACTGGGAGTCTGATTCCAAGGAACTTTCTTCTGACATTTTCCTCTTAGGATAGACTCTTCCAATTTCAGGGTTAGCTTCAACCAATTATTCTTCTCCTAATTTAAGCTTTGATCTAGTTAGCATTCAACAACAAAATCCAGCACAAGCTTGTCTAACCTAGTAACCTAGAGCTCTGATACCACTTGATCTAGAATTTATCCAGGAAAAAGAATTAAAGGTATTACAGACTCATGTGCATGGATGTTCCTATGTTACTTTACGCAACGGATCGATAAGATTGCGAAATACATAGACACTGAAGCAGTTAGAGAAAACACAACAGGAAAACATTTAAATACAACAAGTTTAATAAGGAGTTCACCCAATGCTCCTGGGCTACGTCTCTTTGTCCAGCCTTCAATGGTGGCCTCTCTATTATGTTTTCAAAGTAGAGTTTTTACAAAAGTGAGCTCCATTTGAGTCTCACTCAACAGATATAAATCAGTAGGACTGGACTTGGATCCCCCAAGTCTTTGGAGTCCACAGACTCTCCTTACTGAAACTTGACCTCTGTTGGTCACAATGGTATGAGCCCAATCTGAGACTCATACATGACAGGCCTATGCTGAAAAGTTCGCTTGAACCTCTCAAGCCTTCTCTAGAGTACACAAACTCTCTGACTCTCTTTGGCTCTGTCTCGATGTTGCCTTTGCTCTGCAAGTCATCTCGACTTACTTTCTCTGTTCTCTACTCTTAGCTTTCTTACTCGCTTTTCTCACTTATTACTTTGTCTCTGTCAGTTCATGGCTTTAAAGCCAATCTGCTTTTTGACTGTTCATTTCTGCTTCCTGGCGTTCGGGTTCTTCTGCCTTTGTTCGTTTGAATTCCCCTGTTTTGCGTCATCATCACTGTGTAACGCTTCACAGGGAGGTGGCCACCTGTTTCATAATGAACTAAGTGTCAGTTTTCTTGGAAATGTTTGAACGGTCGTTATTTCCATTTAACTCCCAGATTGCCCACAAACATGATTCTTCTGCCAACTCATCGTTCATGTTGGACTTCAAACCTTATACAATTCGACTTGTTTACCCCGTTGAATCCAGTCATCCATCGGATCGCATTTCCGCCGTCGATCTAGAGCCTCCAGATCCTACAGTCTCCGTCCATATTAGGCGGGTAAGTTGCATGACGTTTACCCATCTGATGTGAGAATTTTTCTCTCTCTTCCGCCAGATGCATGGCACCCAGTGTGTGGCATCAGGAAAGACTCGGTTGAAATTGCTTACCGCTCAAAGCCCTTCCGATATCCTTTCAGTTTTTGTGTGGGACCTGCCTCTGACGGAATCGGCGAATTCCGTACGGTTTTTGACTTTTTGGGTCCAAGTCGCTCGGGGATTTTTCTTCTCTGAGGGGTTTTCCCGACGATATGCGATTAGCGACTTGTTGCTAATCGCATATCAAAAACCTCCCCTGTTTCTCAAAAAGACCTCTTGTTTTGTTGTTTTGTGGCAGCGTACGTTACCATGGGCCAATGGTCTGCGCGCTTGACCGAGGGTCCTCGTTGCTCCACGTTTCTCACAAACTAAAACTGTTCCGAGGGTATTTCTGATAATCTCAACCTTTGTATGTATTTGAAACTTTGGCATGAATTTTACAGAGTTATAACAACTTAGAGAGTTCTTTAGGATCCAATTTGAATCATCAGTAAGGTGACACTTGCCATTGTGTTTAATTCCTGTCATGACAAGTCAAATTAGCTCCTTGATCAAATCATCATGTATAAAAATATCACATATGGTTAGCTCAAAAATCAATCATCATAAATCAGAATCCTAGATTATGTTCATAATTTTGAAATTAAAAATTGAAATACAATACTAATACTTATCTTTCAAATTGTTCTTGCTTCTACCTTTGTTCTTTGTTCTTTCTGTACATATATTGGATCGGTTTACAAATCCGGAAAGCATCCATTTCCTTCTCCTCTCTTTGACCATGTACACACACTGGATCAGTTGCCAAACCCAGCGACCACCCAATGCCTTGTCTTCTCTTCTCTTCCAAAACAATAAGGTAATCCAGACACTATACTGTCTACACCCTAAATATCAGCAACAAGGGAATCCAAGCAGTCCCACACCTATCTGTCCCAACACATTATACAACACATACACCTACACATGGTGTACCGCAACACTTTCACATATACACATGATACAACACAACATGTACACAATACACATGGAACAATACAACACATACTCAACACAACATGTACGACATGTACACAACAATAGTACTGCACATCTAGATATTACACCGTCTATACTGGGCATTATTGCCTATTGTATCTTCCCCATGCCTTACTGCATGCATCTACAATCCAAATCTAGGATTTGTGGTTTTTCTAATTATCCATGCATGCTCCAGCATGCCACAGATGACATAACTAAAATCAAAGCATAAATGAAAAAATCTTTAGAAATGACCTATGCAAATATTAACTCAAGATTGGTCTTTGCCCAAGCTATCCAAGGCTCTAGGGACTACTATCTCAACCCATAGTCTCTAGGGAACCAAAGCCTCCAAAGATTCTATCCCAACCCAGAGCCTCTAGGGAACCTGAGAACCAATCCCCTTCACTTCCCTATTCATAGCATAAACATGAGCATATTTATAAGCACATAATATCAAAATTATATCCACATGATACTAAAATAATAAATCTTCTAGGGCTATTCTTCCCACTTGAGTCCTCACAAAACTAGGAACCTTTTCATGCCATTCACCTGCATAAACAATCATTCTTCCACATGAAAGATCCCTAACTACCTTATCAAACAATGGCATTGATATATATATATATATATATATAGAGAGAGAGAGAGAGAGAGAGAGAGAGAGAGAGATTAGCATAGTCATGATCATAACACAATTACCAGTGTTCATAAGGTCAAGGTTAAGAGAACTTCATTTATCCATGAAACACATGCAAAACATTAAGAACAATAACTCCCAACTTAGCCAAGGAATCTGTTTCCTCAAGCCCATTTACCTTACCTTTCCTATTACCTTTCTCATGACTATCTTGCCATTGTCCATTTATCCCTATCTAGTTGTCTTATTCTTGCCTTCAGTTGCCCTTTATTCATGTATCAGGCTTCATATGGGTCTTATATTTCCTATTGGGTGCCACTTAACTCTCTCCGAGCTCCATTAGCTATCCTCTTTCCTCAATTCCCAAGACGCTCAAAATATAAAAGGCAATTACAAGAAGAAAATATAAATAAAACATGGAAAACCAAACAACCATAAACAAATTAGCATGGCATGCATCAGTCACAGTCAAAATCACAAATCAAGCATAAATAAATCATGAAATAGTGAAAACACAAAACTTTCAACAGACACCATGACTCAACCCCCATGGGTTCCCAGTGCTTCCAATAGTTCGTAAATAAAATCTCATCTCGAGCCTTCTTCAAGATCTATGACAATCTCTTTTCCCATGCAATTTCCTGCATCATACTTCCATAAACACACAATTGTCAGTGCATTAATAAATATAAAAATATACCAGTTTCTTTACGTTGGTGTACCAAGCACAATTCCCTACAACTAAACACATGCATGTCTCATCTCTCAAGGGATTTTGATTCCCTTGACGAATTCATCTATAATTGGAAATGAGTTATCATGCCTACATTTGATAAACCATCCCCTATGTAGCTTCCTTGACTCAAATTTTCTTTCGTGCACTTTTACTTATTCTATTACTCAGTTTCAGAGCATGAAGTCATTCTGCTGCAAGATGCATTAAGGCTCTGGTTGGAAATATCCTTCTAGTTTTACCTTCCATCTCGATAATGGATGCCTAGTGGTATACCTACCTATTATCAAGTGTTGCATAGATCGAGGGAATTATTTGACCTACATCCCCAATTGTCTGCACCTCCTGAGAATTGTAAATCGCAGGTCTGCCACCTTGATACAACGGACAATCCCTCTTGCGATGGCCTCCGCCACAAGTCCAACACCTCAATGGTTCTCTACCACTACCTTTACTTTGATACTCCTCAGGCTGAGACCCATGTCCTTTCTTAGCTGCATTAAACTTCTTATGCAGCGCCACATTTTCCTTCTCACCTACACCTTGAGATCTTCCTCACTTCTTGGTCCATTTTCCTTTAGTCTTCTCATTACCCTTCCTGTCATGCTTGAACTCAGACTTGCACTTTGACTGCTCATAAAAGTGATTCAACTTCCTTATGGATCCCCCCAAAGACCACAACTCATCAAAATCAATCCAGTTTTTGAATAATAATGGAAATTTGTTGATGAACCTTTGGATCATTGCTTTCTCATCCTTGAGATAGGGCACATATCTCAACAACTCTAAAAACCTGGTTGTATATTATTCATCTATCGTGGAACCAATCTTGATCTCATAGATTTCCTTAGCCTTTCCATCATAATATATCTCAGATAGGTACTTCTTCCTGAAGAGTCCTTCAAACTGTTCCTAAGTCAAATCCTCTTCTCAGATACCTCTAACATGCTTAACATCTTCCCACCATATATCTTCGTTTCCTTGATACTGAAGGTGGATATCTTGGATTTCATATTCTTAGAATAATCATGAAGTCTGATGAATTTATTCATCCCAAACAGTCATGCTTTTACATCTTCTAACTTAGTCAACCCACCATCAAAAGTAGGATACTTAGCTTTCTTGAAACCTTTTGGCAAGTACCTCCTCTCACTCCTCCAATAATGATTTTGGCGGTGATGGCGATGATGTCTACTAGAAGCATAGCTAGAATAAAATCTATGAGTACTAGCCCTCCTCTTAGGTGTATCCAAGAGTCTTCCACTCTTCATTGTATCATCCCTTTCCAACTTGTACCATTTCTAAATCCTGCTTCCATCTACACCATTGGTCTTTTCTTCCTATATATCTTCATGTATGATCCCCAGTTGTCCTTGCTTCTGCAAATCTGAGATGCTCTAAAGAATAACTGCATTGATCTCGACTTTCTTTTCCTGATCTTTCACAAGCCTTTCTTATGCTTCAATCAATCTCTCATTATCTACCTTGTAACTTATGATCTCTTTATTAAAAATTCTCAATGTATCTTCTAGATCAAGAGAGTCTCCCTCTTCCTACTACTCAACTAATATCTCCAATCCCACCAATGTATTTTTCAGCTTGTATGGGGAATCATATGAATTGTACTCAACTATTCTTCTCTTCATCTCTTGGCCTTCTATTTCCTGCAATATTCCATTGTTAGCCAAATAAAACCATAATCAAAAGCATACCTCAACTTATCATTGCTAAGGATATTACATATGCACAGCCCAATTCAAATTAGCATGATAAATAATATCATGTGCATGATACAATATAAATATTAATAATTAACTAACATGTAGGCATGGAAAACATATATACAACCAACATGCATGCATAACAATATGCATTTACCCCAAGGTCCAGTGCTGCAACCTAGCTCTGGTACCACTCTGTAACACCCCAACCCACGCCACATTTACCCACTTTTACAAGCTCACCAAGGTAAATATGATCTGAGATTTACTATGCATGACCTGACCTCTAAGATTCATTATGGAAATGGGGCCTACCATACGAACTTGTACCAAACTTACTACAACACTCAGGGACACCTGGTCACATCTTTAACTTCCTGACCTCATTGATGACCTTTTCTCTTAGGCTAGACCACTCCTTGACCTAGCTCATAGCCTAGGTGCCTGCACAAAGGGCAATCAATGCAGCTACAACCTTCCAACTGCACAGATGGCTCATTCTCCATGCGGCTGCAACCACATGGATGAACCAAATTGAGTGAGGCTAAGGCTGAGGATTATTAGTTTCAAGATATGTCTCTAGAAACATAAGAGAAAAATCATCCAACTAACCATATCCTTCAAGAACTATGTCATTAACTTGTATAAGTCTTCATACAATGTGCTTGGCTTTGTTCCTGCTCAATCTTTCCAAATACATGATAATCATTTATACAAACACTTTGTAAACATAGTACATGTGGGTCATGAATGCATATATGTTCATTGTATCTTTAGTTAGTTCATAAAATCATCAATAAGGCTCACCGCCTTCTCTTGCTAGTTGTATCAAACCCATATTATCTCATGCATTCATATAAGATATTCAATAACTTTTCAAACCATGAACATGACCATTTGCAAGAGCACATCGTATACTAAGAAATATACCATGCACGTAACCTACATTTAACCAAAATGAAGCCATGACCAACTAGTCATAAAATCATCATAAATACCAATAAATGTGTTCATTGATGTCAATAAGAAATAACACATAATCACATATGCATAAATAAAACCAAGTCTGGGACTTCCACGTACCACTCAACCATAGATTGGGCCAAACCAAATATTTCTTTCATCCAATCACCCCCGTTCCATATTCCAAGCATGAATGTGGGATCACATGGGACAAACCAAAACAAAATCAACCAAGGAATCCATAGGCTAAACCACCTCTAACCCCAACCCTAATGATTTCACCTAAACTGGTCTAGAAATCACCAAAACCAAAACAAGCTTAGATGCCTTAGACTTTCTTCACCATACCCAGAGGAATTTTCCTGTCTCCACTAACCTGTCAATAGTTCCAGGAGAAATATATCTCTGCCCTCAACCCTTGGAAAATTTCTTGAGACCACCTCAACAAGGATCCAAAATATATTGACAATCCAAAAATGAACCAAAACAGGGAACCCACTACATCATGGCTATCCAGGAAATGGAAAATGTAAGGTTGTACATCACTATCAATCCAAGAAAATCCCATGCCAATGACAACAGATGTGTCTAATAAACCAATGCATAGACCATGCATCAAATCCTAGCATGCTAAATCACACATGCATACTGTTACCTGCAAATCCAAAACTATTTTCTGACCTTGCTTGTTATTGCCCAAACTTCCTCTTGTGCTCCCTTGCTTTCCTCCCTTGCTTTATCCCTTCTTCTCCAAGTGTATTCTAGAATGTCTAGGAGTGTGTCCCAAAGTGCGTGTGAATGTTCTCTCTCTTTTTCCTTTCCTTTTTCATTTCCATTTCCTTAATTTTCCCTTGCATGCATATCCACGTCCCTTCATTTTCCTTTTATCTTATTTTCATTTATTTCTTGTATTAAATTTCCATTTATTTCCCTTTTCCTTTAAATCCAATGCCAATTCCAATTTCCATAGCCAATAATTATCCACAAGTGATTCCCAATGTAATGTTTTCCCCCTCCATTCAGCTTGGAATGCGTGTCACATGACCTTGGTTTGATTTTTCCTTTATAATGTCCATTTATTACATGGAAACTGAACCTGGGGCTGTTATATTTTTTTTCATTGAGGTAGTTTCTTAGATATCAAATATTTTCATGCCCTCATGTTGTTTATAAGGGAACCAACAAAGCGAGTGTTCTTTATTGCAACCCCAAGATTTCAAAGTATTTCTATTTGATTTACTTCTTTCTATATCATTGGTTGTTCTCCCATTTGTTTGGAGTTTAAATGGGCTATCCTTCTTTTGTTGTTGGTGAGGTTATTCATAGAGTTGTTGTTGTCCTCCACAACCCAAATATTTTAATTTCCTTTCCTTCCTCTAAACCTTATGGGGTTTTACCTAAGTTTCTAAATTCTTATAGCAATGTTTTTCCTTTTGATTAATCTAATCAAGTCTCTCGGGTTCCTCAGATTCTATCTTATCCTGAATTGGTCTTAGTAATCTATTAAGAAAATAACATATTTTCATCTCTTCATCTTTGAGAAATGGTGCATGTTCCATTAATGCTATGAACTGATTAGCATAATCACCCAAGGTGAGTTTTCCCATGCTTAGTTCATGTAATTCCCTAATCTTGTCATTATGAAACCCCTCTATATCGCCAATGCTTGGCACGTGTTACAACAACCCTTGCATGTATGATAGGTTTTGTAGCAATGTCGTGTTTAGCATTGTTTGCTCTTCTTTTTCTCTAATGAGTCTTTCATTGATTTCTTTGCAACTCTAAAGGTCTCCCTTCAAACTCTTCATTGTCTCAATAAGGTTAGGAGATGTTCCCTCTTCTCTCCCATTTTCCACAGAGGAGATTATTTTAGAACTGAGATGTGACTTTCTACTAGACATCCTTCTTTTTATTTTCACTACTAGAAAGCCTATTATGTTGAAATAACACAAAACTATTAGTACTATTAAAATCATAATTAAACATGTCTATTACCTTCATTTTTTCCTAGGCCTATACCAACCTACATGTTTATCTTGTTGCACCAAACTCAACAGTCTTCAAATAACGTTATTGTATTCATATATACAACAAAATTATTTCACATAAGTACACATGCATGCAGAAATATTAATTTAAAACTTAAATTATTCCCTATACTCAAGCCATCCAAGTTTAATGTTGAACCTTAGCTCTAACACCAGTTGTAATAGCTCCATTTCATCTATTCTTGAACCCATCTAGATCCAACATTGAACCATGATGTAATACCACTTTGTAACATACCTGGTACCTTAATGCTTTATTAAGGATACATGGTATCAAATTTTATTCTTCTTCACTAGCTTGACAATCAACTCTGATACCACTTTGTAACACACCCTCCTTCATCAAGGTTATGGGGCATCACATTTTCTCTAAGTCATTTTATTAAACAATTTCCACATTGTCTAATCATCATTCACAAAGCCAAATTTTGTTGGGGAATTTCATTAAACAATTTATGTGTACTATTTATTTGTCTCAAACCGTGATCTTCCATATGATATATCTAGAAATTTATAAAGGACCAAAATCTGAAATTTATACCATTGGTACCTTGAGATATTTTCTTTGTCTCCTCCAAGTTTCATAGTCTGAAACCTCTCAAAAATAAAGTTATGGCAAGAATTCCAAGATGATTTGTTTTGAGGTCTTATTTTAGGAGCATTTGGGAGACTTGACTTCCTTAAGGCATATTTATGAAATATCGAACGAAGATCTAAAATTTCTACCAACCTTTTTGTAGGATTTACCCTAAGTATGGTCAAAGTTTCAACCTATGAAACCACCCAAAAGAAAAGTTAAAGTGAAAAATCCAGCTGACCTTATTTCAGGAGCATTCAAGAAGCTCGACTTTCCTAAAGCATACCTCAAAAAATATAGCAAATCAAGATCAAAAAATTGAACTGAATTATCAAAGAGATTACCCCTCACTATGATCCAAGTTTCAACCTCTAGAACCTCCCAGAAGAAAATTTATAGAGAAAATTCCAAGAGGACATGTTTGAAGAAGCATTCAGGAAGCTCGACTTTTTCAGATATATAGAGAAAAAAAAATAGCAAACCAAAATACAAATATTGAACCAAATGATTAATGGGATTTCCCCCCACTATGATCCAAGTTTCAACCTCTAGAAACTCCTAGAAGAAAATTGATAGTGAAAATTTTTCCAAGATGACATGTTTACCCCATAAATCACTTTTTGGGCTTCCACCATTAAACTCTGTGAAATCACTTAAAGATTGTATATGCAATTAACAGGGAAATCATGCAGTTAACATGGAGGGCATGCAATTAAATACAAAGGCACGAAAATACCAAAAATTATCATGCATTTCCCATGCATCCCAATTCATTTAAATTCCACAACCAAGTGAATTCAAACCCACTACTTCAAACTTTACTATCATAACCAACACAATTATCATAGATAAAAATAATGTAACAACAATAATATTTCTTGCATATCACTAAATCATTCATGCAAGAAATATCAAAACACACACACACGCACATATATTTTAATAAAAAAATAATGGAATTGAGTTAGGGTGAACCATGTTCCACCCCACCTTAGGCTCAGTTGTGCTACAATTTTTCTCACAACTGGCCACCCTCATGCTAGATCTTGATGCCTTCAGGGAAAACCAAACTCAAGGATTTTGCACACATTTTTCAGACCATATTTAACATAAAAAGTGAAGGCAATTCTCCTTCACACGCAAGAAAAAATCAATCTCTATCACATAGACTATCACTGACGGTTCTTAACCAACTACAAGGTATGAACCTCTATGGGTTCTGCCACCATCTCTATTGCCAAATCAAATTTTTGGGTGAGAGAGTATGATATAAATTAAGAACCAAGAACCCCTTGATAATTTCTCCCTCTTATTTTATAATCACACCCTAATCCATCATCTTCCCGATATTTTGCTAGCTCTATCAAAACCCATATTAGCTCATGCATTCATATAAGATATTCAATAACTTTTCAAACCATGAACATGATCATTTACAAGAGTACATTGTATAATAAGAAATATACCATGCACGTAACCTGTATTTAACCAGAATGAAGCCATGATAAACTAGTCATAAAATCATCACAAATACCATTACATGTGATGATTGATGTCAATAAGAAATAACACATAATCACATATGCATAAAGCCGACCAAGTCTAGGACTTCCACGTACCACTCGACCATAGATTGGGCTAAACTAAATCTTTCTTTCATCCAATCATCCTCGTGTTGTATTCCAAGCATGAATGTGGGATTGCATGGGACAAACCAAAACAAAACCAACTAGGGAATCCATAGGCTAAACCACCTCTAACCCCAACCATAATGATTTCACCTAAACTGGTCCAAAAATCACCAAAACCAAAACAATCTGGATGCCTTAGACTTTTTTCACCATACCCAAAGGAATTTTCCTGTCTCCACCCACCTATCAAGAGTTCTAGGAGAAATCCATCTCCACCCTCAACCCTTGGGAATTTTCTTGAGACCACGTCAACCAGGATCTAAATCTACTAACAATATAAAACTTAACCAAAATAGGATACCCACTACATCATGGCTATCCAGGAAATGGAAAAGGCAAGGTTGTACATCACTATCAATCCAAGCAAATCCCATGCCAATTACAACACACATGACTAATAAACCAATGCATATACCATGCATCAAATCCTATCATGCTCAATCACACATGCATAATGTTACCTGCAAATCCAAAACTATTTTCTAACCTTGCTTACTACTGCACAAACTTCCTCTTGCACTCCCTTGCTTTCCTTTCTTGCTTGCTCCCTTCTCCTCCAAGTGAATTCTAGAATGTCCAGGAGTGTGTCTGAAAGTGTGTCTCTCTCTCTTCTTTTCCTTTTTCCTTTACTTTTCCTTAATTTTCCCTTGCATGCATATCCATGTCCTTTCATATTCCTTTTCTCCTATTTTAATTCATTTCTTGTATTAAATTTCCATTTATTTCCCTTTTCCTTTGAATCCAATGCCAATGCCAATTTCCATAGCCAATAATAAACCACAAGTGATTCCCAATGTAATGTTTTCCCTTTCCATTCATCTTGGAATACGTGTCCCGTGACCTTGGTTTGATTTTTCCTTTATAATGTCCATTTATTACATGGAAACTTAACCCGTGGCTGTTATATTTTGTTCATTGAGGTAGTATCTTAGATATCAAATATTTCCATGCCCTCATGTTGCTTATAAGGGAACCAACAGAGTGAATGTTCTTTTTAGCAGCCACAAGATTTCAAAGTATTCCTCTTTGATTTACTTCTTCCTCTATTATTGGTTGTTCTCCCATGTATTTGGAGTTTAAATGGTTTATCCTTCTTTTTTTGTTGGTGAGGTTATTCATAGAGCAGGTGTTGTCCTCCACAACCCCAATATTTCAATTTCCTTTCATTCCTCTAAACATTATGGGGTTTTACCTAAGTTCTAACTTCTAATAAAAATATTTTTCCTTTTGAATAATTTAATAAAATCTCTTAGGTTCCTCATATCCTATCTTATCTTGAAATGGTCCTAGTAATCCATTAAGAAAATAAAATATTTTCATCTCTTCGTCTTTGAGAAGTGGTGCATGTTCCAATAATGCTATGAACTGATTAGCATAATCAGCCAAGGTGAGTTGTCCCATTCTTAGTTCATGGAATTCCCTAATCATGAAACTCCTCTATATCTCCAATGGTTGGCCCATGTTACAACAACCCTTGCATGTGTTATAGGTTTTGTAGTAATGTTGTGTTTAGCTTTGTTTGCTCTTCTTTTTCTCTAATGAGTCTTTAATTGTTTTGTTTGCAACTCTAAAGGTCTCTCTTCAAACTCTTCATTGTCTCAATAAGGTTAGGAGATGTTCCCTTTTCTCTCCCCTTTTCCACAAAGGAGATTATTTTAGTACTGAGATGTTCCTTTCTACTAGACATCCTTCTTTTTCTTTCCACTACTAGAAAGTCTATTACGTTGAAATAACACAAAACTATTAGTACTATTAAAATCATAATTAAATGTGTCTATTACCTTCATTTTTTCCTAGGCCTATACTAACCTACATGTTTATCTTGTTGCAC
Source organism: Pinus tabuliformis (assembly GCA_031772625.1). Lineage (NCBI taxonomy): Eukaryota > Viridiplantae > Streptophyta > Pinopsida > Pinales > Pinaceae > Pinus > Pinus tabuliformis. The sequence continues at coordinate 946,121,049 of CM062816.1, read as the reverse complement.
CAAACTCAACAGTCTTCGAATAACGTTGTTGTATTCATATATACAACAAAATAATTTCTCATAAGTACACATGCATGCATAAATATTAATTTAAAACTTAAAGTATTCTCTATACTCAAGCCATCCATGTTTAATGTTGAACCTTAGCTCTAACACCAATTGTAATATAGTATCGTAGCTCCATTTCATCCATGCTTGAGCCTATCCAGATTCAACATTGAACCATGATCTAATACCACTTTGTAACATACCTGGTACCTTAATGCTTTATTGAGGATACATGGTATCAAATTTTATTCTTCTTCACTAGCATAACAATCAACTCTGATACCACTTTGTAACACACCCTCCTTCATCAGGGTTTTGGGGCATCACATTTTCTCTAAATCATTTGATTAAACAATTTCCACACATTTTCTAATCATCATCCACAAAACCACATTTTGTTGGGGAATTTCATTAAACAATTTGTGTGTACTATTTATTTCTCTCAAACCGTGATCTTCCATATAATATATGTAGAAAATTATAAAGTCTAGTACATCATATAAATGTTGCTAACCCAACATTACATGTATTTAATTATATCACAAATTTATATGATGTACTAAAATTTATTATGTTGCTAACCCAACATTACAGGGATTTAATTACATCACAAATTTTGGGGAAACAAAAAGGGGGTGTCAGAAATGAGAAAAATATCATTGGTAGCAATGGGATTTGGATTTCGGAGATGCGATTTAAATTATAGATATGGTTTTTGGGATTTTAATGGGAGACGTGAATAGAAAATTAGAAATTAATTAATTAAAAAATTTCAAAAATGAAAAGGAAAAGAAAAAGGTTTACAATCCTATTACTCTTCCTCACTTCCTCTCCATTTCTTCCTCTCCCTCTTCTACCTCTTCATCTGTTATTGCCTCTCTTTCTCTTCCTATTCTACTCCTCCTCTTCCTTTTGCCTTACCCCGATCCATTTCTTCTTCTCCCTCTCCCTTCCCCTCTCCCCAATCTTCATCCTCTTTATCCTATCCCTCACCCCTCTCTTCTCCCTATTCCTCTATTTTTCCTCCACTTTTTATTATAATCCTTCTCCTTCCTCCCCTTCTTCACCTATTCCTTTTTCACTCCTCTTTTCCTTGCCCCCTAATCTCTATCTCCCCTTTTTCTTTACCTTCTCCCTCCTCCCCTTATTTTTCTTATCCTTCATTCCCCTCCTCCATATGGTTATTATCCTCCTCCTTCGATCTTTATTTTTTTATTCCCCCCTATTATTTTTGTTCTCCCTCTCCTTCCTCCCCCTCTTCCTTTTCTCTCTTTCTCTTGCTCCCCCTCACCTAAAATTATAGTTTAGTATTGCATATAGTAGATTAAGGTTTCATTTAAAAGTTCCATATTTACCTATATCTACTCTTTATGGGTATTTGCTTTGTTTTTGTTAGAACTTCATAACCCAATGTACAAGGCATTAGTTTGAGGTTTTATCCAATCGTATTTCAATAAAAGCATAAGGCCAAAAAATTCATGAAAACTCAAAAACCCATCACTTGAAATTTTAACATACTTGGTGAAGGTGTTTGTAATGGAAAATGGTCATGGTCCATTTTAATCTTAAAATGGACCCTAAACATGCATCATTGACTTCCAAGTTAGTATATTGTATTAACATGGTTGGTACTATGACATTCCTTTAACAAGCCCCATGTCAAATACCAATATAAATATATAGTAGTTAGGTGTCTAAAGGAAAAACAAGAGCCATGTGGTGGCAAAGTCATTTCCCTTGTTGGCTTTGCACAATACCACCATGTGGTTTTTGTTTATTGAGAGAAGGCTTTGTAGTTAAGCCTAGTGATCCTTGCAGGTGGTTCTTTGTAGTTAAGCCAAGTGATCCTTGCAAGTGGCTCTTTGTAGTTGAGAAAACAATATAACCTGCCAAATATAATAATTAAAGTAATTTTAAAAAATATACAACGACATTTACACAACTACATAGGTATAATTTTTTTTATATAATAAGATTTATTAAAACAAAAAAATATTTAAAATTTAAATCATATTTTGTATTAATTAAAATTAACAATAAATTATTATAATAATTTTATCAATATATATAATATATTATTAACTCTTTCTCATATATATATTATTTATAAAAATTAAATAATATTTTATATTATGTTGAATGAATATTAATAAAAAATATTTTATTAATTATCGCATTAAGATTAAGATCGATATAATTATATTAAATATTAAATAAATTGCATTAACATATTTATTTGAATATTGATTATTAATAAAAATATAATTATCATTAATTCTCAAACTTGACTTCAAAATAAATGAAAATGAAATTAGAAATATTATTTAAAATATGGAATTGAAAAAAGACATGATAAAAAAAAAAAAAAAAAAAAAATTAATCTCTAACTTTTTTATATATTCAAATAAATATTTTCAATAATAAAAAATCTAAATCCATTCAAAATTATAAATAAAATTTTCCATAAATAAATAACCAAAAAATTACCATATAAAATAAAATATATAAAATATTGAAATAAAAAAATTATATATATATAGATATATTGATAAATATTTAACAAAATCAATATGGTGTACGAGACAAAACTTGGATCAATCTGTTCTAATCGTGAGCCCATCATCAACGTTACTACTTATTTAACAATTTAACTTAAACCTATAATAAAAAAATAAACGTAATTCCAAAGGAGGGTTGACACTGAGTGGAGCATGGCGCCATGATCCATGAAGCACGTGCCTTTTAATGATATTTCATATTGCAACAAGACCACCATTGGCAGCGACGATAACATTGCCCGTATCAGTGTGATCAAATAGGAAATGAGTTTCTGATAGATCAAATAGGAAATGAGTTTCTAGCTACTATAATCCTACATTCAAATGTCATTTGAAATGGCATTAAAGGCCCAACATTGATATGGGAGAGAAATGAACCTCAAACCAATGTGTTTCATTCAAACGCCCTTTGGGATAACATTAAATGCCCCGTGTTGACCTGGAAGAGAAATGAACCTCGAAACAATGCGTTTGTCATAAATCAGAGTCGTCAAGGCAATCTAATGTTTTTCAAAATAATATTGTAACAAGAGTTATATAGTAGCTAGTATATGTAGCTTAGCTTAAATATAATTTAATCAAACTAAAAAATAATAAAGTGTAGCACTCCATGTTGCATAGACATTTAATTTGGGTTACCATGTTTCACTTATTACTTTATCTTTTTACTTTGTCATCAAATACTTGACAAGGAATATTAAAGAACTATGGCTAGAAGGCCAGAACATATTTATTATTTTATTAGTAGATAATTGAGAGTTAAAGTATTTTGACAATAACTAAAAGAAACAATTGTTAACCTCTTGAGATAGTTAAAGTGGTTACTCATCTGTCTCTTCAAAAGAGGAATTCAAGGAAGGGCTATGGAGTTAGAGAAGACAGAAAGAATAGAACACCAGATGGGTCAAAGGAGTAGAGCATTGCTACCCAGAATTCCTTGAGTTGGGTGGAATAAACCAGTGGGAAAACCTTAAGTATAGTCTGAGAGGTATGTGACTTGAGGCTAGACCGTGAGTCCTCATGCCCAAGATACCTGACTGCAACAGACTCATTTCACTGTTCGGAGGAGGAAGAGCTCGGCGGAGAGTTTGGACATAATTTCTAGACTCACGACTGGGTGGTGAGACCTTCCTGAAAAGGAACTGCAGAGCTACAAGGCAGTGAACAAATAAGTAATCAAACCCTTTAACTTAGTGACCATTGAAGAAAATAATTCTACAGTGATTGATGGATAATAACAGGATTGTGCTTATGCTAGTTATTCTAAAATTGTATGTTCTGTATTTTAAGCTAGTAAGAAATAGCTTACATATTTAAGCAGAGAATTATGATATATCTAAATAGAGAACTGTTCCTATTACACAGAGAACAAAGAGCAGATATATATACTTAAATAGAGAATTGTTAACATTATGTTTAAACCGAGAACAACCTAAATGCGGAGACATAACATTGTTAATACTATGCATATGCATTGGGCTACTGTATGCAGTACACATATGAAACGTGTGACAATCTTAAGTAACAGCCTAGCATAATTCTTTCTCAACAGTCGCAATAATGGAGAATTAAATTTACATACATGGAAACTGTCAGAATGCTAAGAGAAAAGTTAGTTTTTCTAAATTTAATCACTGTAAGGAAAACACTCATTATCAAATTCAGAGGTCGAGTAACACTCAGTCAATTCCAATAAAATGAGTTATCACAGTCCATATATATTCATAATTTAACCAAACAAAAACAATAATCCATGTACAGGATCTGTACATTCAAATGTAACTGAAACAGACAAGCTTCGACATAGGAGGCCGAGCAAAACCAAAAGGATGATAAACCATGAAACATTAAATGCGGTCATCGACACAATATTAAAACCCTCAAAAGACTTACAAACCAAAATTACAGACCCTTCAAGAATAAACCAATGTCAAACCCTCGGAAGGGCCAAATATACATATAATTATGCCATGAAGAACTTAGAACAACTCGGTTTGCCGAGCACCCAAAATCCATTTTAAACGCAAAATATTCAAATGAAAAGTATGGCCAGCTTGTAGCCTCTGCCTAATTTCATGCTTTCACCCAAAAAAGCCAAGGTAGCATCCAGTGAAGCGGTTGCAAGCATAGCCACTATACAAACGAAAATATCCGTTTGTAATTCCAATGCATACATAAAGAAATATTTGAAGGTTTAACAAATGTTATCACATAGTTAAAGTTTGGTTATATGTAAAGCTTTTTTTTAAGTTAATAAATGTTATAGTAATATGTGTTACAAGTGGTACCAGAGCCAAGTTCGCACACTGAGGTTTCTGTGATATGCAAAAAAAAAAAAAAAAAACAAACTAAGTAAATGTGAATGTGAACATAGAGATCAACACCAAGGAGCAAAATGCAGAGGGGTCTCAGACCATCGAACCAGCCAAAAGAAACTTATGTAGGGGCCAACCCTGACATGTGGATAAAACTGTGAGAAGAATCTCGACAAGCCATTGTTGTTGTACTTGAAACTATTCAACAGTTACGTGCTGAGATAATAAATTTGAGGACAGATAATGAATGGTTGCGGCAAGATTAAGAGAGAATCCTTAAAATTTTGTCCAACTGATAGAATCAACGGGGATGAGACCCCAATGCTAGTAATGGGGAGAAAACCACGAAGGTCCATCAAGGGGAAGATAATGCTGAGTTAGGAGAAAGACATGAGGAGGACGAATAAGGATGTTCTGATAATGTTTCCGACCAGCGGAAACAAAAATCGGAGTTATAGGGGGAATTCAAAAAGATAAAACCATCACTCTTTGAAGGAGAGTCTGAGGAAGCAGTGGAAGCATGGCTAATTGGCATGAGTAAATACTTTCAGATTTATGACTACAATGATAAACTTAAGGCACAACTGGAAGTTTATCAATTAAGAGGTAAGGCCACCCTTTGGGAAGGAATAAAAACTGTGAGAAAAATTGACGAAGAGCAAGTTACATGGAAATAATTTCAAAAGCATTTCAAGGATAAATACTTAATCGAGCATTATTATGATGAAAAAGCAAAGGAGTCCCATGATTTAAGGTTGGGAGCCTTGACCATTGATGAATATGTGAAACGATTTATCTCCTTACTACGGTATGTACCGTATATGCAAGAAGAAAAGGCTAAGATTCAATGTTTTATTAGTAGCCTACCCAACTTTATGAGGGAAAAGCTAGAATTTGATTACCCAATAACAATGAATGACGCGGTGCAAAAAGCCCATATATGTTATCAACAAATGAAACAGAAGAGTAAAGGATCAAAAGGAGGATTGGGCCAGAGGGGGAGAAATTTACCCCCAAACAGATAGACAAAAGCTACTAATGGAAGGAATGTACAACAAAGACCCTTCAATAAATTTCCAACAAGGAATCAGTCAAAGGTCCCATCATCCATTGAAAATGGACAGTCAGAGGGGATTAATAAGCCTGTCAATGATCAACAACAGAAATAGCCCCTGCAGTGCTGGGGATGTGGAGAACCCCATTATTACAAAAACGGCCCGCATAGGGCAAGAACAAAACAACTTTCAAACATGCAAGAAGCTTCCACGGTTGGGGAGGTGGCAAGGAGTATGCCCAGAATTAATGTTGCAATGAACGACCATGAAGCAGAGTACCATCCCACCATGATTGAGTGTGAAGGTATGATCGCTAATGAACTTGTCTCTGTTTTGTTTGATCCGAGTGCTAACCTAAGCTATGTTAGTCCTAAGGTTGTAGAGAGATGACAACTGCAAATTAATAAGTTTCAAAAACCTTGGTTAGTTTAACTAGCCACCGGGGCAAAGAGAAGTGTAATTGCAAAAATAGATAATTGTCCTGTAACTATTTCAGAGCAACTGATTTATGTTGATCTAAATATACTCCCTTTGGGTTCGTATGATGTACTGATAGGGATGGATTGGTTGGAAGGACATTGGTCCTTAGTTGATTGCAAGGAAAAATATGTTAGCTACCTTACTGAGTCAGGGCAGAGAAAGGAAATAAAAGGAATCAAGAAAAATATTAAGTTGTGTCCTATTATTGCTAACCAGTTGGGGAAATGCATTAGGAAAGGTTGTCAAATTTATGTTGTCCAAGTAGGATACACAAATTCCAAGAGTAAAATGACTTCCTTGGAAAATATTCCTGTCATTCAAGACTTTGTTGATGTGTTTCCTGAATCCATTCCTGGATTACCACCTAAACGTGATATTGATTTTATGATTGAATTAGTCCCTAGTGCAGCTCTTATTTCCAGAACTCCTTATCACATGAGCATACCTGAGTTAACATAACTCAAAATGTAGCTACAGGAACTACTTGATAAAGGTTACATTCGCCCCAGTGTGTCCCCCTAGGGAACCCTTGTACTATTTGTACAAAAAAAGGATGGAACCTCGAAACTATGCATTGATTATCATCAGTTGAATAAACTGACTATCAAAAATAAATACCCTTTACCATGCATTGATGATTTATTTGATCAAGTTTAAGGAGCTAGTGTGTTCTCGAAAATTGATCTAATGTTCGACTACCATCAAATATGGATAAAGGAAGAAGATATTTGTAAAAATGTGTTTCAAACTCGTTTTTGTCATTATGAGTTCGTAGTATTACCCTTCGGCCTTACAAATTCCCCAGCCACTTTTATGAGTCTAATGCACGGTATTTTCCATCCATACTTAGATAAGTTTGTCCTGATTTTTATTGACGATATATTGATTTAATTCAAGAATCAGGTGGAGCATGAAAATCATTTGAGAATGGTGTTGCAGACTCTGCGAGGCAATCAATTATACACTAAGTATAGCAAGTGTGACTTCTACAAAAGCCAGATACAGTATCTGGGTCATGTCATATCAACATAGGGTATAACGGTGGATCTGGAAAAGATTAAAACCATTATGGAATGGGCCACCCCAAAGAATGTTGCTGATATTATATCATTCTTGGGCTTAGCCGGTTATTACTGTCGGTTCATTGAAGGATTTTTGAAAATTGCCTTTCCCATGACCTCATTACAGAAAAAAAGGGCGAACTTTTCGATGGACAGCTGAATGCTAGCAAATCTTTGAATGATTGAAACAATTACTTACTACTGCACCTGTACTAAAAGTAGCAGACCCAGAAAAATCTTTCGTGGTTTGCACATATGCAAGTAAGGAAGGTGTTGGTGGGGTATTGATGCAAGAAGTGAAAGTTATAGCTTATGAATCTCGCAAATTGAAAGAGTATGAGCATCGATATTTTGCCTACGATCTTGAATTAATGGCAGTGGTGCATGTGCTTAAAATGTGGCTACACTATCTACTAGGAAAGAAATTTATGCTATTAACAAATCATAGTAGTCTTACAAATTTATTTAACCAATCTAGCCTAAACCCCTGACAGGCCAGATGGACAACATTTTTGAGCGAATTTGACTTTGAAATGAAGCACTTTAAGGGAAAGGAAAATCGGGTAGCCGACGCATTAAGCATAAAATTTCATTACATCTATGACGTGCAATTCAGTCAGGTACGATCAAATCTCTCTGATATAATTAAGGAAGCATCCCTTAAGGATCCAGAGTATGCCTTTCTTTGACAGCAAGAAATTGAGGCCCAAAGGAAGGGGGAAAAGTCTGAATATGGTATAAATCTGGATAAAATGATAAATTTTAGAAACTGAATTTATGTTCCTAGTCAGAATTCTGTCAAACAATTGATATTGGATGAATTTCATAGGAAACCTTATGCTGCCTGCCGAGGGTACCAGAAATTACTTTCCGCCATTAAGAAAGGTTATTTTTGGCCAAGTTTAAGAAAAGATATCACTAAGTACCTAAATAAATGTTTGGAGTGTTAGTTAGTGAAGGTGAAGCATCAACATCCCGCTGGATTATTGCAACTATTGCCCATCCCTAAGTGGAAATGGGAGACAATTACCCTGGATTTCATCACCAGTTTACCTTGCACCAAGAAGCAACATGCCTCAATTATGGTGGTGGTTGACAAGCTAAGCAAAACTGCTAATTTCATATCGGTAAAATCCACTTACAAAAATGTTGAAATTGCAGACATATTTATGAGGGAAATTTTCTGATTGCACGGAATACCCAAGGTGGTAATTTCTAATAGGGATGTAAAATTTACATCCACTTTTTGGAAAACACTCTTTTCTAGATTGGGTACACAGATTCAATTTAGTACCACATACCACCCGCAGACAGATGGTCAGATAGAGTGAGTGAATCAAATTCTAGAGGATATGTTACGAATGTTTGTGATGCAAAAACCGCATAAGTGGGAATATTACCTCCATTTAGTGTAGTTTACTTATAATAATGGATACCACAAGTCATTGGGCATGAGCCCCTTTGAGGTGTTGTATGGAATAAAGTGCAAGGTGCCCATAGATTAGAATAGTCCTATCAATAGACTAACATTGAGTCTCGATATGTTAGCCAAGATGGAAGAGAGAGTTAAGAAAATTCGTCAGAATTTAAAAGTTTCCCATGATAGACAAAAGGTTTATGCGGATAAAAGAAGACCATATAGAGAATTCCAATTAGGGGATCATGTCTACTTGAGAGTAAATCCTCGAAAAATTACTTTGCAATGGAAGGGTTATGCTAAGTCAGCACCCCGATACTGTGGTCCTTTTCAAGTTTTGTAACGGATTAGACCTGTAACGTACAAACTCTTATTACCAAGCCATATCTGGGTCCACAATGTCTTCCATGTCTCCTTGTTAAAAAAATATGTGTCTAACCCTCAACATATAATTAAATGGGAAAATGTATAGGTTATAAATTAATAGAATAAATAATGTATAATTTGTTGTTTTGAAAAGTTTGTGACAGCAAGTTTTAAAATGTGCAGGTCGAACCAGAAGGAGATTTTCTGGCAGAACTTCTTCGTATTCTCGATTAGAGAGAAAACACCGTGTGGAAATGATCCATCACCCAAGTTAAAGTGCAATGGAAGCACTTTGGCCCGGAAGAGGCCACCTGGGAAGAAGAGGATTTTATGCGGAAAGCTTATCTGGCGTTATTTTCATAAACCAGGAAGAACAGTAGGGATGGTGTTCCCCACAAGGGGGGGAAGATGTAACACCCCATGTTGCATAGAAATTTAATTTGGGTTACCATGTTTTACTTATTACTTTATCTTTTTACTTTTTCCTCAAATACTTGACATGGAATATTAAAGAACTACGATTGGAAGGCCAGAACATATTTATTATTTAATTAATGAATAATTAAGAGTTAAAGTATTTTGACAAGAACAGAAAGAAACATTTGTTAACCTCATGAGACAGTTAAAGTGGTTACTCATTTGCCTCCTAAAAAGAGGAAATCAAGGAAGGCCTAGGGGGCTAGAAAAGACAAAAACAATAGAACACCAGATGGGTCAAGGGAGCATAGCATTGCTACTCAGAATTCCTTGAGCTGGGTGGAATAAAACAGTGGGAAAACCTTGAGTACAGTCTGAGAGGTATGTGACTTAAGGCTCAACCGTGAGTCTTCATGCCCAAGATACCTTACTGCAACAGACTCATTTTACTGTTCGGAGGAGGAAGAGCTCGGGGGAGAGTCTGGACGTAATTTCTAGACTCACGGCTGGGTGGTGAGACCTTCCTAAAAAGAAACTACAAAACTACAAGGTGGTGAAGAGATAAGTAATCAAACCCTTTAACTTAGTGATCATTGAAGAAAATAATTCTACAATGATTGATGGAAAATAACAGGATTGTGCTTATGCTAATTAATCTAAAATTGTCTGTTCTGTATTTTAAGCTAGTAAGAAATAAATTACATATTTAACCAGAGAATTATTATTAGTCTGAATGCATAACAACTTATGTATTTAAGCAGAGAATTATGATATATCTAAATAGATAACGGTTCCTATTACATAGAGAACATAGAGAAGATATATATACTTAAATAGAGAACTCTTAACATTATGTTTAAACTGAGAACAACCTAAATGCTGAGACAGAGCATTGTTAATACTATGCATATGCATTGACCTACTGTATGCAGTACACATATGTGAAACGTGTGACAATATTAAGTAACAACCTAGAATAATTATTTGACAATCTTAAGTAACAACCTAGAATAATTCTTTCTCAACAGTCACAATAATGGAGAATTAAATTTACATACATGGAAACTGTCAGAATGCTAAGAGAAAACTTAGTTTTTCTAAATTTAATAACTGTAAAGAAAACACTCATTATCAAATTTAGAGGTCGAGTAATACTCGGTCAATTCCAGTAAAACGAGTTATCACAGTGCATATATTCATAACTTAACCAAACGAAAACAACAATCCATGTACAGGCTCTGTACAGTCAAATGTAACCAAAACAGACAAGCTTCGACATAGGAAGCCGAGCAAAACCAAAAGGATGATAAACCATGAAATGTTAAATGCGGCCATCGACACTATATTCAAACCCTCAAAAGACTTACAAACCAAAATTACAGACCCTTCAGGAATAAACCAATGTCAAACCCTCGGCAGGGCCAAATATACATATAATTATGCCATGAAGAACTTGGAACAACTCGGTTCGCCGAGTACCCAAAACCCATTTTAAACGCAAAGTATTCAAATGCAAATTATGGCCGACTTTTAGCCTCTACCTAATTTCACGCTTTCAACCAGAAATGCAAGGGTAGCATCCAACGAAGCGGTTGCAAGTGTAGCCACTATACAAATGGAAATATCTAAGAAAGACAAACCGCCATGGGGTTCAGTAGTGAAACCAACCTGAAAACCAAAAGACGGTAACCATGAATAAGAATGAAGCCTTTGAGCCGAGAATGTCCACAAGATGAGGGTTTCGACAAAGCTTGATACCTGAAAGTGCATAGTTGAAAGGTGCTTGAGAAAAAGCGGAGTTGGGATGTTGAAGACCGCTTACGCCATAAACTCATACATCGAGTTAGCAGCTGCTCCAATTAGGAAAAATGGAAACCCAAAAACCTTGTTATAACTGTTATTACCTCCTCGAGCTCGATGATCTTCGAATTCACCTACATCTGGAGGGGTAAGCGGGTAGAAACATACATTCCCTACAAAGTAGATCGAATGAGCAGAGTATCTTTCCTTTGCGCCTTCGAACAGAGATGAAAGTTGGAAGTAAGTATCCAAATCAAGGAGAAAAGTGAAAATGCATGGTCCCTGAAGGATGGGGTTTGTCGCAACTCTCCATCAAACCAAGATTGGGCAGATTAAAACCCTCCTCGTTGCAAAGATGGCTTGGCCTGTTGTAGAGCAGAGAAACGAAGAAACCACATAACCCAAATGAATCCATTCGCGGCAGGAGGCTGAGGGAGCGGTTACCTCATTAAACCCTGGACGTCGAGGACCGTCAGATCGCCAAACCTAGATCGAAGAGAGAAAGCTACGCCAAGTGTCTCGAGCTACCAAATCCTTCTGGTGTCGGACACCATAATATTAAATGCATAAGAAGCATGTATTATGTGCTGAGAAGCCCGAATTAATTCCCTGAAGAATGCCATTAAACTATAGTGTGGAGACCTGTCAAGTCTGTTTGTATTTCCAATGCATACATAAAGAAATATCTGAATGTTTAATAAATGTTATCGCATAGTTAAAGTTTGGTTATATGTAAAGTTTTTTTAAGTTAATAATTGTTATAGTAATATTTGTTACATAAAGACATAAAAACGTATCCATATAAAATTTTGTTATTATTAATATAAAATCTTGCACTAATTCACAAAAAAGAAAAAAGAAAAAGACATAAAGACTTCATCACAAAAATAAAACAACTAATAAAATATTGTATTGTTGAATGTTATCATAAAAAAATTAAGAAATTTGATTAATTAATATTGTTTATATTAACATTATTCACTTTAAATATATTATTTTAATATATATTTATGTGTTTTATTTTTATTAATATATATAATTTTTTATAATTAAATTTATTAAAATATATTTTTAATATGATAATAGTCTTCTTAAATTGAAAATATGGAGAAAAACACTAAAAACCAGAAAATGGAAATAATAGGACAAAAAATAACAAAAATTTAGATAAAAAAATAAAAATAAAACTAAAAATCAGTAATTATTAGAAATTGAAGTTACTAAACAACCCATAATAAGACCTCAACCAATCATCTTCCAAATAAATTAATTTAAATAATAATAATAAATAACAAAAATTGAATTCCTAATGTTAAACTATAAATAAGCAACATAAATTTTTGGTTAAAACAAACTAATACTTAGTGAAAGCAAAACTAAATACTTAATACTATGTTTGCAGCGGATATATAATATATAATAATATTATATATTTCCGGTCGACACACTGCAAAGATGGTACACCATAGATGTCAGTAAGTTACCAGGCGCTAACGCCATGCATCAGAGTCTGGAGCCCTGGTGGTGACAGCGAGCTGACCTCACCACTAGAAAACAACAAAATTTAAAGTCAAACTATGTAAAAAAACTTTGTTTTTCAAATTTTTCCTGTACCGAACACAATAATAAGCAAACATCGTTACTATAATTCACTGCGATATTACTATATATAAAATTTCAATCACTTCATAATTTATTGTCATTCTCACTTATCCACCGAAATTGAGATTTTCTCTGTCATGAAGGTGAAGGAATTCTATACTACTACACCACGGTTATGAATATATTATTCGGAGATAACTCTATATTTCCAATGGCTTTTTATTACATTAACTTATCTAGATTTTCATTTATTGTGCATTTATTAGAATTTAAGGAAAAATTCTCTATGATAACGGTGAACTAACTCTTTTCCTCACCATAGCATCCATGGATTCATGATACACCACTTTCATAAACTACTATGATAGCTCGGAAAGAGTGGAAACTAAAGAAAAATGGTGTCATGTAACATTAATGTGTCTACGAACTAATTCACACGAAATTCCAATAATAGCTAGGTTAAATAACCACTATTGTTAATCCAATACTAGTTAGCTTGGATTTGCACTGCCACTCTCTAACCTATGTTATCTAGCACGGGAAATCTTGTGCTTCCATGTATATACACTAATTTTATAGACTAGTTATTAATGGGATTATTATTCCAAACAACTAATATGTGCAAGAGTTACTCTATTTAGACTTTGTAGTAGCTTTGCTAGCGTAGGTAGTTGAACGCATGATCTAACCTCCACTAACACTAAGATTATGGTTTGAAGAGTTGGGTAAATGAGCCTTGGTAAATGAGAGTTAGTCTTGACAAATTTTTTTATTTCGTTATAGGTAAATGAAAGCAATGAGATTTATAATAGTGTAATATGAAATATTTCTAAGGATACTGATTGTGGATTGTTATTCTGACCCTAACTTCTGTTTGGTTACATTTTGAGGTGATTCTATATCATTTTTTCACTTATAATTCTTCAATATATTGCACAAAATGTATATATTTTGATATTATATTATTTTTTTTTAAGTATTTTTTATTATGGTGGCATGAAGACTTCTTATTGGATACAAAATGATCTTATAGATTAGTGGTCAAATTTGAATTCATTACAAGCATCATAACAAATTCATTATAGGTGCATTAATCTAATGATAATTAATGTGGATAATTACAATTATTTATCCAATAGGGGCTCACTTGGCTTATTATTTTCTATGGATATTGATTAATGTGGAAGAAATCTCACATAAGGAGATTACTACTATAATAATTGTATAATGATTCACATGGGTAAAAACCATAGGTAGGATTCGATTGATAAAACATGATACTAGCACCATAAAAAATATTACTATCAAATTAGAGGATAATGTAATTACTTCAACTCAAACATTTATACTAAAGTCTAGATGTGTCCAAAGTCCCCATTGATACCTAGGAGGCAGTGCAAGCCCATTATTGTTCATGAAGTTGTTTCCTACATAAGGCTAGTCCTCAATGACTATAATTTGCTTGTCCCATCACTAAAGACAATCCTGTCCAAACATAATCATAGGTATACTCCCTTAAGGTGGTCCATGTATTCAATCCATCTCCTCATCTTGCGCTTAGAAGGTCTAGGAAACAATGAAAATACATAAGGTCTCATGCATGGGACCCTCTCTTAAGGAAAATGATACCAAGATTGAACCATACCTGAGTTTTTTTTGTTGATAAATCTTGCATCTAATCAACTAGTCTTTGAGGTTAACCAATAGCCCTATACATTAGTCATACATTGTTGGGTAGAAAGATTCTAAAGCATGGTGTATATGCATGTTGGAAACTAAGTAGGGTGTTGTGGAGCCAACATATAAGTAATCTTAAATAGAATCATATAGAGAGACAACTATTGTAAGTACTTTAATTGGATTTGTTTGCTAATTTTTTGACATCCAAGATGGAAGTTAGCAATATTCTCATCAATGGAACTTACAAGACCACCCTACAAAACTATTGGTTCCTTACAGTAGGATAATATTGTAAGGGAATAGATATCCTCTACCTCAATGGTAATAATATTTTGTCTCGCCCATAAAAACTATTGATAGGGACCAAAACTCAAATAGTTTTTGTAGCAACATGCTTTGGGATCTCATGTTTTGGATCCAAAATAATTTGAGGAGCCCAAAGTCCCTAAGTGCATCAAGGGTGGCTTGATATCTCATAGCTGCTACATTTACAACCTTGTGTTCCCTTTCCTTCCACTCAACTATCATGGATAGCCTACATACAAGACCAAGAGAAATCCTATGTTAGTGAGCAAGTAATTTTAAGGAAAATTTTCAAATTTTCATCATTTTGGGGTTGGTCATGGTTCTTCATGGGAGTGACATAATAGTCATACCCAAGGTCTTATGATTGTGGTTGTAGGGTGGTGAACTGATGACCACATAAAAATTTCCTAGGATGGGTTCTCCATCACCCGACAACCTCATCTAAATAAAAAAGAAAGTACAAAATGGAAGATAACTAGATGACACCTTACATAGTCTTCACTGACTAAAATTTCACTAGTAAAATTTTTCATAATCTACATCATAGATTTTGGAGGGTAACTGGTTTTCACCACATGTATGAATTATCAAAAGGTAAATGGTAATATGAACCATATGTGTCATAAATATACCAAATTTAAGCATTATTTAGGTCTAAATGGCCATTTTGATGTTTACGTTAAAGTGAATGCTCTCATTTCCTCTAATTTATGCTTTGGTATTATTTTGATGATTTTTATACCACATAATTTAAACTAGGGACTAATGTTTCTTGATGTTCTTTACAAGAACAATTGAGGATTTGTTTGGTAGTTTTTATGGAAATCATCACTAAATCATGGGTATGTTTTCTAAACTAGCATATAGCAATAAATTTTCATTATGTTCCACTATTGCATCATTAATGATCACTTTTGCTAACATTGTGCCTTAGGTTCAACCCTGTTAGGTTGTGACATAATCCCTTCTCTTTGTCACATGACATAACTTGTGTGGTAGTATCTACCTTTCATGGTTTACTCTAGTTTGCATCCCCTTTTCCATTTGGCACCCATGTTTTGATTATCCCTAGGTTTAGGAACTCGTATTTATCCCATCCATGACTAAACAATTGAGACCTCATTCTTCTATTTTAATTTTTTTCTAGCCATGTCATGAAAGGGTTATTATAAATTTTGTTTCTTTATGATTACAATTAATGTTGTTGGCATCCCAATACATACTATTGAATTGTTTCTATCTTTACCCTTCATACTACCATTGGTTGTTAGATGTTCTTGGAGCATATTTGCATACCATAGAACCACTCATTTCTCCACTATAGCATCATTTTATCTATTTTTCACACTTTTAAAAGATAAAAAGGACACACACAAAAAATTAATAATAATAAATAAGGGGATAAGGAAGAGTCTCAATTTGTATTTATGTAACATCCCCTAGCCACCCAACTAAGGGACATTACCTCTCTACTCCTACCATATTTGTATAGGAAATTGTCCCACTCAATAATCGATGAATGTAACCCTCCCATTGACTAAATAAGTGGGTTGCTTGAGTACATAGTTCAATGGAATATATGTTGATAGGGTAGTTGAACCAATCAATTGATAGATCTAGTCAACTAGAGTAACATTTCTCTTGACTTGTGGGTCTAGACTCCCATCTAATTGATGCATTTACCAATCTAATCTTTTTATGTTATACTTCCCATTTTTCTTATTTAATGTGACTCATAAAACTTCTAACACCAAGATTAACCATGCCACCAGGCTCCAATTCTTGTCAACATCATTTTAATTATTCCATGAAATATTAAGCATATTGCCAAACCTAATTCCTCCATTATGGTACTCTTGGCACGATAATTCAATTCTATCATGAATTTTTCACACATACTACCATGAAATGTAGCAACTAACATGACCAAAACAACCATACAAATATGCATAACACATATAACACAAAAAGACCATCTACACACTTGAATATGTACAACATTAAGTATTTAATAACATAATATGAAAACTTATCTTTTTATAAATCACCAACTAGATATAGACCTTGGATGTTCCACCTAAGCATAGAACTCACTACTCTAAAATCTCTCAATAATGGGTCACCCCAAAGTGTAACTCCCCCAGGGAAAAGACTCACATAGATCCAATTATAGTCACACATTTAGTATAAAAAAAGTACTAGCCCAAGGCACCAACTCCAATATCCTCCCTACCTATAGACTCTTATCCCCTAGGTTGTATAACCCAAGGTTTCCTATATAGTCTATAAGGATGTGCCACTATCTTTCCATGGCTTCCAACATAGGCCAACCATTAAGTCTTAAAGTTTTATGGATTTGGGAGTTCTAACTACCCTCAAGAATATTCTAGGTACCCCTTAGGCCTCATACTAGGCAATCCTACCCAACCAATTCCCTCTTTGTGCTCCAAACTTAACCAAGGTACTCAAGGAGAATTGGAAATAGGATCCCAATAAGGATTTCACAATGGTTTACAAGGTCATCGGACTCAATGGTTGTCCAGGTTCACTTATCTTCTAGTCTCTAGTATGAACTAATAAGGAACCAAGGAAGAATGATGAAGGAATGATGGTTGAATGATGAGAAACAAGGCTTATCTATTCATGTTGTATTTTTCACCAAGTGTCATTCAACGAAATCACTCCCACCACTTGGGAACTCACATAGACCATCCGTTCCTTTATTTTTTAGACATAGGTTATAACATCAAATTATAACTTAGGTTTATAACATGTTTTCATGACTTTGGGTTATATTCATAAAGTGACGTTGTGGATATTTTATAATTATCTTGGCTTAGGAACCATGTCATGGTACTACACCCTCACCTTTCCCTCTCATAAATTATTATCCCCCCATTTCTCATGTCTAACTCGGTATGCAATAGTAATGTATTTTATTAACATGGGTGTGATTAAATTTTACATCACTAGGCTTGTTGGCCTTTTAGCACATCGAATATTCAACCCTAATCACATAGGAACTCTAGCCTCAAAACATATAGACATAGGCATGTGGGAATAAAATAAATATACATATATATACATGGGCATGTAGAATCATCATAAATTAACTCACTAACCTAACAAAATATATGCAATACATACATGGGGTCATCTTGGGGGTATTACATTCTGATCCCCCTTATATATGAATTATCCTCAATGCATTATATAGATATATACAATAAAAAATACTCAAAAATCTAATGATACTTCTCCCTCATGGAATCCTCATGTTTTCCATATAGAATCCTTAGGACCAAAATGCATCCATTGTGCCTTCACTAATGTGATTTATTGATTCTGGAGCAATTTGACCTTCCAAGTTTCCAATATGCATATTTGTTGGCCCTGAAATTTTCTTTTTGGATCCACCTAAATAAAATGTCAATCAATTACATGCTTAGCATCAACCAGATATTTATTAAGAAATGATACATGAAACACATTATGTATATGCATAGATGTAGGCAATGCAACCCTATATGCAACTAGTCCAATCCTTTCCAAGATTTCAAAAGGACCACAATATCTGGCTACTAGATTTGAGGAATCTCCCAACTTCAATGAACTATTTATGGATTTCACTTTTAGGAAGACATGGTATTCTACTTTTAATTCTCTATTTAACCTACCCTTTTTTACGTATCTCTTCTTCCTATCCCGAGAAAGTTTCGAATTCTATAAAATCTTCATCTCATGTTCTCCCATTTCCCTTAGTGAGTCTAGCCCAACAATGGCCCTATAAGCTATGCTGTCCCAATTCATAGTTGTATTGCATTTTCAAATGGGCTCATATATATATGTACCCAATACCCATTGTTATATCCATATTCAACTAGATGCAAATATTCTTCCCAATTTGATTGTTTCCCATCACATATATTTTGGGCATATCCTCAATCACCTAGTTGACGCTCTCAATTTTTCCATCTAATTCTAGGTGATATGTTGCGCTAAATTTAAATTTGTATCAAATACTTTGAACAAACCCTTCCAAAAGTCGGAAGTGAACTTGGGATCCCTATAAAAAAATGACTACCTTCGACATTCCATGTAGCCTGACAATTTATCCTATGTATGTCTCTGTAATTTTTTCCTCCTTATATGTTGACTTCATTAGAATAAAATGAGAAATCTTAGTGAGAATGTACACCACCACCATGATGGGATCATGCTACCTTACTATCCTAAGAAGTTTGGTAGTAAAATCAATTGAGATAATTTCCTACTTCCACTCAGGAATGGTATTGGTTGTAGAAATTTAATTAGATGTTTATGCTCACCCTTAACTTTTGATACTCAATACCTAGATATATAATCAACCAACTTCCTTTTCATACCTAGCCAAAAGTATTGATCTTTGACAACTGATATAACCTTTTGGTACCTTGGATATCTAGTATAGGGTACAATGTGCATCTCATTCAATACCATCCTTTACACCTCTTGTGAATTTGGTATGTAAATTTTGGTTTTGTATACGAGGAATCAATCCTCACATAGCTCATAGTATATTTACTTGGGATCCAAATTATTCTATTGTAGGTTCTCTTTAATTTTTATATAATGATGATCACTATTTCCAAACTCTAGAATAAAAAAATTTAAATCATACCATACATTGATTGTTGTAGCATGCACTTCATAAATTCTTCTACTAAGTGCATTGGCTATCGTGTTCTCCTTCCCTTTTATGTTCTTTATTTCAAAATCATACTCAACTATAAATATTAGCCGCTTGATTTTCTTATCATTTAAAGTTGGTTGTACAAATAAATGCATCATACCACTGTGGTATATCCTGAGTTTAAATATGTTTCCATTGAGTTAATTTCTCCACATTTTGAGAGCATGAACTATGGTTTCTAATTCAAAATCATGAATATCATAGTTCCTTTCATCATCTTTCAATTTCCTAGAATCAAAGAATATTAAATGTTCATGTTGCATGAGGGATTCTCTAAGCCATTCCTTGCATGCATCTGTGCACTCAATGAATTCCTCATTTTGGTTAACTATATTTAAAATTAGTGAACTTGCCAAAATAATTTTGAATATTGGAAGGGCTCTTCACACCACCAATTCCATTCAAATTTTATACCTTTCTTTTGTAAGGAAATTGTTTGTTCGTGATATCTTTGAGAACCCCTCAATGATATATTTGTAGTAAACTACTAGTCCCATAATGAAATTCACCTCTTTCACATTTTTATGTGTTGGACACTCATTGATAACTTTGATCTTCTTTGAGTCTACAACTATTCCCTCTTTTGTGATGATATGACCCAAGTAATGAATCTTGTTTTAGTAGAAGGAACACTTACTCACCTTGGCATAGAGTTGATGCTAGTTGAGTACCTCCAAAACTATTCTCAAGTGTTTCCCATGTTCCTCTTTTGATTTTAAATACACAAGAATGTATCATAGAAAAATATTATGGAGATGCAGTAAAAATTGAATTGTTCATCCTCCTTTCGCTTGGTGATAATATTATTTACTATGTTAAATAATAAGGATATTTCTAAGATTAGTAGATGAGTGTTATGCATGCATGGTAATTTTAGTGGAGCCTAAAAAAAAATTCTTATAAGATAATTTTTTTCTTTCTAATAAAAACAACACTTTAACTTATGCTG
Organism: Pinus tabuliformis; assembly: GCA_031772625.1. Classification (NCBI taxonomy): domain Eukaryota; kingdom Viridiplantae; phylum Streptophyta; class Pinopsida; order Pinales; family Pinaceae; genus Pinus; species Pinus tabuliformis. The sequence goes on along the minus strand of CM062816.1, from coordinate 946,100,263 downwards.
CTAAACTATCACCAATATTTCTTTTCATTTTATGATAAAAATAATACTTTAACCATGTATAATAGTGAAATAATATTATTATAAAAAATATGCTAATAACAATACATAAATAAATAGTTGTTTAATGCCATATGCAAAGTGTAATGTCATTTTCAAGGAATCATGCTCCTCTCATATACGACCAAAGCACATAAATATATCCCACTTTTCACATACCACCAAAGTTTAAGCAGTTTTGTGGTTTGGACATTCATGGTATTCGTTTGCATTTTTCAGAACCCATCCATATTTATCTAGATGCTTAGGTATTGCTGAATTTTCTTTCTAATAAAAACACTAGCATGTGTTTATCTCAAGATATCTTAAAAAATGAAAATATTTCTTTAAAGATTCATATCTCTTTAGAATCTTAAACATAACTTGAATTTAATGTAAAACTATTTTCTCTATGGTTTTATTCACTATATAAATACAAGCCTAATAGATGTGATGCAGCATAGTCCATACCTATACCATTATATACTTTTATATAATTGATTTTCTTTGCATGAAGCCTTTCGTACAATAAAAATAACTATTTTCAGACTCAATAACGCCTTTCGATTAACCTTACTATTATTAATTGATAAATATGCTCACAGTAAAGGCTTTTATTGCTAATATTTTAGTAAGTGGTTGACATATATGATAATATTCGTATTATTTTAAGTGTCAATAATGTTTATCTTCATATTTCTAAATATTTCTTTGTTTAGTCTTGTGTGTGGAAGTGTGCGGAAAGTCCATTGTGCGGAGAAAACTTTCTTGCATAGTGAAAGCCTTGGCCACTTTCGCATGCCAGTCATTGACATTGGAAGCTATTATTAATTGATAAATATGTTTACATTAAAGGCTTTTATTATTAATATTTTAGTAACTGATTAACACATACGATATTATTAGTAATATTTTAATTGTAAATAATGCTTATATTCATATTTTTGAATATTTCAAACATCTATTTGTTTAGGCTCTTGTGTGGAAGTGCTCTTTGTGTGGATCTTTGCACTTTTCACTAAACTATTTTATTGCTAATATTTTAGTTATAAATAATGCATATCTTTGTATTCCCTCTTGCTCAAAGAGCCCTTCGGAGATCTCGGTCTTTTATAGATATCAATGGTCAATTGAGTAAAAGTTGTGCGGAGTGCACACAAACTTCTGTACAAAACCATATTTAAGAGAAAACGCTTTGATGTTTATTACTTAATGTTTATTAAATTCGTTATTTCAATAAATTAGTATTGTTGATTTAAAACAAACAATAATTTTTCTTACTTAATGTTTATTGGACTTTCAGTAACCCCAATGAAACCTCTTCATACACTGAAATCTATCCACAAGAAACTTTTCGCCTAAGCACAAATGTGAACAATCACCTTTTGCAGGCCGAGTGCAGTTTCTACACTTCACCATAATCGACTTCTTCTGCACTAAAAACTTTGCTAATCAATTGATTAAAGGTTGTGCTCTCCGCACAATGAAAGTTTTGTTTATGATTATCTTTGTGTAAATAGGAATATGTGTAGACCTCAAGCATTCATCATGCAGGTCTCCACACTTCGTACAATCACAGACCTTCCACATCATTCATGCAAACTTGCACTCATAAACAAGTTAATTTTCATTGTAGCTTTACTGTATAGAGGACAAGGTTTGTACAGGAGAACGGGTGGTGCATAGGGAAATTATTGTTAAACTATTAATGTTAATTTGTTAGATTTTTGCACACAATGGATTTTCTATGAAATTCCACACATACACACTTGTGTTATATTGGAAGTATATAAGTTTTTTATTTATCTGAGGAAAACATCATAACAATAAAAAATATGGAAAACAGGGCATGTACATGAGAAAAGGGTTTCGCGAGTTCTATGATAGTGTGTTATTGCTTTAGAATTGAATCAGAGTATGTGTGGAATAACATAATAGTTAATATTATTATGTTTCATTGTGGAGAGATTTTACTGTGTTGAGCATAATAACTTTCAAGTAATTGTGCAGATCTTCGCATTTTGCACTTAAGGCTTTCATTGTTGATATTTTAGTGTTAAAACATAATCCATATTTGGTATTTGCAATAACATTGTTTATGCCTATATTATTGATAACATTTTAATTGTAAATAATGTATATTATTGCTATTTAATTGATTATGTACAAAACCACATTTCATTGAGAAAAATCTTTGTTTATGGGATGTGCGTAAGTGCAGAGAAGGTTTATTGTGCAGACAAGGCTTCATTGTGTGGATCTTTGCATTCCACATTGAAGTATTTCATTGGTAATATTTTAGTATAAAAAATAATCCATATTTTCTAATTGCAATAACATTGTCTATGCTTATATTATTGATAATATTTTAGTTGCAAATAATGCATACTATTGCTATTTTATTTATTTATTGTACTAAGGAAGCTTTATTGCTAATATTTTAGTATTAAAACATAATCCATATTTTTTATTCACAATGAATTGATTCACTTCATTTTACCGTACTACATAGTTCTTTAGCACTCCTGTCTATGTAAAGGAGCCCCAATTCTTTCCGCATAGTGAAAGCCCTAGGAACGTCCATAGATAGCTACTTTTGTATTCAATAATGCCTTTTGGTCGGATATTGAGTACACATTAAAATTAAAAGATCCCTCCACACTTCCCTCATCTTGCACAAATTCCGTACATACAATTCTTCTTTGCATAATCTCCACATACGCATAACAAAGTGCACTGTCAATACTACTTTCCCTTCTTTTTTATTTGTTTGTGGTATATATTGTTATATTGTTCATTTAATTTGACATATACGATATTATTGGTAAAATTACCCCTCGCCCCTCACCACTCCTCTGCAAAGATTCATAGCTCTATAAAATCATAGTTTTACGCAATTTCTCTCCCACACATACTTTGTCCCCTGCACAGTAAAAGCTCTGCACAAGGAAATATTTTAACATTAATTTCTTCGTTGTCAAATAAATTTTTCTATGCACCCTTGTTCTCCCATACATACCCCTTCCCACGCATTGTAAAATCTCTACACAATGAAACATAATAATATTAATTTAAAATTACGGCTAGTTTTCAACAGTGAATTACGGGCAATGATGCATCCATACTATTTATTCATTAAGAACAATTGATTCTTCACCTTGTCCTGAGGATGGACCACATTAGTTGGTTCGAAACGTCGATCAAATCCTGATTATGTGATTAATCCAAAAGACATCTATCTACATTATGGATCAAAAAAGTCTTAGATCTAACATTATTACCTTACACGGAAGGGAAATGACTGATAAAGCTCGTCAATTTGAACGGGCTCGACTGCAAGTTGCCAAGAAGAAATCCAATCTTACGTTTCTCAAAAGATGTAGGGATGCATCATTGATTCCAGAGTTTGATGATAAGATCTAATTAATTATTAAAACATTAAAATAAAATATTTACTCAAAAACAGATTTAAATATTTTGATATAATGAAAATATTTTATAACAGTTAGTTTTAAATAAATATATATATTATTTTAACACTTTAATTAATTATTAAAATTAATATAATATTTATTTATTCCTAAAAGCTAGTTTCTAAATAAATATATAATATTTTTATTATTTTATATTTATTTTTAATAATTTATATTTATTTTTATTCCTAACAGCTAGTTTTTAACCAATATATTTTATTATTTTAATAAATAACTCCCCACCTCTAATAATTAATAATATTTTACTTACCTTATTAACTAACTTACCAATGGCTAGTTTTCAACAGCTAATTCCGGACAATGATGCGTCCATACTATTTATTCCTTAAGATTGATTGATTCTTCACCTTGTCCTCCTGATTATGTGATTAATACAAAGGACATCTATCTACATTATGGATCACAAAAGTCTTAGATCTAACAATTTGTTCATAGTTAAACTAATTAAAGTTCCCTCTACATCCATGTAAAATTATTTCTTTGAGCCAATATTTGCACATGGAACTAAAGGCTTCTATTACAATTTTTTTATAATATTTTAGTTGTAAATAATGTTTATCTCTGTAAATTTGTTTTTGCCTGAATAACCTTTCATAGATCTTGGTCTTTTATACATATCAGTAGTCAATTGAATAAAGGTATTATTTTAATTGTAAATAATGCATATCTTCGTATTTGCAGATATGTTTCAGTAGACACATGTGTGGAAGTGTGGATGAAGTCCATTGTGCAGAGGAAAATTCCATTGTGTGGAACTCCATAGTTATGTCATCACTAATCACTCTCCCACTTGAAAGAAATGCAGGAGCAAAATCTTATCAAAGGAAATACTAAATTGATGTGTATACTTTATAATTGTAACTAATATTTTAATATTAAAAATGCATAATTCATGTTTATATTATTGATAATATTTTAATTGTAAATAATGCATATCTTCGTATTTCTAAGTATGTTTCAAATTAGGCACAAGTGCAGAAGTCAAAGGAAGTCCATTGTGCAGAGGAAGATTTCATTATGTGGATGTATGCATTTCACACTAAAGGATTTTATTGATAATATTTTAGTATTAAATAATGCATATTTGTTGTTCACAATAACAACAAAGGAAGCATTAGACTTATACAATATTGTTGCTAATATTTTAGTCATAAATAATGCATATCTTTGTATTCTCTTTTGTTGCAAGAGAGCTTCATTTTTTTTCATAATATAGAGGTATCACTTGCTTATCAAGCAGATCATTTTTCATGTCTTTGACCACAAGCTTTGTTTATGGCAATTTTTATGGAATTATGCATGTGTGTGAAAGTGCGAAGAAAGTCCATTGTGTGGAGGAAGCCTGGAAGCTTTCATTGCATTAATTTGCAGACTCCGCATTGAAGGCTTTTACTGCTAATATTTTAGTATTAAGTAACCCATATATGTTGTTTGCAATAGCATAGAGACAAGTGATGGAACCATACAATATTATTTCTAATATTTTAATTATAAATAATGCTTTTATTGCTAATATTTTTGTATTAAATAATCCATATTTGTTGTTGGAAATATTTTAATTATAAATAATGCCTATCTCCATATTCCCAAATATCATAAGTCAATTGAGTAAATATTTTGCGGAGTGGGAAGAAAATTGGATCATTGAGCACAAGCTTTGTTTGTGGTTATGTTATTGAAATTATCCGAATGTGCGAAAGTACGAAGGAAATCCATTGTGCGGAGGAAGCTTTCAAGCTTTGATTCTACGAATCCCCGTATTCTGCACTAAAGGCTTTGGTAGATTTTTTCTAGGAACATATGTGTGAGTGCAGAGTCTAACTGGGGATGTTAGATTCTTCTTCGGTAGTTATAAGGGTCAGTGCGAGATCAATGAGACACAATGGTTGATATTCTACGCCCACCTGAAAGGGGTTGTTGCTAGTTGAGCTATGCAGAGCTCTATTATCATCAATCAGAAACATTAGTTGTAAACATTTAATTCCACACCTATAAACAATGCACCAATAGATAGCTCGTACGCTAGGTTGCACGCGAAGTCATAGTTATGCGAATAAACTTGATTTTGTTTCTTCGATGCCAGATTCATTCTAGTTCGAATGCTAGTTTTTGACTAAATAGTTTCAGACTTATTTCTATTATGCTATGCCTATATGAAAATGCAACATGGAAATGGAAATTGTTATTCAATAATAGTTTTTTGGTGATGTTCAAAGAAAAATGGTTTTTGATAATGCAATGATCCTACAAGTTTTTCGAATGCTGAAAGTTTTGTTAGACTATTGTAGAGTTTATAACCAAATATTTTTTTGTGCAAAAAAACTTATAATAGTTTTGGAATGCTAGCTTTTAGGTTAACATAAAACAACAGAACCCATACAAAATTATAAAATGTTACCTAATTTACTATTTCTATGAACATAGTTCATTTAATATTTGGTTAATGTGGCAAACACAAAAAGGCATTCAAGTCACCAATTGGCATCAGGGATATGAAATTACTTTTGAAAAGTAAAAGATGGTCGATAGTAAGGCAAGTCTACATAGTAAATGTGTTGAATACGCGTTAGTTCAACGAATAATTATGGAAAATACTTTTATTTATAGGTAAAAGAGTTTGAGTTAAGGAAAATATAATGTGGTTTATGATATTAACAAAACAGTACCTCGATATCAATTTCTAAAGTGTGTAAGACAAATTAATCATGAAACATAATCATGTCAATTAGACTATGTCAAATTTAAATTTAAGTAAAATGTATGTGATTTAAAGTAACAAATTTCACAAAAGACTTTTCTAATTAAAGATCAAAAAAATTAGTACTGCCCACATTGATGACGAGTACTGGTTAGTGGATACGGTTAAAATGGATTTTAGTTAAATGTCGTTTCAAAACTTAGATGTCAATTCGTGATTTAGATGACTTATTACCTTTGACGCATTACATATATGCCCATTTCCTGTAAAAGAAATTTCTCAATGTTCATTTTGTTGTAGACTCGCTAATAACTATAGACAATTGACATTCTTTGTTGTTCTCAAACTAGTAAGTGTTTTAAGGTTTTTCTTTATAATTTGTCTATTATTTTTTGCATTTGTTAGCAATAGCAAAGAAATGACCCAAAGTAACAATGATAGGAGCATAGAGGAAGAGGTACATGAAGGGAGCCAATATATCTTAATGCTCAACCAAGGTATCTTAATGCTTAGCAAATATATTTTAATGCTAATGGATAAAATACTAGAACTTTAGAAAATTCTTAAGCATCTTGAAGCTGGACTAGATGTCGTAAGAACGTTGTCAGAAGAACAAATGAAAAACATGAACAAATGAATCAATTCTTGATTCTGGTAGCATAATCAGTGGAAGCATTAATGTCCAGAAACTATGGTTAATTAGTAAAGAAATTGCTACCAATTTTTTTTATTTGCCTAACCAATTTTGAAATTCAGTATATGTTAAAGGCTATGTATTGTAATATTCTCGACAAAGTTAAAGTTAAAAAACATATCAGAGTATTCTGGATTACAAATATATGTATAAATGCAATATGTTTATAAATTATATCCTAATATTGGTTATTTAGTTAGAAATTTGTTTCAAATTTGTATGACAACGACTTATATAGATATTTGTTTAAATCTTGTATGGAAGAGTTGTTTATATAGAAAGAAAATATTGGATTGGTCGACACTATAAACATATAAACCCATGATTGTAAAATATTGTCATAAAAAATTACAACATAACCAACTTGTAATATTTCTTGAGTAGTTATAGAACTTGCAAATTTAATAAATCAATAAAACAATGTAAAAAACGAGACTACAATAAAGTAAAAAACAACATAGCCTAGTACAAAACATAGAGCTAGAATGAAAATAGTTCATTGGATTATGTTTTTGTACAATGTCATACTAGCATTTGCATTGATAGAAGAATCATCTTGTTTTCTCTGATGATTACAATGTTAATCTTGTTCCCATGAGTATAGTATATTGATTGATAATGTGAAATCATATCCCAAATATTGAGTAAATGAAAATAGTTTTTCGACAGAAAATAAATTAAAAAACAATTCCTGAACCATTAACTTTGAGACAATGTTAGGATGTTGGCAATGGAAGGAGCGAGTATTATGCCATTACTAAATTTCTTAACAACATAAACAAAGAAACTTGTCATTGTATATGTGCAACTATGTTTCAATGGTCTATTGTAAATGTGCCATGCATCTCGAAGTTGGTTAATATTTCAATAACATCTATTTTTTCTGCATAGTATTGGTCATAGGAAATCTGTCATAGTGCAAGTAATACTTTTCTAGTTTGATGCCCCTTCGAATACACTGTATTTCAGTCCTGCATCTTGCATGTAATGTAGTTTAACTAATGGAAATAAATAAAGTGAGACTCTTGCTTACAATCACTGCAATAAAGCATAGTTTCATTCATAGTTATAGTAGTTGTAATTGGAGTACTGCATCTCACACATACAGTCTCAAATGGATTCGTATATGTAGTAATCGCTCTCAAATATCCTTGAAAATATTGTAAAATTGATATAGAAAACAGAAACTTAGTAACATGAAATCAAGTGTCTTTTTTATTTTTTGTTCTTTATCTGTGTCTATATAAACAATATGATATAGCTTACCATGCATATTACACTTGGAGAGGAAAGAAGGTTTCTTAGACTGTCAACTTTCTTTCCTATGTTCAATGCCCATATGAATGTCGACTATGAAGTTTGGAAAACTCTTTCTTGTTTTTTAATTATATTTTTTTAGCAAGATTAGCGGAAAAAACGTTTTGTTGCAAATCTCTTGGAATTGAAACACATGCCAAAAAAATTATGCCGTGTACTTAAACTTGTTACATATGTAGCAGTTGTAAAACAATACATGAAAATTATACAACAAATGAAGAATAAATTTTTCCCCGAAGGTTAGGATATATAGACTTACACATATGTAACTTTTTCATTTCAATGAAAATTGGGTTTCTAGTGGCAAAAAGAAACAAATAGATGTACAATAACTTTGTAACAATAAAACGTTGAAAAAAAAAACTTATTGTAGCCCTATCTTGTTCTGCATTGTCGTCTTTAATTTCCAGCATATATTGAATTGTTGTGTGCATTACCGAAATTGTAATAGTTGTGATTGTTCCCACTGGAAACACATCATCATTACGTGACATATTTTCGATCTTCATGTTTGGAAAACATCGGTACTCTACAAAACAGGAAAAATGTTTTCTACACTGCTAAAACTATTTAGACAAATCATCTTTTCACAATCACCACTATCGTATTTATGCTTTGGAATAATTTTGAAATATTTAATATAAACAACAACATTTCAACAAGATTTCACTCATGTTGTTCAATTAACAGTGTTTCCACAAGCAATGTTATTGCCATTTCTATTTTCTTATCTGTTAAGTGTGCATGGAGTATTTCTTTTGACTTATTTTCTTTGTCAAAAAATGTTCAATATGTAACCAAGACAATGCCATGAAAAATCTTCCTAGTTATATTGTTACTAATATCTTCAATCAACAATGGCATAGACTTGACCTCTTTTTGCCTAGTCATGAGCATTGAATTGAAATAAAAAATAAAAAATAAAAAAATCTAGAAAAAGAGAGGAAAGAATAGAATGACAAAGCAAAAAAAAATAGAGAAAAAGAAAGAAAGAAGAAATATGATACATAGATAACTGAACATGCACAAAAGTACCTATTTGTGTTTATTTATTCACTAGTTTCTGTTGGTTTTGTTTTGTCTATTGCGATATATATTTCTATAGTATTGTTCATTTCTATCTCTACACTCTCGTCCATATCTACTATGACATCATTCAAATTCGGTAACTTTTGTCTGTTCACAAATAATACACTTAAAAAGAAATTGTAATTGAAGCTAAGTAAGAACTGTTTAATGAAAACAAAATAAGATAAGGAAAAGTCATTACTAATGTACAAAAAATCTAGATAGATTTTAGTGTTAGAAAATACAAAAGTTTTATAGAAATGTTCAAAGTATTTTTTTCCTTGTAATTGTTGTGCTGGACCTGAATCTCTAAGTGTCATATGTTTCTTGTAAATTAAAAAATAGTTTATTTTAGTTACAGTAAATTAAAAGCTATGGTCCAAAAGCAATGGGGGCGAAAAACACACACACACAGTTGGGTTGTGTATTGCAAATATAATCAAAGTATAATAAATAAAACAGAGACATTCATCTTAGAAGAGTTATCATTGTACTTAACGATATCTATTTTTCTTGCATTAATTTCCGCTACTATGATGATATGAGCTGGATCAAATATACTAAAAAGAAGAAAAATAGGAGATTTTAATTCCATAGCATGCGAGTACTTCAGAAATAATAACTATATGACAGTTACGTATTTTGTCTAAATGTGTTTAGTATTATCACATTATATAGTATTTGAACTTTGTACATCATTGTCGTAGGATTTTAGTGTATATTGCATCAACATTCTTAGTACTCACATATTAAACAAACAATGCATTATTTACCTATCAATAATGCTACACATTTTTCACTTTAGCTCTAAATGATAATCCCTCATGGTGTGCAACTACCAAAACAATATTTTACAACCTAGACAAGAATTCTATTTGTAACGAGTTCCTTCATAAACTAGTTTAACATGCATTTGTAACGTGTATGTTAAAAATATTGCATGATGAACACCTGGTGAATGCTTCTACAAACAACACAACTAAAACTAGTGGTTAGTATTGTCACATTAGCGTATAAATATTGAACATATGTATTAGATACTTAACAAAGTTGGACCGGTAGATAGCAAAAGTTGTAATAATAATTATAATAAAACTAATCGAAATTCAAAAAATTTTGATCATGAATGTTTAAGTTTAATGTCTTTCTTTTAAAAATAAAGAAAATAATCAACACCACATGTTCCTTGATGCTTAATTTTTTTACATGCTTTGAAATAAATGATTGATTGGTAAATATGATTAATTTAATTAATAATAATTAAACAAAACATTAAGTTTATAGTTTCCATAATTCAATTACCACTGTGGAAATTTATAAAAGTAATATTCATATGTTACTTAACTCCTAGTCGATGCTAACAAATAAACCTTAATTAAAATCATTTCCTAGACTTGTGGGGAGCTTTGCTTATGTGAAAGGCTAAACACATTGCTTTACATGAAAATCTTCGTACGCTGTTTAAAAAATTTAAACACGAGCTGGGAAAAAATAATTTAGAAATTTTTAATAATCTATCCTTGAGACTAAAGCTATTTTTTTCTTTTTTTTTTCAAGAGCACAATACGCTAAATGATAGTTTAAAGATTTAGAAAATTTTCAGGAAATTTTGTTAGAGCAAATCAATGATATCATCAACTACTTTTCCTAGTTTTGATTATGATATTGATTTGTGATATTGTCAATCCTATGAAAGTGTGTTATTGCTCTAGCCAATGGTGTTAGAATTGACATGTTTGCAAGTCTTTTGCAAAGATGGAGTAAATAAGGAACGTTGAACTAATTTACAATTAATATTATTATTTTTACTTCTGCGGAGCAAATAACGACATATGTGCAGAAAAATGGGGATGAAGAGCAAACAATTCTTATGAGAATCAATTTCTCAAACTACTCATCGACAAAGTAGTTTTAGAGTTATTTGCATTGTTCTTATAGGAAGGTGCAACATGGAAATGCATAATCATTTTTCTTGAATTTTGATTTCGGAGTACTATTTAGTGTTAGTTTTCTGATAATGTTCAAAGAAAAATGATTGTCACAATGTGATAATGCTTAGAGTTTTATGCATCCTAAATGTTTATTAAGTTGTCATCCATATTCTAGGCTTCGTCTTTTCTTTTCTTTTTGTGACATACATTGTTATCTTGTTACATTTACAAATGAAAGCGAAAATATAATACCAACATAAGAATTATTTGTAATTAAAATATTAGCCATAAAATATTTTAGTGCAATGTGCAAATATTTGCACAAAAAAACATTTTCCGCACAATGGACTTCCTACACATGGAATGTGGATCCCACACTTCCTTGATAAATTAATTCACAGTAGAGGAAGGGACTATCTTGCATCACAACTATTGCAAAAGGAATTTCAAATTGATATTATTATGTTTCATTATCCGTAGCTCTGATTGTACACAGGACAAGCTATGTGTTGAAGAATGAAATTGCATATGGAACTTCATTCGCACAGGGAAAAATAATTTTACACAACGTTTGCATTTAAATTTTTTGCAGATTTAGCTAATAATGTCATTATTTAACGTTTATATAATGTCTTATTTTTGTTCTTTCTGTTAGTGTTTTCTTATGTAGAAATATAGGCCACCCACATGCATATTGAAAACCGCACTCCAAAGAATATATTAATAATAAAATAAGCATTGTTCTAGCACCAAATACCACCACGCTTCTCAAAATATAAAAATATCAAATTTCAAATGCACTAACTCTAAAAGAGTTGAAAACACATTACGATTAAAATATATTTCTGCACTTGCATCATTCTGCAGAAGTTCTGCAAATCCATTATTCCACACATGCATTTGTTCTTTGCATAGCCTCCTCATATAGACAACCACCTCCGCATAGTTACTTTCGTACTCAATAACAACCTTTGATTAGTAATAGACATTCGAAATTGTTAAATTGATATGGGTTTCAAATATCGTGGGGAGGAAGCAACCATTGTGAAATACATTCCTAAATAAGAATTAAAAAAGAGATTTTTACGAGGGATATTATCCCCAACCCAGGGCACACCAGAGGCAGGATGACGCTATACAGGCAAGCCCTGCATGTTTACTAGGTTTTGAAGCACTTACTAGCCAAGACTCTAGAGCAGGTGGCGGGAGAAATGGCAGAAATAGCCCAAGGCATGCCCAATATCAAAAAGGACATGAAAAACCTGCAAATTATCGTGATTATGCAAGACAGTAAGCTAGATGAGATCCAACAACGGTTGCTGAAGCTATCTCCAGCACCAGGCGACTCGGCGGCAACACCAGCTAATGTGGAATCTGACAAAGATGACCGAAAGGACTAGTTGTTTTTTGGAGTTTCCAGTTTGATCATTTTGCAGCTAGCATTTTCTTTTCAGGTGTTTTATGTTAGTTTGGAACATGATTAGTGTTTTTAGATGTGCAGTTTACTTAGCATGGATTGAAAGACTGATTAAATTTTCTTATTGGATGGCATATAACAAACTCAGGTGGCCAACAGACTTGGTTTCCCATATGGGCAAGTTGAGGCCACCAAACTGCTGTATATCGAACAACTTGTTTTTATAAATAGAGAAGGAATGTACTACCATAGCTTACAAAAAAAAAGAAAAGAGATTTGTACATTTATTATTTTAATAAACTATGCGCAACACTTTGGGCATAGTAAAAGCTCTGCACACATGCATTTATTATATGCACATGCATCTTCCAAATGGCCAGCTCCACACAACCACATTCGCACAACTACTTCTGTAATTGTGAAATATGTTACTAAATAATAATTAAAAATTGATTTGTATATTTATTATTTTAATAAACCTTTTGTGGAGCTTTGCTTGAGAGGAACATTCACTCTGCAGGTAGCCCTGCACAATTCTTGTTTGCACAAGAAATTCTTTGTAAATTACTTATTCCTCTTGAACAAACTAGATAATTACCGTAAAGGTACTTGACTTTTGTTTTTTAATTTTGAACTAAGAAATTTCATTCACATTGTTAACAAGGTTTCATTGGGAACCCAATTCAATATATACGAAAAAAATGATTATCACTTCGTAGTGTTGGCTGACTTGGCATTATTTCAAAGAATTAAAAAATAATTCTAAAATAACGATTTTCAAAGCATTGAAATATTAATATTAACGTATATTTTCAAAATTAATACAAATGCAAAGCTTTGAAGTTTTCATTTTGATTTTGAAAGCATTAGAATATTAATATTAATGTATAAAGTATTACTAATTGACTTAACCAACATAATGGAAAGGCCCTTTCAAATTCGAAACCATAACATGTCTAATGATAATGCTTATTAATAGTCTAATGTTCATATTTTTTTACTAATAATATATTGTTAATATGATTCTAGTGCGGACTACGGAAGCAGAGTCCAAAGTTTTCTTGTACGAAGCATTTTTGTGGCTTTTCTTACCTTCGCACATGGATTTTATGTGAAAATGAAGAGGCTTAAATTATGGAACGGAAGAACCCTTGGTCATAAGAAAAAATGCCAATGAACACCTCTTGCAGGCCAAGTACAGTTTCTTCACTCCATCAAAATCAAATTCTTCTACACTAAAACCTTTTCTAATCAGTTGATTAAAGGTTGTGCTCCTCATACAATGGAGTCTTTGTTTATGGTTGCCTTTGTGTAAATAGGCATATGTGTGGAAGTGTGGATAAAGTCCATTGTGTAGAGAAAGCTTTCAAGCTTTCATCTTGTAGACCTCTACACTCTGCACAATGAAATCTTCTCGCTCAAGGAACATTGTTCATAGAAAGCTCCACTGCTAATTAATTCTTTAAAGGTTACGTAGTGGAGCATAAAACCAATTGAAATGAAAATCGAGTAAAATTTATATATCACTTTCATTTCAAAATACAAAAAAAAAAAATTGATTATGTATATTAGACAGATATAAACAAATCATAATAAAAGTCCTTCTCGGAGTACTGTACTACAGACAAATTTTAAAATATCATGACAATGAACATTATTCATGTTTCATAGAAAACATAACTATTTTCATGTTTCATGTTAATGGCATATATGTATTGATGACATAAAATAGGTGCTGAAAGCATAAGTCTATAACATTAAGAAATACAATCATAGTAACACAAACAATATCAAGTTTCAAATTTCAATCATCATAGCTATGATTAAAATAAATAAACAGAATAAAAATGCATTGAAGATCAGATGCAAAACATTAAGAACTTTGATTCTCAGCAAGAATCACTTGTAACAGTAATGTTATTAGCCCATTCACTATGTTATTCTGAAATCTTCTCCTTAACTACTTGCTTGTGCATCTCGGAAAAGTAAATGCATGAACCATAATATTGAAAGAGGGAACTACAAAAGAAAATAAGGAGTTGCATTTAGAAACTAGAATATGTGACATTAATAAAATTAACAAATCATGATGATTGAATACTAGTAAATAGAAAATGAATATGCATAGATTTAAGGACAATTACAATTTGTGAGGGCATACACACTAATTGTTTCACTATCAACTGTCTTCCGGATGGATGGCCTGTTCAACCAATTTCTTCAACTTACTTTGAATGAATTATTTCATTGATCCCATTGTAATATCTTGTCTCGCATGTTGATTGAGTAATTTCTTTTCGATCTCCATTTCCTCTTCTTGTAACTAAGAAGTTAACACACATTTCTTGTCATTAATACTAACAATTCCAACTAGCCATTTACTAATTTCTTCTGAAGTAAAATCAATTATATCATCAAATTATTTTTCCATTGACTGTTTTCTCTTATCCAATTCAAATGTTAGTGTATCTTTTGTAATCATTTCAGAATTATGTATAATGCATGGGAAATCTAGATCTTGAAAAATTTGCACTTCCTTTAAAAACACATCACTTCTGTTATCCTTTATGCTCTCACATTCAGAAATAATGTTTTCTAGAGTATTGATTCTTCTGGACCATCCAACTTTGATTTGCTAAATTCGATTAGTATTTGGCTGTTCTCTATTTTTCTTGTCTAGATCAGAAAATAATTCAATCCTTTGACTAAAAGCAAGTTATTGTTAACTAAATGCTTGTCTTCGTTAATATTACTTCTCACCCAATCAACAAATGAGTTGATTTAATGTTCTAATTGTAGTAGAACAAAAACTGTCTGCCATGCATGTTTATGATTTATAACCTATGGCATATATTACTAACAATATGACATTTGAATGCATTGTAGATCTCTAATATATCCATGAGATGTGCTAACAGTGGAAATTGCATATTGTTGAGTCTGTATTGTGACTAGAGTCATCAACAAAGGACCCAAATTTAAAACATTTTCCAACATTTCTATTGTTGCTTTTAGTACCAGGTTTTATGCTTATTTTTGCTCAATAAACTCTACAAACACATTCCTGGTAGCTTCATGCAATTTCCAAACACTCGTGGCTACAATTCTAGACATATGAACTTTCGTTTATGTTTTATCAATAACTTTTTTATCCTGCATCCTTACTCTTTCAATTTTCAATATTTTATTGTCCCTACTTTAATTTTCATTTTGAAAAGTGGTAAACTGATCATCGAAAATAGAAAATTATTTGGAAATTTGCTTCACTATTCTATGATTTTTGTTCAAAGCAATATTGACCCAATCAGGTAGCCGAGTATCAATCTCCTCATTCGTAGCTTCTTTACTGCTTCTTGTCTACAAGGGACTTTTGCATTTTTTCATTTTAACCATGTGCATTTTCTCTGGATTAAACATTCAACGGGGATCCTTGTCATCTTCGATAGCTGATGGCTGACCATGAATTAGCTGTGCAACTTCAGTTTCTTTTTATTTTCTTGCACTTGAAGATGAAGCCAAATAAGTTTTGGATATGCAAACAGATGATTGCGTAGGTTTTATACTTCTTTGTTTGCACTTTGTTTTTGTGCTAATACTTCTTGTTCAACAATTTCTCCAATATTCATTGCTCCTTCTTTATTATTGCCTGGAGCATTGTGACCATTTTCGATTTCACTTGCAACTTTTGTCAAAAAGTTCTTGTATTTGATGGCACCTAGATGTGCAATAAATAGGCCTTATGGATCAACCTCTCACCAGCCTTCAGCTTCTTTTAAATTAAAATAATGCAAAGACTTCACAAACTCTAGAGTATGGGTTCCATTCTTCCCAGTTAATTGTCCAACAATAAATGGCAAAGAAATAAACCATTTCTTATTTTTCCATTCAAATTTAACTTGCCAATTGTAGTATTTTCTACAAACTTCAGCAAAAAAATACTTGTCCATAAAAATTATTGGAAGCAATAGTGGTTTACCTCAAAACCGATATACTCTAATAACTGTATTATTTCCTCTATATTTATGTATCCTTTTACCCTAGAGGAAAACTTGTGCTTCACTATATATTTGATAGGGATCACATCCAGTTATCATGCAAATAATTTTTTTTACAAAAATATCTTGAATTAGACAAAAATTTGAAATAGCTTCCTACTTTGACAATATGGGATAGCAGAATTGCATCACTCTTTGCCAAAATTGAAATTAGAGTTATGTGGAAACTCATCAAAAGTATGACTTGACACAAAGGTTGTAATCGAATACATCATTATGAAGAACCTACTTCTCTTAAACAAATTTACTAATTAAAAATACAATTGATTTGAAATGAGATCAGCCCAGTCGAATACACAATATTTTTATATGAATAATGAAGCACATAGAGAATGGTTATTGGGACACTGGTCATAGTTTCTTGGCCCATTAAATGCACATACAACAAACAAAAATCTCTTAATGGCTCTTTAAACAGAGCAATATCTAGAGAAGAAAGATCAAAAGGAACCTCAGAAGATGGTGAAATGAACTCTTCTATGATTTTCAAGCCACTTGTCTGTGATACTAAAAAACTATTTTATTTTGACAAATCTAAGCGCATATCCATAATTGGTAGCTTGAATATCTTCCTAAATGTCTTTGAAGTCAAAGAAAGGAGAGTATAGTTAGGCTGATAGCCTAACTATTTTTGTTGTTAAATCAAATTTATTTTCACATAAAAAACAATTTCTCTGAAATCAAATACTTCTGGAATGCATGCAACATTCGCTAATCTGATAGACCAAATCTTATCGCTAGGCTTCTCTTGCGCAGACAAATTCACATATAACTGATACACAATCAACCATTGAAATCTCTGATCGATGAGCGCAAGCGAGTTAATAGTATCAGTGTAAATAACTTCCTTACTTCCCCTTGAAGCCATTTCTGCTCTATACTTTTAAAATATTTTGTCTACCAACAACGTTTTCAATGCGCTTTAAGTATAGATCATCGATATGCTAGAAAAGCACCACCTATTACTACTCTGCCTCTAAAATCCCTTCTACAAGACACTTTCACTATATAGCAATTCAGTATAACAAAGTTTTCATTTACAAGAAATAGTAGAAAAAAATCACACAATCTAAGCGTGCCACAATTCTAGCCAGAAAACAGTAGAAATTCTGAAATGATTTTTAGAAAATTGGGCATACTTTTTTTGGAAAATCAGATTACAGCTGTCAAGTTGCAAAATATTAAGTATCAAATTAATTGTTGATAGTAATAAATTTAGCGAATGTATTTCGTATTAATCGCATTATCATTCATTAACCGACAAATGATAAGGTGATTAATCCGAAAGACACTCATTAAATCAGTATGGATCACAAAAGTTTGAAATCAATGAATACTAAATTTTTTATTTTTTTCTGTTTCCGCTATCTGTTACTATTATGCATGTGAAATTTGTTTGATGGAAAATTTTGAATAAATAGAAATTCAAAAATAGCAAAGCAGGTGCTTTCGAGAAATAACAAAAACAGTTTAAAAACAAATCTCAAAATTCAGAAACTAGTTACTCCATGTATGAAACAAATTAAATGTGAATCTTTTCTACTAATGACAGCTAGCTTACAAGCTGTCAACAATCACATCCACTACTATATCAATGTAATTTTAGTGGTAATAGAATTTACGTTCCTGATTATGTGTCAATCTTTTCAATCACCAAAAGGATACCGAACTGTTAATGTTGTATATGAAAATAAGGAAACTACACTCCACACAATGAAAAGGTTTTTTCTTCTTCTTCTTCTTTATTCCACTTCTACATAACATTATTTTGTAATTATTCGTATTTTCCAATATGCAATAAGCACCTCCCATATTGATTACAATCACCAGTAAAACTTCAACCATAACATTATTGTTAATTGTTTCTTGCAATTGATAAATTTTATTATTAAATAATGTTATTTAATTTAGTTTTATGATTTTTAGGTTTATTGTTATTTAATAAAAGCCTTTATTGTGTGGAAATAGCTTCATGCCCACATTGTAAGATTTATTATGGGCTTGAGGCAAGAAAATATCTGCATAGTGAAACAAGTTTCTATATATAGCATGAGTTATATAAATACTTTCTTTCACAAATACATTTGTTCTTCACATAGCCTCCGCACATACACAACTAGTTCCACACAACTACCTCTGTACTCAATAACACTCTACAAATACTCATTTATAATTAACTACTACAACTTTTACAATTTACAATATAATCTTTAATATGAGTTTTAGTCAAGAAAAAATCCACACAATAAAACGAGTTTTTAATACTAGTAGGACAAATTTAAATAATTATTTTCTTTAAGTAAACAAATCGTATATGTATATAACCAAATTACTTGCAAAGACTGGTTTACAATTTACTATTACAAAATCAAATATGGAGTTTTTTCACAATGCTTCGAAAAAACAAATCCCATAGTTCAATGTATTATTATTATTATTATTATCATCATCATATGTTTTTGTGCAAAGATTTTACTCTAGGTAAGTAGTTTCGTATGCACAATGAAAATTCTCACTCTAATCTCGACAGAATGAAAACTTTGTACAATGAAACATTGACATGTGCAATTTTCTCTTTTGTACATGCATTCATAAATAAATAGAACTAGAACAGAATAGTCAATCTTTCTTCCTGAGAAACCTTCAATAGTTATCAACATAGCTACAACAACTATAATTGTATTTAGATTCAAATTCTAGTCACAACAAATGCAATAGACATATAACAACCAAAATTTTTGCCAAGTGTTTATCTCCATTGTAAACAAAACTAGAATAGACTAAATAGTCTTTGTTCTTCACAAGCCTTAAAAAGTAACCAACACAATTACATCAATAACAATTGTATTCAGATTCAAATACTAATCACTATAAATATCATTTAAATAAACATCACAAATGAAATAAGTATCTCTAAAACAAGTGGAAAAGCGAACCTAGGACCTGTCGGCGATGGAGGAACATGGAGCCATTTTGTTTTCATTGTAGGTTTTGGGACAGCCACGCGTATACTAGCCCCACCCTTGGCCTAGGTGCCAAGGGAAGAAGTGAGAATTCTGAGGCGGGTTTTTTTTTGGTGGAATGTTTTTCCATTTCAATGTGGTTTGTTGGGTGACCGGTTATGCTTTTACTATGACTCTCTGTCGTTTTACTCACCCTCTCCATTTCAAACCTCGAGTTGTTAGCTTTTCCCTGATTTTCATCTTTGGCCTCTTTGATTACTTGGGTTTCAAGTCACTAGGGGATGTACTACTCTATGGAGGTTCCTCTTCATTGGGTTCTCTCTCGATATCCTACCTACTCGAAGCTTTCACTGATCAATGCAGTCAGGTTTAGTTTTTTTATTTTTTTCTCTTTTCACTTTTATCAGGATGGTCATCCCATTTGACTATGTGGATTTGGAACTGGCACCGGAGGATATTTCATCGGTATGGGGTTTGGAACCAACCCAACAAAATCTGGTGAAGGTAGTCTTGCCAGATAGGTCTCCTCCTGGAAAAAGTTGAGGTACAAAGTTAGCATGGCATTATGGCGGTTGTCTAGGGCTGCTGGAGGAGTCAAAACTCCTTTCACAAGGGCGGTTTGCTGGTTTCCTAACTCTAAAGTTCATGACAGTTAGGCTGGTGCAATATTGGTAGGAAAATCTGTTGGGCCATCAACAAAAATATAGTAAGTCCAAAACCCCCTTTTTCAGTCTCTGTTTCTGAGTTTCTAACGAGTGGTTTGGAAGATATCGTTAGAAGTAGTGGGCTCAAGAGGAAGGAAGGGCTTCAAACTTGTTTAAATGAAGTCTTGGGAGTGGATCGGCCAACAGCAGGCTTGAGCCTATACAAAACCCTTAACTATAAAATTCTTGCTTCGACTTGTGCCATCAACCTCTCAGAGTATTTTTGTTTAGCTTCTGATATTGTTGGTAATGGGGAGAAGTCTTTTATTGATTTAGCGGAGGTAAATTCTTGAGTGGGACAACCACTCTTGGAAGAATCAGGGAATGAAGTCCTAGGGTTTCCAACTTTTTCCCGCCAAGGTTTGGATTTGGTTGGACAACTAGAGGTGAGTTCTCTCGGGTCGAAGGAGGGCACACATCCTCCAATTCTTGGCACTGGTGGGCAGGCACTAAACTTTGAAGCTCTGTCGAACATTATTTTGGCATTGAATTATCCCCTAGAGGGTATCCTAGGCTTTGAAAGCCAAGAGGGTGAAGAAAATACTTCAATTTACCCTTCAGTTAATGGTCAGTCCTCAGGCCTAAAAAGGAAGAAGGAGAAGGAAATAAGAAAGAAAGCGGAGAAACCAAACTTAATTCTAGGGGTATACATTCAGATGGATGAAGCTATGGATGCATTGGAGCGTATCATAGTGGGGCGGGTAAAGGGAAGAAAATTTACTGCTAATTTCATCAAGGGATAGATAAACAAGGAATGGAGTATAGGGTCAGTTTCATGGATGGAGGTAATTTGTTTGACAAGGGGGTTTTTCATGGTTCGTTTCACTAGTGTTGAAGCTATAGATTGGGCTCTTGAGTGAAACTGGGGTTTTGGGAAATCTCGATTTTCTTCAAAAGATGGACTCCCCTATTTGATGCCCAAAGAGAAAGATTAGGAGAGATCCTAGTGTGGGTGCGTCTTCCATCACTTGACCCTCAACTTTGGTCGATGGATGTCTTCAAGGCGATTGGGAACATTTTGGGTACTTTTCTAGAAGTTGATATGTCCTTTCAAGTGATTAAGGAAAGAAAGGTGACACATATACTAGTTAGGCTGGACTCAAGGGAGGGTTTGGAAGATATGATGCAGATACAGGTGGACAGATACTCTCTCACTTTGTTGCTCGACTATGAAAAACTTCCCAATAGATGTCATCGCTGCCACAAACATGTAATAGAGGAATTTTCAACTCAAAAATAGCCACCTATGAAAAAATTAAGAAACTAATAAAATAATGTCATGTAGACAATTTTTTAATGTATCGTTTTTATTATTATTTTACCAAAATTACCCAAATAAATGTCACATTTATCAAAATAATTGTATTTAGATTCAAATGCTAGTCACAACAAATGCAATAAACATATAACAACCAAAATTTTTGCCAAGTGTTTATCTCCATTGTAAACAAAACTAGAACAGACTAAATAGTCTTTGTGCTTCACAAGCCATACAAAGTAACCAACACAATTACATCGATAAAATTGTATTCAGATTCAAATCCTAATAAACACTTGTCTTCTTTTTCCCTCATTTTCATCTTTGGCCTCTTTGATTACTTGGGTTTCAGGTCACTTGGGGATGTACTGCTCTCGGGAGGTTCCTCTTCATTGGGTTCTCTCTCGGTATCCTACCTGCTCGAAGCTTTCACCGATCAGTGCAATCAGGTTTAGTTTTTTTAGTTTTTTCTCTTTTCACTTTTATCAGGATGGTCATCCCATTTGACTATGTGGATTTGGAACCGACACCGGAGGATATTTCATCAGTATGGGGTTTGGAATCGATGCAACAAAATCTAGCGAAGGTAGTCTTGCTAGATAGGTCTCCTCCTGGAAAGAGTTGAGGTACAAAGCTGGCATGGCATTATGGAGGTTGTCTAGGGCTTCTGGAGGAGTCAAAACCTCCTTCCACAAGGGTGGTTTGCTAGTTTCTGGACTCTGAATTTCATGACAGTTAGGATGGTGCAGTATTGGGAGGAAAATATGTCGATCCATCAACGGAAATATAGGTAAGCCCAAAAACCCCTTTTGCAGTCTCTGTTTCTGAGTTTCTAACAAGCGGTTTGGAAGATATCATTAGAAGTAGTGGGCTTAAGAGGAAGGAAGGGCTTCAAACTTGTTTAAATGAAGTCTTGGGAGTGGATCGGCCA
The DNA here is from genome assembly GCA_031772625.1 of Pinus tabuliformis. Lineage (NCBI taxonomy): Eukaryota > Viridiplantae > Streptophyta > Pinopsida > Pinales > Pinaceae > Pinus > Pinus tabuliformis. The sequence goes on along the minus strand of CM062816.1, from coordinate 946,077,697 downwards.
GCGGCAGGCTTGAGCCTATACAAAACCCTTAACTGTAAAATTCTTGCTTCGACTTGTGCCATCAACCTCTTGGAGTATTTTTGTTTAGCTTCCGATATTGTTGGTAATGGGGAGAAGTCTTTTATTGGTTTACCGGAGGTAAATTCTTGAGTGGGACAACCACTCTTGCAAGAATTAGGGAATGAAGTGCTAGGATTTCCATCTTTTTCCTGCCAAGGGTTGGATTTGGTTGGACAACTAGAGGCGGGTTCTCTACAGTCGAAGGAGGGCATACATCCCCCAATTCTTGGCACTGGTGGGTAGGCACTAGACTTTGAAGCTCTTTCAAACATTATTTTGGCACTGAATTATTCCCTAGAGGGTATTCTAGGCTTTGAAAGCCAAGAGGGCCAAGAAAATACTTCAATTTCCCCTTTAGTTAATGGTCAATCCTCAAGCCTGGAAAGGAAGAAGGGGAAGTCAATAAGAAATAAAGCAGAGAAATCAAACTTAATTCTAGGGGTAGACATTCAGATGGATGAATCTATGGATGCATTGGAGCGTATCATAGTGGGGCGGGTAAAGGGAAGATAATTTACTGCTAATTTCATCTAGGGATAGATAACCAAGGAATGGAGTATAGGGTTGGTTTCACGGATGGAGGTAATTTGTTTAACAATGGGGGTTTTTCATGGTTCGTTTATCTAGTGTTGAAGCTATAGATTGGGCTCTTGAGCGAAACTGGGGCTTTGGGAAAGCTCTGATTTTCTTCAAAATATGGACTCCCCTCTTTGATGTTCAAAGAGAAAGATTAGGAGAGATCCTAGTGTGGGTGTGTCTTCCGTCACTTGACCCTCAACTTTGGTCAGAGGATGTCTTCAAGGCGATTGGGAACATTTTGGGTACTTTTTTGGAAGTTGATATGTCTTTTCAAGTGACTAAGCAAAGAAAGGCGGCACATATACTAGTTAGGCTGGACTAGAGGGAGTGTTTGGAAGATATGATGCAGATACAGGTGGACGGATACTCTCTCACTATGTTGCTCGACTATGAACAACTTCCCAATAGATGTCATCGTTGCCACAAACATGCATTAGAGGAATTTTCAACTCAAAAATAGCCACCTAAGAAAAAATTGAGAAACTAATAAAATAATGTCATGTAGACAATTTTTTAATATATCGTTTTTATTATTATTTTACCAAAATTACCCAAATAAATGACACATTTATCAAAATAATTGTGTCTATATATATATATATAGTTTAAATTAATATATTAGCACAAGATTTAATAATATTTAAATTAAAAAGGTAAATTTTAATTTTAATTTTTAATTTAAAAAGTAAATTCAAATTTTAAAGGAAACTTAAATTTAAATTTAAATTACCCAAATAAATGTCACTTTTATCAAAATAACTGTCTACATATATTTTGTATTGAAATTAATTTATTAATACAAGTTTTAATAAAATTTAAATTTAAAAGGAAAAATTAAAATTAAAATTAAAGTTACTCAAATAAATGCACTTTTATCAAAATAACCATATATTTATATTTAGTATTTAAATTAATTTATCAATACAAGATTTAATAAAATTTAAATTAAAAAGTAAAATTTAAATTAAATTTAAGATTTAGGATTTTATATTTAAATTTATTTATTTAACACGCCATGATTTACCCTTCATTAAAAATATTCTCTATATTCTAACTTTTCTAGATTAAGATATTAATTTTATTTTTAATATTTAGTATAGTTTTGGGTCACTTGGGCACCATTCACACTTAAAGTAGGTAAGTTATATTATTAAATAAAATTCCATTGCCTAGTCACACTTGTATCTCTTTTAAAGTTTAAAGGATTTTGATTGGCTTACACATTATGACATGGAAATTAAATGTTAACATTTTAAAATGAAAATTCCTCTAATGGCCACTTGGCAAGGGATTGTCCATTGTGGCTTAGATGTCGTTGGAAAAATAGGGGCTTAGACATCGTAGGAAAAATAGGTTGGAGTTGGTTCATGAAATGCAGGAACAGCTTGAGGATGTAGTTATAGAGCAAGAAACATTTCTTGGGGAACATCAGGCAGAGGTTCTGGTTTAGGTTGTGGTCAATGAGGATCATTGGCTAGTATTTATAGAGGTTGAAAGACATGCAAGTGAACACTTGCAGGACGAGATGGTAGAGGTGGAGGCATCTCATATTGCAGGTACCGTTTCTTCCCCTCCTCCTTCTCATTCGTTTATGCGTATGCCCCTTGTGGATCATATTCTCGGGCCTGGTCCTTCCAGGCCTCCTATTGATGTTATTTCTCCTTAATGCAATATTTATTTGGCGCTTGATTGTATCATTACATCAATACTGATATTAAATCTTTCTAGACCCTATTTGGTGGGCTATGGTCTACCCACCCCTTCTGAATTTTTCCCTGATAAGCCTCATTATAACCTTCGTCCTCGGGACAAAAGAGACCATCATGATGCTCCTATGGGTGGTCTCAGCCTATTATATGATATTGCGGGTCCTCCTAAGACTGGGGATAGGAAAACAAACCTTTCAAAGGCCCATTTAAAAGCTAAGCTTGACATATCTGAAGGAAAACAACTCTCCCTCAAAGGGTCACTTAGAGAAGCAATGACCCCGATGGAGGTTTCCAAATGATTTTGTTGTCCTTCAATTGCATAGGGATTTCCAGAAAATTACTCAAGAATGTTTGTTGTTATGTTATTATGCTTCAAGAGACTCTTGGTCCTAGGGATTTCGTAATAAATATTTTGAGAAACATGTTTCCTGGTTGGTCCTTTGTGGCTTTGGATGTATGCAGGCGTTCAGGGGGTTTGGCAATGGGTTTTAAGGACTGTGGTTTAAAACTCTTAAATTCTTGGGGCTCTGATTTGATGCTTGGAGCAGGGGTTTACTCCTCGGAACTCTGTTCAAAATTAACTCTTATAAACATTTATGGACCTTGTGAGGGACGTATCCCTTTTTGGAATAATTTTTTTTCAAAATCATTGCTTAATTGCTCAAAGCTTGTGGTGGGAGGGGATCTCAATGTCTCCTTAGGGTTATCTGAATCATGGGGACCAAATGCCCAGGTGGACCCTTCAGCATATTTCTTTCTAAACAAGATTCAGTTGGGGAGATTTATTGATGTTGATCTTCTGAAAGAAAAACCTACCTAGAAAAATAGGAGGTTTGGTGAGACAATGGTGGAAAAAAGTTTAGACCGGTTCCTGATTAAAGAAGAACTGGCTGCTCATATTCCTTTCTTTCGCCAGTGGGTTGGTTCTGGGGCTGATTCGGATCACTTTCCATTTTTCTGGAACTAAAAGGGGCCAGTAGGAAGCCTGACTCTCCTTTTAAATTCAAATCTTCTTGGCTTAAATATTTGTCCTACAATAAGCTGGTCTGTGAGATTTGGAGTTCTCAGAACGGAATACTGGGTTTATCCCTTGCCCAGTCATTGATGGAGAAGCTAAAAAAATTGAAACAATCAATGATCTCTTGGGCTAAGGAAAAATTTTTAAGGGATGAAGCGATTTTAAAATCCATTGATATTGAATTAGAGGCTTTAGAAAGTCTATAAGGGGATTGGTATGAGACAAAAGAGAAAAAGAGAAGGAAAAATCTAAGGAGGGTGAAAGGAATAGGATTCTGAAAGACATTGAAAAAAACTGGAGGCTAAAAAGTAGAGCCATTTGGCTTGAGGCTGGGGATGAGAACTCCAATTTTTTCCACAACTATGCCAAGGGTAAGAAAAACTCAAACACTATTTGGGAACTGAAAAACGATGAAGGGGTTTCCGCATCTTATTTCAACGTGTTGGTAGTGTTGGGGGTCTTTCATTTCAAATCCATGTTTAAATCTCCTCCTGAGGCCACCATTGCCGAAGTCATTCTGGTGGCACAAGTCTTCCCCAACTTTGTTGAAGAGGATGATAGTAATATCTTCATGGCCCCTGTTTCTAAGGGGGAAGTGGAGGGAGTTCTTCACTCTATGCAAAAGGAGAAGAGCCTGGGTCCTGATGGTTGGATGGTGGAATTCTTCCAACATTTTTTTGACCTAATGGGGATTACCTGGCTGGACTAGTGGAGGAGTCCAAAAGTAAGGGTTTTGTGCATGATCCTCTTAATTCAACTTTCCTAGCATTAATTCCAAAGTTCAATGTTCCTCAAAGCTTTAATGACTTTAGACCCATCACTTTGTGCAATTGTACCTACAAAATTATTTCCAAAGCTATTACAAAATTATTAAAACCAATCCTGTCAAAAAATATTTCACAAGAACAGTTTGGGTTCCTTAAGGGTCGAAAAATGCATGAAGCCATTGGGGTGGCCCAGGAATCCCTGCACAGTATCAAAAGACACAACAAAAAAGGAATGATAGTTAAGATTGATCTTTCAAAGGCTTAAGATAAGATTAGTTGGATGTTTTTGCATCTTTTGATGACTCACCTGGGTTTTAATATTGGTTTTATTTATTAGGTCATGGGTTGTATAACTAATGTGATTTTTGTTTTTCTCATCAACAGGGCAGCCTCTCCTTTCTTTACTAGCTATAGGGGTCTTCGTCAAGGATGACCTTTATCACGCCCTTTGTTCCTTTTTTCTGCTGAAGGTTTGAGTCAATTGATTCATTCTGCCATCAGAAGGGGTGAATATAAAGGCATTGAAATTGCTATCAATCTCTTTATTACTCAACTTCTTTTTTTGGATGAAATTTTACTATTTTGTGATGGGTCTAGGGGAGAATTTTCTCAACTGCAGTCAACTCTGGATTTATTCCTTAAGGCAACCAAGATGAGTATAAATGCACACAAATCCTCCATTACTCACAATGGGCTCTCCGGGTGGAGATAAATATATCTTTATCCATTTTCCCCTTTGAATTTAATCCTATGACAGAAAGCCTTAAATACCTTCGGTTCCTCTTAAAGTCAAACTCCTACAAGAAGTCGAACTGGAAATGGTTAGTTGCAAAAATTGAAAAGCATGTCAAGCACTGGAGCTTTAAGTGGCTCTCTAGAGCATGGCACTTGGTTCTTATCAAATCAGTTTTAATGGCCATCCCAGTTTATTGGATTGCACTTTCTTAGGTCCCAAAAAGAATTCTTTCTCTAATTAGGAAAATATGTGGTTGGTTTTTATGGGCGGACTCTAAGGAAGATTATGTTCTTCTATGGGTGGCTTGGGAGAAAATTTATTGTCCAAAAGATAAGGGTGGGTGGGGCATAAAGGATCTCACAGGTTTCTCTCACTCTTTGGCAGGAAAATCAGGCTGGAGTCTTTTAACCAAGGATAACCTATGGAAATCTGTGATAAAAAGGAAATATATAGATCCCTTAGACTTGGTTGTTTGGCTGAGAACCCTAGGAAAGTCCTTAAGAAACTCTTCGGTCATCTGGAAGGCTACGATTGAGTCCTTTGACATTATTGCTGATGGTATGTCCTAGATAGTTGGGAATGGTACTAGTGTTTGAGTGGGAGTGGACCCTTGGGTTGGTTGTAACAAGGCTTTCACTCTTCCAAGGGAGTTGAGAGAGTTCCTTGCTTCCAAGGGGATTTATCTTCTCAAACAAATCTCAAATGAGGAAACCACTTCCTTTTGGAACCAGGGTTGGAAGTTCGGTGAGGATTTAGACCTTGATCCCCCACTAGGAGGGTGTTTGGCAGGACTACACTATGGAATTGCAGAGATCAAACTTCCATATGAGGGAAAGGGCTAGAGATATCTGATGGTTCTACTCTCCCAGTGGTATATATGCTCTGAAATTTGGTTACAACCTACAATTAGATCGAAGAGGTTGTATAGTTAAGCACTGGTGGTTCAAGCCTTTGTGGAAACTTAGTTTCCCAACAAAATCCAAACTCTTTTTCTGGTGCATTCTCAAGAACAAAGTCCTAGCCTGGGACAACCTCCAAAAAAGAAACAAACATGGTCAGGGTTGGTGCACCCTCTTCAAAAATTTTGAAGAAAGTTCTTCTCATCTCTTTTTAAGTTATCCTTTTGCTATAATAATATGGGATATCTTTTTGAAGGGTGTTGGTATTAGTACGAATTGGTCTACGTTTTCCATGGTGGATGCTTGGCAAAATTGGTGGTAATATTCAACTGATACTCATCATCGGAACATTCCCTCGATTATTTGCTGGGGAATTTGGTTGGCTCAGAGCAAAAGAATTTTTAAGGACCAGCCTTCAGATCCCTATCTTATTGCTATTCAATGTGTCTCTATCTATGAGTTGATCCCTCACACCACTCTCGCTTTAGCTTGTTAGAAAATTCAATAAGAAATCATCAAACCTGATATACCATGGGAATATTTTGATGGGGCTTCAGATGCTCATGATCAATGTGGGGCAGGGATCATAATTCACATTAATGACCACAAAATCCTAAAAGATTCAGTCGGAACTGGAACTGGTTCAAACAACTATGCAAAACTAAAAACTCTAAAATTTATTTTATGTTGGTTAAGATAGTTGGGGAGTGATTCAATACATATTTTTGGTGACTCTCTGAATGTGATAAACTAGACAAATAATGTTGCCAAAATATTACATTGATTCCTATTTTAGAAGAAATTTCTTTTATTAAATCAGCCTTTTTTTATTTATCTGTTTGTCACATTTACAGGGAAAGGAATGTGGAAGAATATTACTTTTCTAAAAAAGGTTTACAACAGGCTCTAGAATCCTGGAATATAATTGTTTCGGACAACGCAGAGGTCATCGAGTCGGATCAGCCTCCATACTTTTAAAAATCTAGGTTGTTTTGGTATTTTTCTGTATGGTCTTAATCTCTGCATCTTGCTGCTATGGGGCAGAATAGTTTTTTCGGTTATATGGCCACTTTACAGTTTATGTTTGCCTATGTATATGACTGTTGGACTCTGGATATACTTCTATTTAATTTTTTGTTTATGGGTTGTTTTCTCCGAATGTTCGGAGAGACCCAGGTTTTTTATTACGGTATATAGTTACTTCATATGATTATCAGTATTGAGAAAGTGCACTTTCCATTTTCCTCAGTATGATGTGGTTTCACTTTCTGCGTATGGTGGATTCACAGTTTGGTTTTGAATGCTTTGATGAATCTACTCTATAAATTTTTATTTCCTTAATAAAGAGTTCAATTTTTCCTGTGGAAAAAAAAAATTCTCTGAAACAAAACTCATGTTAAATGTTTATTTTCATTACCAACAATTTTCATACCATTACATAGAATATAAAGCTCAAAAGCATAGTCTCCTAAACTTATGTTCAATCAATGATGCTGACAAATGCTAAAGAATCCATAGTAATACAAGTTCACATGTAAAACATTATCTAAGAATTATTGATATAACTGGTAAAAAGTTTCAATATAAGAACAAAGTAAACAAAAATCCATTTTAATTATTATTCATTACATAACATTAGCTAATATATAAAAGTTTAAAGAAAATACTAGAAAATAAGTGTTCAATTACTTTTTTCTGTACAACATTCGATAACCTAGGTCCATATAACATCTCATGTGAAACATTATCTTAAAATTATTTACATAATTAGTAAACATATTGAGAGATAGAAAAGAAAATAATTAGAATTCAAATAATTTATGATTATAGAGCCATGCTCTAGAAAATAGCCCTTATTGCATAAAGTATTTATGAAAATGGTAGAACTTCACTCACGAAGCTAAATGCATTCGTACCAATGGGGACTACAATTGGAATCTTGTCGACCATAATCTATAAAATTCATCTGCAACAAATAACAAGGAACTACATTCAAGAATTAGATCATTCCATCATAACGCACGCATAATATTTCAATAGTAAAACTCTTCGATGACAAAAAAAGTGTTCCAATGTATTAAAACACTTACAATATGCAAAAGAAAATCTCGATATTCTTTATCCCTTAGCTATCTTTCAGAATGAGACTTCTTGCAATGAATTCTTTCACTTTAGCTTCAATTAATTCTTTCATCGACAGAACCATAAAGTCATGCTTAACACGTTCATTGAATATCTCCTCCTCAATTTCTTTTGAATTTTCTTACAATTGCAAAACCAAGTCAGAGTGCTTTTCGTTGTAAGTAACAAAAGTGATTAGCCATTTCTAATTTCCTCTGCAGTAAAATCAGTTATATCACTAAACTCTGTTACCTGTGATTGTTTCATCTTATCCAAATCAACCATCAGCTTGTCCTTCTCAATTAATCCAAACTCTTATGTAATACATGGGTCATTTAAATCTTGAACAATTGTCTCCACACTCAAAAATAATTTCCTCCAATGTTTTGATTTTCTCAGACCATGCAACCCTGATCTACCTCATTTGATCAACATCAAGCAACCCTTATTTATTTTTCTAGTTCGGACAATGAATCAAGCTTCTAGCTAAAACTTAATATGTCATTTTCTATGAATTCCCTGTCACCCTCCATCTCACTTTTGACCAATTTGACAAAAGACCTAGTTATTTGCTTTAAATGTCGCAGATCAAAAGTAACTTGTCATGTAGATTCAATAATTTGTAATATTTCGGATATATTACTAATGATATATGATTTCACTGCACTCAGAAGATTGAAAGGTTTCTCAAATCTATTAAATCTGTCAGGACTAGAAATTGCCAATGGTGGTTTGTGTATTGCTAGTGGGGTCTTCAACAAAGGACTTGGGCTCAAAGTATCTTCTAACTCTTTTATTTTTTCCTTTAGCTTAATATTTTCTGCTTGTCATTGACCAACATAATTGGTAAGCACTTTACCGTTAGCTTGATCCAATTTCATCAGCCCTGGCATTGCAACTGAAGTTAAATCAACATTCAATTTTGTTTTATCGACAACCTTTCTATCAGAAATATGTATCCTTTCAATCTTTAATCTCTTACCACCCATATCATAATTTTTGTCTTGCAATGTGGTAAAATGATCATCGAAAGTAATGTCCTCTCCAACAATTTCCTCCATCAATTTTTTATTTTTTTGCAAACAAGTACTAACCCAATTAGGTAGTATAGTGCTATCAACTTCCATGTCTATGGATTCTTTAATTCTTTCCATTTTAGGCACACTCTTGGATCTAAATTATTCAACTGTGTGTGCTCTTTTTGGAGTTACTCTATGAGAAGGATCTTCGTCATCCTTGCCACCTGATAGTCTATTGCAACCAGTTTTTCGCTCCCAGTAGTTCCTTTCCTTCTTTTGTTGGCAGATGAAGTGGCACCAATACTGTGTGTGCAAGATTGAGATTGTGCCACAGGAATTGTGCCTCTTTACTTAAATATTTCTCATGTCCCGATGATCTCCTTTTTAGCAATCTGTTTAGCATCTAATAACATTTTTTAATCTTTTTCACTGTGACTTTCCTTGCTTTCTCCCTACTTCTTGAAATCAAGTTCCCATATCTCATAGACTCAATTTGTTCCATGAAAAATCTTCCTCTATCAAAGCCTTTATTAGCTTCAACTTCACTTAAGTTAAAAGCATCTAATGACTTTGCAAAAACATTAACGTGAGTCGTATTCTTCATAGTCACTTTTCCAATAATAAATGGAAAAGAAATAAATTATGTTTCCTTTTTCTATTCAAATATAAATATCCAATGATGATATTGGTTATATAATTCAATAACAAAATACCTATCTAGAACAAACATTGGCAAAAACAATGGCCTATCTTCAAAACCATAAGTTCGTATAACTGTATTGCTTTCTCTTTCCTCATATTCCCCTTTTCTATATAGGAATGCCTCAACCTTTGTAGATATTCAAGAAGGATCTTGTCTATTTACCATGTAATAGACTTTCCTTACAAATACATCATGAACTAAACAAAAATTTAAAGAAGCTTTGCGCTTCTACAACATAGGATGCTAGAACTGCATTAGTTCATCGTGAAAGTTGAATCTAGGATTACAAGGTAAACCATCAAACACATGTCTTGACACAAGAAGTGTTATGATATATGTCATCATAAATAAGCCATTTTTCTTGGGTAGTCTATGCAACTGAATAGCTAATTCATTCTAAATGACATCAACCTAATTCGATAATACAACTGTTTTTGTATGTCTCATACAACACATAAAAGATGCATTTCGAAACATGTGATGTAATTTCTAGCCCTACTACATAGGAAAAGAGCCAATAGAAGTCCCTAAAAGGTTCCCTAAAAAAATAAATATATACAAGAGAAATATCGGAAGGAACCTCAGAAGTTGTACAAATGAATTCCCGCACAATGTCAATTTCACATCCTTTTGGCTCTAGGAAATTATTCGCAATAGACAATTCTAAACACTTGTTCAGTTCCAATAACTTAAATAGCCATCTGAATAAATTGGGATTCAGAGGAACCTTTATCACTCATATCTTAATTACACTCTTTCTTAAATCAAAATTATTTGCACAAAGATAAACAATTTCTCTAAAATCAAAGACCTCTGAAACACTCCCAACATTCATTAATCTAGTACTCCAAACCTTTTTACTTATTTTCTCTTACATTGACAGATTCACATATCATTCGTATGTTCTCAACCAATCAAAGCTATCATCGCTCTCAACAAGTGAATTAACCATATCTGTACAAATAACTTCTTTCCCTTTCCTGCTACCCATTTTTTTTTGCAGCAAAAAAATACTTTGTCAATGAATAACACACTCAAATCTAGTTTCACTTTATAATTCTTTGTTTTTTTCACAAACGCTAATTGTTACTATTACTCATGTCAAAATTGTCACAAATGGCACTCTGAATAAATAGCAATTAAATATACCAAAGCCAACTTTTATAGATAGTAATAAGAAAAAAATTTGAAATTCCAAAAGAATCATATCCATTTACTTCACACTTTGCTCCTGCTTCAACATCATTGATATACATGTCATAAGAAACATAAATTTACGATAAGCATTAATAGGCGTTGTCTACAAAAGCGGTAGATTCTCCCACGCAACTTTTTTTTTTAATAAAATCTTGATAGCACAAGTGTTTGAATCATTTTTTATAATAGTGAAAATGGATTCAACATCATTAAAAACCCCATCGAAAAATTTTCCCATACCGCAAAAAACCATCGCAAACCCTTTTTTTATAGTTTTTTTATTTTTTTAATAAAATATGATATCATAACTGTTGACACCTGATTGACACCCAAGATCATGAAAGTTCACAATTGTAACCTTAAGTTATGTTGAGGGCCCCGAAATCGGGTCAACAACAAGGGGGATACCCACCCGGTCCAGAATCTGGTTGGCGGCTCCTTGCCCATTTGGAGTAGCGGGTCCAACTGGGGGTAATGGGACCAGTTTCCCAATGTGAGGGGTGTGTGTGTGTGTAGAGTTTGATGGTATTGATCTAGGGGTATTTTAAGCTAATTTAATTCTAACTTCTAAACTAACTCTATGTTATTGTAATCTAATGAAAAACAATACATCTAATCTACGCTAACCCGGGGTATTTTTCTTCTATTATGCGATCTAAAAAGATTTCGAACAATATCTAGTAATAAAGATCATTCAGCTATCATAAGAATAGAAATCCATTAAGATAAACCATAAAAAGTTAGGCAAAACAGTTGTGAACAGCATATCGCATAATTAGTTATTCATATGTCAAGCACAAATAAATGACTCCACCGTACAGAAGTGCCAAATGGTAATACACACATTCATACATTAACATATAAAGAACTCAGCTGCATATCACTTTAGGAATACAAGCAGAAATTAGTCAAGAGATAAAAGTACCATTTATGACTGATTTCACTAATAAACTTCAAGAAATAACGATTTATTTCTACTTGTTCTAATATCTGCTAAGAGTACAGAAGTGCAACATCAGTAACAGACATTAAAATGCAAACATAAATAAATCTCGATCCATCCATTCATCAAAAACCCCCTCCGAGGGTGCAAAAGTGCATGTTCTGAGGACAAGTTTTTTGACAGATTTCCGGACCCTTCTCCAAATGCCATGAGAAGGGTTAAATACTACTAACTAATTAATATTAATTACACAAATTTAGGGAATGGCTTCAAATGACCGCCCTTTTACTAAAAGCAAATTTATTTCTAAAAATCAAATATAATTTCTAACCATTTCTGTATCTGCTCCTTAGTGCTGTAAGCAATGCGCTGTTCCCCGTGAAAGAGTCGGCTGGTTGTCCTTTCCTTTTGTTCAAGCTTGAAAATTAGAAACAACAAGAGCTGGCACCTCTTTCTGACAGACTAGAAGATATTTTCGAAAACCTTTCTCTAGTTGGGTGTATTCGCTGTGCGTATACTTAGTACAACCCAGGTTCCTTTCGAACTGATTTTTCTGTTGCTATTTCGGTTTCCGGTCGTGCGAATGACTCAATGAGTTAGGAGTCGCGTTGTATGGACAATCCCCTGTATCGAGAATTGCTTTCGTTCTTTGTTCCAGGCTTTTCTGGAGCGTCCTCCTTCTTTTGCGTTTCTCTTTTTGCTTTACCCAGTCTGAGCTTCAAGATCTTTTGCAAACATGCTGCTTTTGTGCGCCTTTGACTCTGAGTCTTAGATAGTCTATTTTCATCAGCGCCTGTTGGGTGATACTCTGGAATCCGCGGTCCTGCTGCATGCGGCATCCATTTGCGGAGGCATCTTCTCTCTGTTACCCCATTGGCGCTTTCCTCTTTTCCTTAGATGTTTCCTGCATATAGGTTTATATCAGTTACATGTCTTGCAGTTTACGCAAAGAAGAAGAGAAATGACGAAAAAGATTGACATGAAAGCATTAAGTTCTAATGAATGCGTAATTCTGACACTCATCATGATTTGACTCTTCGAAAAACGCGATACAATCATTCTTGGATACTGAAGCATGCGATCATTAATTTCCCTTAAGGTGCGTGCTCAATTTTGGGTTTACCGTTTATGTTGCGATGAGTCTTTTCTGCGATTGGAATCGCAGTATCGAGGACTGCGACGTCATTAAGTGTTATCGCAAATTGCCAATATCGCAGATCGCAGATTTGTATGATCGCAGATCGCAAGATCGCAAGGTTTTCGCTTTATCACTCTGTGCTGCTTATGCGACATTGCGACGTGCGACGTCGCATATCAGCTGTCGGCGATTCCTTAGGTTTTCCCTTTTTGAGCGCTTTTAATGCACGCGATGCGATGGGTTCTCGCATCGCTCTTTTTCAGTGTATTTATGCGCTTTGGGAAAACGCTTCTCTCTACCTTTGCGACGCGATATAGCTCTTAGGGAGTTAATACAAAAGATTTTTTAAACAAAATATTTTTTGGATTTTTGGTTAAGGGTCCCCCTTTGCTTGATGTTATTACTAATATCAAACAAAGAGGGGGGTTGTTGGTGACCACAACAATGGCGATTCACTGTGAAGAACCAGTTATCTCTGCTTTTCTATTGACCGTTCACTTCCGAAACAGCAAAATTTTTATATGTCTAAATTTTGTTATGGACAGATAGAGTAGATTACCCCTCACCTCGTCAACGATACTTTGTCTCAACCTTTTTTATATCCCAATTGCTTGCTTCCTCGGGCTTTTTCTTGCATTCGCACCAGACATTACTTGGTCTTGATTAAAGATAAAATAAGGTCTTCTCTGCGTACTGGCTTAAAAGTATGCTCATTTGTCGTAGGTAGAGCCTCTGCTGCCCGCAAGCGTCCATAGCCTCGACAGGGTTACCATGTTATCCAGCAATGATCCTTTTTCCTGCTTGAGGTTACTCGCAACATTCCAGAGAAAAAATCTTTTTGACACACTTTTCCTTTTTTAATTCTCTAAAGAACAATGTCTTGGTTTGGTGGCCAAATTATGACACAGTCATTCACTTGATCTACACTTTTGCTGAACAATCCGGCTCGTGATGAGACCTCTTGTCTTTTGATTGCAACAATCTTAAGTCGTTGCCCTGTTTTGATAGACAGTATTGGCAAAGTCAGCAAGTTATAATATCTGTGATCATGATAAGCCGGCTCGTGATGAGACCTCTTATTCTTTGAGATATAGTGTTTTCCTTGGATTGTTTCTCTGAATGCTGCAATTTCCTTTTAGCAGGGAGGAAGTCATTGTTTTTCCTTAAGAAAGCTCTGGACGACAATAATAGAGTTTTTGAAAACAACAGTTTTGCAGAGAATACTTATTTTATTATTGATGATACCTTTTATTGTGCTGATACAAAACAATTTTTTACCAAAGGTTGCTTTTGTCAAAGTTTTTTAGAGGTTGAAACTAGCATCGTAATCAAGGTGAAGTTAACTCTATTTGTCAATAATAAAATTCAGATTTTCAAAAATTTTGCTATTTGTACAAGCGAAATCAAAATCTGATAGAGAATTGGCGTGCTCTTTCATGAATCCTTTTTAAATGATCATTTACAACGGGTTTTATTCATAAAAAGAGAAAAACAAAACAAAATAAAAACTAAAAATTAAATCTATCCTACAAAAATTAGAAGAATTCTCTTCTATGGAAAATACATTTTGAGAATTTGTCCATTCACAGGCAGAGAATCTCTCCTACCTGTTAAATCCTGCAACACAAAAGTCGATGGGCCTATGACCTCTACAATCTGAAAAGGACCAAGCCACAACTTCTGGAATTTCGTATGTTTTCCCTTTTCTTCATGAGCCTTATCCCATTTTAAAACTAAATCACCCATCTGAAAGTTTTTTCTGGTCATTATGTTTGAGTCAAAAGAGGATTTTATTAGCGCTTGGTGATGGGTTTTCCTAGCTTGTTCTCTTTGCTCTTCTAGTTTGATTATTTCCATTTGTCTTAATCATAAAGAGGAAGTAGATACTTCATCGATATATTGCACTAAAGACAAAGAGGGAATGACTAGGTGAGTCGGAAGAACCACTTCTCTCCCATAAACTAAATTAAAGGGAGAAGTGCCGATAGAAGCTTTCTTTGTAATTCTATCTACCCATAAGGCATTTACCAGCGCTTTGTGCCAATTCTTTTGGTTTTGGTCGACTGTCTTTTTAATAATCCTGATTAGGTTCTTGTTTGTTGATTCGGCCAACCCGTTACCTTACGGATAGTAGTTGGCAGAATACTTCAGTTTGAACCCTCTTTTGAGCGCAAACTCAGTCATTGCATTTTCGGAAAAATATGATGCATTATCAAACATTAAGGTCGTTGGCAATCCAAACCTAGTGATGATAAACTGATCTATGAATTCAATAATGTTTTCAGAATTAGCTGTCTTGAGAGGAACTGCTTCTACCCATTTGGTAAAATAGTCAGTTGCCGTGAGGATATACCTATGCTGTTTAGAAGAGTGAGGAACGATCTCACCTATTATGTCCAGGCCCCATTGACTGAATGGTTGCTCAATGTTAACCGGCTGCAGTGGCATGGATGACTTCTTTTGTTTCCCTGCAGCAGTCTGGCAGACTTGGCATTTCCTTACGTAATTGTATGAGTCTTTGAACAGCGTGGGCCAGTAATATCCTGCACACAAGATTTTATGTGCAGTGGTTTCTCCAGCATAGTGTCTACCTGCTGGTCCATCGTGAAGTTCTTGCAAAACCTTTTCGGCTTCAGTTTTCTCAAGACAGCTAAGAAGCACAGAATTGTAATTTCTTTTAAACAGAACATCATTTATGAGCTGGTATTGTTTAGCTTTCAATCTCAGGGCTCTCTTCTTGGTGTGATCCAGGTGAAATGGAGCATACCCGTTCTTAAGAAAATAAATGGTGTCAGCATATAATGATTCTGCGTCGTTTAGGCTTACCTCATACGTGTGTACCTCTTCAGACGAGTTTTCAGGAATTTGCGATGCTCCAGCTAACATCTTGCAGAAGCCTTGACCTCTCACGATGTGTGCTGACTTGATCTCAAGATCGTATTCTTGTAAGGCGGTGATCCAATTCGCTCTCTTTTCGCCCACGTCCTTCTGTATCAGGAGGTTTCTTACCGCTGGGAACGGTACTATGACTTTGGTATGGGCTTTTAGTAAGAAAGGTCTGAAATATTTGATTGCTTTGAAAACAGCATATGCTTGTTTCTCCACGTCTGAATAATTGAGTTTAGCACCTTGTAAGTTCGAGCTAAAAAATGCGATTGGAGCTTCTGCCTTTTCTTGATTCGCTTGAGTTAAAATCGCAGCATAAGATTTCTCTGAGGCAAACGTGTATAAGATAAAAGGTTCTGAAAAATTTGGGGTTGCTAAAGATGGAGCGTTGATGATACTTGTTTGATTAAGTTGAATGCTTCGTGCTCACCTAGACCCCTTTGAAATTTGAATTCTTTTTTATCATATTTTGTAAGGGAGAAATAATACGTGAAAAATATGGGACAAATCTCTTGACAAAATTGATCTGTCCAAGGAAGGATTGCATGGCTTTCTTGTTATGGGGTATGGATATTTCGGAAATTTCCTTGATTCTGTCGGGTTCTATGTGAATACCAGATTTCGACACTATGAATCCGAGCAATTTCCCTTCGCTTAATGCAAAGAAAGATTTCTTTGGGTTGAGCGAAATCCCATACCTCAAACATCTTTGAAAGATTTGCTTCAAATCTTTGAGATGGTTGCTTCGTTTTTTGGAGTACACTGTTATATCATCCAGGTAAATCACTACTGATTTATTGACTAACCCTTTAAACGCAATGTCCATGGCTCTCTGAAAGGTAGCTCCGGCATTGATCAGACCAAATGGCATCTTCCGATATGCATAAGTGCCCCATTTGGTTCGGAACGTAGTCTTTAACTGATCATCGGGATGCACCAGTACTTGATTGTATCCTGAAAATCCATCCAGGAAAGACCTTAATTCTGAGCCTGCTACTGCCTGTAATATTTGTTCCATAGGTAGGAGGGGAAAGTTATCCTTCTGACAGGCTTTGTTGAGATTTCAGAAATCGATACAGATTCTAATGTCTCCGTTTTTCTTCCTAATGGGTACCATATTGGATACCCATTTGGAATGCCTGACGGGGAAAATTATTCTGGCTCTCAACAACTTATTAAGCTCAGTTTTTATCTGATTTTCTAAGTTAGGGTGTATTTTTCTGAGCTTCTGCTGGACAGGTTTTTCATTGTCAATCATAGGGATAGTGTGTTGAATGATAGAAGTGTTGTAAGTCTTCATCTCATCGTAATTCCAGGAAAAAACGTTTTTGTACTGTCTCAGAAGACGGATATATGCTGATTTCTCTTCAGGGGCTAGGCCGTGGCCTAGGTTAACGTTTTGTGGCTTCTGATCGGTCCCTAGGTTTACTAATTCATAGTTCAGGGTAGAACTGTAAAGTTTAGCATTGGCAGACCTTTTAAACCGACTTTTCAAATCATATAAATCTTATAACTTGACCACTGATTTCGGTATAGCATTGTCAGTGCCATTTTGTTGTATTTGGTGATCATGATGGCCTTCGTCGATTATCTGATTTGAGTAGGATCCTTCAGAAGTAAGGAAATTTACGATGTCAGGATCGTCGTTGAATACTCTCCAATTGGTGATGTTGTCAGGGATGGATGGTCTAAAGATTAATTCTATTGAAAACCTATCAGGACTAAAATCTTCGGAAGGAATAAGTCTAGAGGCTACGTTAGCTAACAGGCCTGCGCTCGCGTTTTGAATTCTTGGAATTGACGAGATGTTGAATGCTATGAAATGTGCAGTGAGATCTTGAACTAACGATTGATAGTGATTTAAATGACTTGACAGGCAATGTATGGTGTTACGTACCTGTTTTACGACGATCTCAGAATCTCCAAAGACTTGAAGATACTTAACGTTCAATCCGATTGCTTTGTATAGGCCTTGAACCAAGGCTTCATACTCCGCTGTGTTGTTCGTGCAATCGAACTCAAGTCTGCATGTGAGCATAATCTTGTTCCCGTCCGGGCTAATCAAAACGCATCCTACTCCTGCTCCCTCATTGGATTTAGACCCGTCAAAATATAATTTCCAAAATAAAGATGTATTTACAGAATTATCTAAAAAACTAAAACATTTTGAGTCATCAGTTTGGGAGAAATTTTCAACTTGGGATAAAACTGAATTCTCTAAGTAAGGTGAAATATGAGCATTGAAATTACCGAGGAAAGAATCTACTGCGTAATTGCCTACAATGTTGTTATTGTATGTTATGGCTTCATTTTCTCCTTCCAGTTCTGTCACTATGTATTTTTGGTGTAACTCTCGTTCAACCTTTATCTGATTTGGTTCACCATTGTATGGTAACCACATGTGCGACCAGTCGATTGAGAAATATCTGTGGAGTTTCTCCGACCAATCCCTGCTAAGAATCAAACCATAGAACTCAGGGATATCAGCTACTAGAACGTCGATAACCTGACACACTTTTGGGTTAGACGACAATCTTATGGTCACCTGATTAAGTTCACCAATCACTTCGACTTGGGATTGATCAAGTTGAACTATACGTACTGCGGATTTTTGTGGTTGAACATTCAATTTGGCACATATTGACCTGGGTAAAATATTCGTTGAAGCACCAGAATCGACCAAGCAGTTGTGCACGTTTTTATTGAAGATTTCATATGTGAGAAGAAAAGGAGGAGTATGAGATCTTGATCTTCCTCCAATCAAGGCGATGTCATTTGGATCAATCTTATTGATCGCGTTGGTTGGAGGCCTTCCCAGATTGTGGGAAGCTACAGCTGTAGGTAAAGATGTAGTAGGCACAGCATGTAATTCTTTCATCATTATTTTTTGCTGGTGTTTCAATTTACTCAATTCATAAAGAGTGATGTTAGCCCTAGTCTTCTTCATGTCATCAATGATGTTATACTCCATTTCATCCGACACTATCAGTGTTCTTGATGGAGGTGCTTGATCAGATTGGACTGGGCTAAACTGGGTCGCTTTAGCAGTTGTCTTTTTTGTTGCGACCTTATCTTTTGTTGCAGGGCTTGCGCCCTTTTGTTTTGGGGTAGTTTGGGGAGGATCAAGTTGATTTTTGCTTCTCGTGCTAACCGGAAATGCTTCTTGATCCTCTTCTTGTGGGAGGATGAAATCCCACATTCCTTGTAGTTCCACCACTTCTTCATCGTCGGTCTGTGCTTCAATGGTATTCTCTTCTTCTTCTTCTTCAGATTCAACGTTTGAGACAGCGTTGGGTGGCTTCGTCTCCATGGGAGGGTTTCTTTTAAAAGTCCTGAAAGGCTTTCTTGAAGACGTTTCTGCTACTTGTTTTCTTATATCAATCATCTCATTGGACATGGCCTTTAATACTTTTTGTAATCCTTCCATATCGAAAGGATCTTTCGTTTGCTTCTTCTTGGTGTCTTCTTTGAAAGAGATCTTCTTAGATTTACGTTCTTCAATTGCAGATCTCTTTTCAAGGGCTACTACGCGTTTTTCAATTGCTAACGCCTCTGTTAAGTTTTCAACTAAGGTTGTCTTGCTTGCCCTATCTACGAAGATAGCCAAGTTAGATGGTAAGGCCGTGATGTACCATTCACATCTTACTTCCTCGTTGGGTTGTGAAGCAGCAAGGATTTTGTTGAGGATCTTATTGAACCGTAAGTTAAAATCTTTAATGGGTTCTCTAGCCTCAGCCTTAAGATTAGATAGGTCATTGATCAATGTCGCCGTGGATCTGTCATCACCAAACTTGGTGAGGAATTGACTTTGAAAAATGTCCCAGCTTGTGATGGATCCGGAAGGTAACGAAAAGTACCACGACCCGGCTGTTCCTTGCATTGTATAAGGGAAAAGCCGGACAACAGCGTCTTCGTTAGTAACTCCTTTGAGATTAACAGAAATCATGAAATTATTGATATGTTATTCGGCTAGCATGCCTGCTTTTGGATTGAATTTAGGCAGCCATTTCTCAGGATGGGCCGATATAGGGCTCAGGGGTGGAGGCATTAAAACCGCCCCAGGATTGTTCCATGGAGACTGGGACATCGTTGAGCTGCTAGTCAATGGAAGTGCAAAAGATGATCCCTGATGCTGAGAAGATGGAGATGTTATGATTTTCGATGATCGCGGAGGAAGGGTTGCGGAAGATGGATGAGTGATCTGGGGTGAAGATGTGGGTGGCTGACTTCGCAGTGAGGGAGTTGAAATGGACGAGGTAGATGAAAGAGTCTCTCTGTCAGACTCTGGAACTGCTTTCCTTGCTCTTTTCCTAGTGGGGAGAGGGATTTCAGTTGGCTGGATGCCAAACTTTTCACTCTTCAATTTGGTCAGGGGATGAGCAGGATTGTACTGCGAAGTCACACTGCCTTTAGATTTATCAGACCTCTAAGTAAAAATAGAGAATCCCTGGAGTTTACGAATCAAAGTTTGAAGTTCAGGGGGATCAATGATAAGTTGGTCTGATATATTAGAGTGTGTAGAAGCAATGGATGCCCGAGCGACTTCCAGCTTCGAGTTTAATCGTACCGGAGAAGTCGGGGGAGTTGGTGAGGGTGATTTGCTCTCAGAATGGTATTTAGATTTTGATTTATGCGCCATTCATAGCTCGTGCCCTCCTTCTAGCGCCAAATATGTTGAGGGCCCCGGAATCGGGTCAACAACAAGGGGGATACCCACCCGGTCCGGAACCTGGTTGGCGGCTCCTTGCCCGTTTGGAGTAGCGGGTCCGAATGGGGGTAATGGGACCAGTTTCCCAATGTGAGGGGTGTGTGTGTGTAGAGTTTGATGGTATTGATCTAGGGGTATTTTAAGCTAATTTAATTCTAACTTCTAAACTAACTCTATGCTATTGTAATCTAATGAAAAACAATACATCTAATATACGCTAACCCGGGGTATTTTTCTTCTATTATGCGATCTAAAAATATTTCGAACAATAGCTGGTAATAAAGATCATTCAGCTATCATAAGAATAGAAATCCATTAAGATAAACCATTCTGCATAAAAAGTTAGGCAAAACAGTTGTGAACAGCATATCGCATAATTAGTTATTCATATGTCAAGCATAAATAAATGACTCCACCGTACAGAAGCGCCAAATGGTAATACACACATTCATACATTAACATATAAAGAACTCAGCTGCATATCACTTTAGGAATACAAGCAGAAATTAGTCAAGAGATAAAAGTACCATTTATGACTGATTTCACTAATAAACTTCAAGCAATAACGATTTATTTCTACTTGTTCTAATATCTGCTAAGAGTACAGAAGTGCAACATCAGTAACAGACATTAAAATGCAAACATAAATAAATCTCGATCCATCCATTCATCAAAAACCCCCTCCGAGGGTGCAAAAGTGCATGTTCTGAGGACAAGTTTTTTGACAGATTTCCGGACCCTTCTCCAAATGCCATGAGAAGGGTTAAATACTACTAACTAATTAATCTTAATTACACAAATGTAGGGAACGGCTTCAAATGACCGCCCTTTTACTAAAAGCAAATTTTTTCTAAAAATCAAATCTAATTTCTAACCATTTCTGTATCTGCTCCTTAGTGCTGTAAGCAATGCGCTGTTCACTGTGAAAGAGTCGGCTGGTTGTCCTTTCCTTTTGTTCGAGCTTGAAAATTAGAAACAACAAGAGCTGGCACCTCTTTCTGACAGACTAGAAGATATTTTCGAAAACCTTTCTCTAGCTGGGTGTATTCGTTGTGCGTATACTTAGTACAACCCAGGTTCCTTTCGAACTGATTTTTCTGTTGCTATTTCGGTTTCCGGTCGTGCGAATGACTCAATGAGTTAGGAGTCACGTTGTATGGACAATCCCCTGTATTGAGAATTGCTTCTGTTCTTTGTTCCAGGCTTTTCTGGAGCATCCTCCTTCTTTTGCGTTTCTCTTTTTGCTTTACCCAGTCTGAGCTTCAAGATCTTTTGCAAACATGCTGCTTTTGTGCGCCTTTGACTCTGAGTCTTAGATAGTCTATTTTCATCAGCGCCTGTTGGGTGATACTCTGGAATCCGCGGTCCTGCTGCATGCGGCATCCATTTGCGGAGGCATCTTCTCTCTGTTACCCCATTGGCGCTTTCCTCTTTTCCTTAGATGTTTCCTGCATATAGGTTTATATCAGTTACATGTCTTGCAGTTTACGCAAAGAAGAAGAGAAATGACGAAAATATTGACATGAAAGCATTAAGTTCTAATGAATGCGTAATTCTGACACTCATCATGATTTGACTCTTCGAAAAATGTGATACAATCATTCTTGGATACTGAAGCATGCGATCATTAATTTCCCTTAAGGTGCGCGCTCAATTTTGGGTTTACCGTTTATGTCGAAGAATTCTTGCGATGAGTCTTTTCTGCGATTGGAATCGCAGTATCGAGGATTGCGACGTCATTAAGTGTTATCGCAAATTGCAAATATCGCAGACCGCAGATTTGTATGATCGCAGATCGCAAGATCGCAAGATCGCAAGGTTTTCACTTTATCACTTTGTGCTACTTATGCGACATTGCGACGTGCGACGTCGCATATCGGCCGTCGGTGATTCCTTAGGTTTTCCCTTTTTGAGCGCTTTTAATGCACGTGATGCGATGGGTTCTCGCATCGCTCTTTTTCAGTGTATTTATGCGCTTTGGGAAAACGCTTCTCTCTACCTTTGCGACGCGATATAGCTCTTAGGGAGTTAATACAAAAGATTTTTTAAACAAAATATTTTTTGGATTTTTGGTTAAGGGTCCCCCTTTGCTTGATGTTATTACTAATATCAAACAAAGAGGGGGGTTGTTGGTGACCACAACAAGTTACAAAAAATTAACGTCATATTTTATCAACAACATGTCACGATTTCCTTTGTTTTTCTAGTAAAAATTGAACACTTGTAAAACCATCAATAATAGCTACAAATAGTAAAGGGCATTGTGTATCGAGGTGGTAAATTTTCCCAGAGGTCAAAAAATCCTCAGAATCCAGCCATATTTTTCTCAAGAAGATTGATAGAAGGAGTTCTTGAATATATTTTTTTTATGGTGGAAATGGATTTAGGACCATCAAAAACCCTTGAGGCACCAAAAATATTGAAACTTGATAGCTGTAACCTAGATTGCCCAAATTTTCTGTCGCATTTTGTCAAATTTTTGCTAGAAATTCTATTGTTTTCTAGGAAAATTTGAAGCCTCATTAGACTATACAATAGTAAATTGTGCAAGAACATTCACAAATAAATATTATGCCAACACATATTCAACTAATTTCTACGACGAATTGACTTGAAAACTAGCCCCACTACTTTGTAAAACATAACCAAATTTGATTTACAAATAACTTGACACAGGCAATTCTCACAAAATTTGACATACAATTACGATATAATGGGAACCTTATTCTGAATAAACGGATTTAATTTTAAACTCTTTGGTTTTTGAAAATGCAAAAATAATTTAATTATTGAAAGTTAACAGTTGTAATTTCGAGTTACTTTCTATCAAATTTGAAGACTCAAAAAACTATCAATAATAGCTACAAATAGTAAAGCTACTTTCTATCATTGGTGAATCGACTTAACAATTGCTCCCCACTACTTTGTAAAACTGAAATAAATTTAATGTATGAGTGACTTGACACACCTATTTCTTGCAAAATTTTTCATGTCGTCATAAACAAGTTTAATATTTAAACTATTTGATTTTTTTGGTCACAAAAATAATTTAATTACTGAAAATAGAAACTTTAATTTGTAATGTAACATGCACAACTACAAAAAAAAATTGGTAAACTAGAAATAATGAATATTTTCTTGATTAAATACTTATTTCTATTATGCAATATTAGATTAAGTCTCCTTTTAACGAATCCCAATAAGTACTGCTCTGTGATAAAATGTATGTGTGGAACAAAGACGAGAAACGTTGATACCTTGTGCATATCGGTATACACGATAAATTGAGTGTTTTTTGTTAATAAGAGAACAAACATCATAAGGATTATAAATAAATAAAAAAACATACGACTCTGACTAAACTACACAAGTCAAGGAATGGAAACTAACACTATGTCATATACTTTCAACATAACACAAATTCATATATTATTACCTATGTCAAAATTGCTACACACAACATGCTGAATAATTAGCAATAGAATAAACCAAAGCTAATCACAATCCAAAAATTTAATATCAACATTATATGTGTAAATGGAAATAAAAATTTACCATAATAACTGTAATCATGATAATTAGCTAAGGAACTGCTAAATGCGAACATGAAACTGGAAAAAGTGAATTGCTTTAAAAGGTTGCAGTATTGTAGAGCTTCTGTATTCCTACACTACTACTGTCATCCATGATTTAATAGAAACACCATTGAATATGCAAGCTCATCTTCGAAGATAACAGTTTATGTAAGGCAATAGAAGCTTAGACAATACTCCAAGCTCCTTAAAGCAATCTGTAAAGAGAAAATGCTACATGATCCACTACTCGAAATATGTAAACGATTAGAAAAATATCCTATTGATGTCAGCAAAGAGCTTCCTTCTTTCATCCGTCGACGATTTCTAAATCCTTATCGACCTGTTTCCCTATCAATCACCACCTGTATGACATGAAATCTTTGTATCAGGGATAAAGCTAACATCCAAATCTCTCTATCGTTCCAATGTTTGTCTTGTCATTAGTATTTATTATTACTATTAATTAATTAATTCACAAATCTAACAATCAAAACGAAGTCATTAGTCTTTGCCTTGTTTTTTCTATCACTGCAAATAACATTTTTCCCTCACTATACTAGCTATTTCAAATGTTTGCAGACTCGTTTTCCTAAAATCAACACTTGCCACTATTTTGCATATAAAACATGATACAAAGATAAAGCCACCATCCAGATTTTCTATCATCCTAATGTTTTTCCTCTGTTTAATATAAAACAAAGCTACTAGTAAATACAAGTCATCTCATTATTCAATTCGTTGACTACAAACCTGCCCACACATTCAGAATACCACATAAGCACTAGAACACCAAATCTAGAAACATGATTTTCATTTACTTTCAACATAACATAAATCCATATGTGCGGAAGTACTAAGAAATTCTGTTTGTGTGCAAAAATTTCTCAAGATTTCATCGTACGAACCTTCACACTTCGCACAATCTATTACAAACATGATTTTCAAAGCATTAAAATATTGATACTATAAAGATAAATAAGCAATTAAAATATCCCTCTGTACTTCCCTCATTCCGCTCAAATCCCACATATCTCTCATTCTGCATATGCATTTATTCTCTGCATAACCACCACATGCGCAGAACCACCTCCGCACAACTTCGTTCAGACTCAACAATGCCCTTCTGCTGGTCATTGACATTTGAACCTGATATTAATAAATGTGGGTCCCAGATATCGCAGGCAGGAAGTTTTCATTCCAAAATACATTCCTAAATAAGAATCAAAGAAGAGATTTGTATATTTATTATTTTAATAAACATTGAACAAAGCATTTTTTCTCCGTAGATGCTACCTCTGAACAAAACAATATCTCAACCTCCTCATGCTCTCAATCACTCGGTAGAATCTATTAAAAATAATATCAAAGCGCATTACAATTAAAATATCCCTCTGCACTTCCATCATTCTGCATAAATGTTCAACACATTTTCTATCTGCATAACCTTCACACATGGACAACCACCTCTACACAACTTCATCCACAAAACTACTTCCACACTCAATAACACCCTCAATTATTGACATTCAAAACTGATATTAATTAATAAGAATACGTTGTGAAATACGTCCCTAAATAAGAATTAAAAAAGAGATTTGAATATTTATTATTTTAACAAACTTTGTACAAAAATTTCGTATAACATCCACACATGCACAACTTCATCCACACAACTACTTTCACACTCAATAATGCCCTTCGATCAGTAATTCACATTCGAAACTGATATTAATTAATGAGCATATGTTGTGAAACACATTCCTATATAATAATTAAAATATATATATATATATATATATATATATATATATATATATATATATTAATAAACTTCTTTGGCACATGCATTTGTAATGTGCACATGCTACCTCTGAACAACCAGCTCCGCACAACCACCTTCCCATAGCTCCTCCCACAAAGCTACCTTTGTAGTTGCGAAAAATGTTCCTAAATAATAATTAAAATAGAGACTTGTATATTTACTATTTTAGTAAACCTTGCACAAATCTTTCCACACATTCGTTTGATTGCTCAACACTTCTTCTTCACACACTTCTTCTTGAAAACACATTTTATTTAGCACCCCCATATATGCAAAAGAGCCCTAGTTCACCTGTACATACTCAATAATATAAATTGGATCTTTTGTTAGCCCACCCCCCCTCCCCAGGACCTATGCAAAAAAATTGCAACCGCATCAATTCTCGTGTCATTGAGCATAGCACTAACATAACAGTGTCCCACAACCACATCTCAGACAAATTGAAAATGTGGTTTATTTAGTATTTCATAATAAGAATATCTTTTATAGTACAATGATTATGATAATTGTTAAAAAAACAACATTATCTCCCTATGCACCCCCTTTAGTGTTAGATCGCCCCATTTATGCAAAGGTACCCCAGTTCTCCCGCACATATTTTTTCCTCCGCACAGTAAAATTTTCGCATAATGAAATCATACCAATTGCCGCATCGTTCATCAATTCAACACTCACTAACCAAAGGACCCTGGTTCTCCGGCACATACTCCATCCTTTGCACAAGGAAACATAATAATATTAATTCGACATGTGTTCAACCACCCTACCCTCCCAGAGCCTATGCAAAGAACAATACTGCAACCGCATCATTGAGCATAGCGCTAGAATAACATTGTCAGTTCTAGAGCACTCACCCACAAAGTGGCCACTCACAAAATCACTTTTATTTCAATTTTGAAATGAATTGTTAGGCATTGGAAAAAAACGAAAATAAAAATCCCTTCACCAGGGGAATTATGTCCCATCATAGCTTCCTCACCCAATGGGAAATTAGAAATAACATTTACTAAAAAATCAAAAACTAGTTTTGAATTTATGCAAAAATAGAAATATTAAGAATTTTTACAAAACTTTGGTTAAAATTGCAAAAACACAACCAAATAATGCACAATCCATGCAACTTGACCATGAGGCAAATGCTATAGTCGTTGATAAGGCAGGGACTAATAAGTAAACTATTTTTAATATAGATTCTTGAACATGGTAGAAAGTCATACAAATCGTATATGGGGTCTTTTGAATAGGAATCTTTCCTATAATAGTTTATGAATAAACTATTATTGTTATGTGCACTTGTCAGATGTGTGCATGGTGCCTGTGCCTTTTGTAGTAGAGTACACAAGTTCTATTTATATAAGGAAGGAGCAATAGTTGGCACCATTCCTCACGTCTATTTCATGGGAAAGGGTATTTATACTAACACTCCAAACACCTAACTTTATCTTCCTCTATGCCGAACATTATTTCAAACCATTAAGAGAGGAGATTTGTGTGAAAAAGACAAGTGAAAGTTCCTTTTTAATAAGATCATGGAACTTGTCTTTATCTCAAGGTCACTAAAAGGAAATATTCTCCTTAGAAGGTTCCTTTCTTTATCGAACCTCAAATGGAAAATGAATTTAATCTTTTATTGAATTTAGATATTGTATATAAACAAATTTCAGTACCTAATTATTTCTTTATAGAATCTTGAATGAAAAATGAATTTAACCATTTATTAAGCTTAGATATTGTATATAAATAAATTTCATTTACTTATTGTAGATATGTATAAACTTTTGCTCAATGTTTATACTTTCTATGTGAATATACTTTTCATCTAATCGCTTGAGCATAGCATCAATGTCTATCCAAATAGCTTATCTAATATTTTGAATAGGGATCATTCCTACTTTAATCGATGGGTAGTGTTGTTATATGTACTTGTGAGATACATGATTTGTGTCTTGTAGTGGAAACCTAAAACCTAACACTACAACCAAAACTGTGATTGGTATAACAACAAAATTTCCTTTCTAGGAAAAGCAATAGCATTGTATTTATATTGACATCTCTAGAAAGGAGTAATGTTCCTCCAAAGTTCCTTTATTTCTACAATCTTGAATAGAAATTGAATTTTATGTTTCAGGGATTATAAATCAATATCACTAGTTATATAATTTTAGATAGCGTTCATAATAGACTAATCAAAATCTTTGTTCTATGGTTTTGTGTGTCATCAGAATTTAAGTAGCCTATTTTTCATTATGAGTATTGGGCATAACAATAAATTTATACAAATACCTTATGAAATATTCCCAATATGGATGTTTTGTGCATTGGTTAATAGGCATTATTGATATGTTCCCTTATGAGATTCATGTGTGATGCCTTGGAGTGGAGACCAAAAATTCTATTTGAACATAAGAAATTTTCCTTTTTGAAAGAATTATTGGTATTTATCTTTGTCTTGAGGTTTCTAAAATCATAAAATCCTCCTTTAAAGATTATTTTGTAAAATGCACATTGTGATAGCATTGGTCATTTCCTTAAAGAATTGGTATCTTTAGACTAAGTACAATTATGGATGCACATGTGAAAAAAAGGAATTCATAGCTTATTTATCATGGGGATACTAGTAGCTTGTCAAATGTTCTTGTCAACGTAAAAGAAAAACGATGTAAAAACCTCATTTGTCAAAAGATTGTTACCATTACTTTGTTATACATTCTCTTTTGATATCACTTTTTTGAATAATCAGATGTTTCAATTCATCTTCTTACAATAGTCTCATTTGCCAAATTTTCAATTACTCTTTGCTTTATGAGACTATGTTTTCTTCTTTAGCAATGTGGAAATTTTCTTTATTCTATATCAAAATTGTTTTTATTTTTTATTTTTTTCATAACATTTTGATATTTTTCCATTAATATATTATATGGTACTCTTACAATTGCATTTGAACAAGTTATTACTTTGAGCATCTGATTTCTATTTGCTAACCATATAATCTTCCTTGTCTAGTTAGGTTACTTCCATGATACTTGTATATTGTTCTATATTATGCTTTTTCCGCATACTATGAAAAAGTTTAAATATTTCTATTCACCTAAATGTCACATCTACATATGCTAGATTTACTTAACTCTTGATCATTAAAAGGATCTTTGTCAATTGAAAAAATGAAACATTCCATTCTCTCATAATGAATGTTTTTCAAACAAAGAACATATGGTAAGGTTTTGTGCTCTTGAATTTGTTAGGATATTCCGACACATAGGATATAGTTAAGTTCAACTTGGTCTAGTATAGAGTTAGGTTAGAGTTAGGTAAAGTGTGTTTCTTTACCGTTGTACATTTTGTAACTTACAATCCAACGGTCACGATATGTAGTGATCCGACGGTTCACTCTCACCTCGGTATTACCGACACTTGATCCGTGGCTTGACACCCGATTGGTCCATGAGTTCTATTTAAAGCGCATGGAGGGTCATTGTTCGGAAAATCCGTGCATGAGAGAAGCTTATGTAAATTTTCATTCTTTGATTAATAAATTTCCTGTAGTACCCACGTTGGTACAGGCCGTGGACTGTTTCCCTCCTTGCACTTTGAGGGTTTTAACCACGTAAAAAATACTGGTGTATTGATCTGTGATCTGGTTGTGAGCGGTGTCCTTTTGGTATTCTTTCTTGGGAACTTACCCTGTAAATTCCTACATGGTATCAGAACTATTTGAGGGTCGCGTTCGTTGGTGATCCAAATCTGAAGCCGGTAGAACTGCATGCGGCTGTCGTTTCCTAGATCTGCTGTTTCTGACTGCTTTCGGGCCGAGAGGACTGCTCTGTTGCATTCGGAGCATCTGTTCCAGTGAGGAACCCCTTTTGTTTCACGCGAAAAGGTTTCTGGTAGCCCTAGCTGCGTCATTTTTCAGATCGGGAGGTATACAGTGTTTTTTGCAGTTTACTGTTATTTTCTCTCTGCTTATTTCGGTCTCAGTTTATTTAGCCTTTTTTTTTAACCGGATCTATACCTTTCATTTCTGTGTATGATCTTTGCCCCGCGACTCTGTGCGATCTGGGCAAATCAGAAACAAAAAGGAAGGATTTTTCTCATGTGTATGCTCTTTTCCCTGCACCTTAGTGTGATCTCGAAAAATCAGAAACATTGAGAAAAATATTTAGTTTTTCAGCTAAAGCTAACTTTGAGATTTTTTTTAAATTTCTAGCTTTTTGGCTAAAGCTAACTTCGAGCTGCAAGGTTCGTTTTTCTTTGCATATTCGTGTTGGGTTTTGTGTTTTGTGTTTTGTAGGGAAAAAGAGCTTTCTCAAGGCAAGCACGCAAACCAAGGCTCTCTCTCTCTCTCTCTCTCTCTCTCTCTCTCTCTATAGATCAATTGGTTCAAAGCTATTTTAAGAGAGTAGAGGTCTTGGGTTCAAGTCTCCATTTTGTGGGGGCGGATTTTTTTCATTCCCACACATTCGCGCACTTTGCCGGCAACGTCAACAATTGTTTTTCAAAAAGCCATAACTTCTTCATCCGGAAGCCTTTTTCAGAGCCGTTTTTTTTAAAACCGCCTATTTTTTCGAGATCTATCCATTGGAACACTTACTTTCAGCATCTTCAGCTTCAGTTTTTTTTAAAAATGGAAAGTCCATGCCAAGTCATTCTTGACAGCACTAACTACTTCCAATGGGTAGCCTACATGGAAGATCTACTTAGAAGTAAAGGTCTCTTCAGAATAGCCACAGACCAAGAGAAGAAACTAACAGATGAATACAAGGCTGCAAAATGGGAAAATAGACAAGATCAAGCACGTGGTTTGATAGGGATGTCTATTTCTCCTGA
The DNA here is from genome assembly GCA_031772625.1 of Pinus tabuliformis. Classification (NCBI taxonomy): domain Eukaryota; kingdom Viridiplantae; phylum Streptophyta; class Pinopsida; order Pinales; family Pinaceae; genus Pinus; species Pinus tabuliformis. Next base: position 946,046,993 of record CM062816.1, on the reverse strand, counting down.
TCTTAGATTCCACATTGCAGAACTTGAGACTCCTCATGAAGCATTAGAAAAACTCGCTAAAGTTTTTGGGATTAAAAATGAAATTAGAGCCCATCAACTTGAAAATGAGTTGCTTACTTTGGATCCTAATAATTTTTCTTGCATTGAAGATTTCTTGTCCAAATTCAAGACCCTTAGATATCTCTTGGAAGGTGTTAAAGTTAAGAAAGAAGATGGTAACCTTATTTATTCCATCCTTACTAAGTTGGGACCAGCCTACTCTGTATTTGTTTCCACTTTCCATTCTACAAGGGAAGCTTTCATTTGTCAAGGAAAAGACTACAAGGCCCCTTCCTTTGACTCCTTTTGTGATTCCTTAATAAGAGAACAAGAAAAACTCTTACACCTTGGTCTTCTTAATCTTGGAAACTCTTCCGCGAAAGCGTTAGCCGCCCAGCAGCAACCAAATTCAAAGAATCCTAAGAAGTCATATCCTCAAAAGAATGGTCCTAAACCATCTCAGCCTCAAAATGAAAGATCATTTCAGCAAAATGATAAGACCAATAAAAACAAATGGAAGAAGACTGATAGACATTGTAACTTTTGTAATCGAGATGGCCACTTAGAATCTAAATGCTTTAAGAAGATGGAAGCCTTGGAAGCCGCAATGAAGAAACATAACATCCATGTGGAGCCTACTTCAACTTCAACTTCCGGAATGGCACTTTCTGCATGTCGTTGTCAATCATCTCAGTCTGGTTATGCATTAAATGTATCTTCTTCTTCTTCTTCTCATTCTCATGAGTGGCTCATTGATTCTGGAGCCTCTTATCACATGGCCAAAAACCAAGCCATGTTTTCTTCTTTAAATGATTGTAACAACAAAAATATATATATTGGTGATGATAGATCTCTTAATGTTGTAGGGACTGGAACTGTTCATCTAGACAATGGTCAGTTTAATGATGTATTATGTGTTCCAACCTTATCCTGCAACCTTCTATCTGTCTATCAGATAACTCATTCAGGTGAAGGTAAAACTGTTGAATTTTCACCTCATGATGTTGTAATCAAGGATCTAAAAGATCCTAAACAGATTCTAGCTACTGGTCTTGCTGATGATTCCAAAAGGTTGTATAAGTTTCACAACTTTGGGTCATCAAATCTTCCCTCAGTATTTGTTGCTCATAATGATGAAGTGAGCAAACTTTGGCATGAGCGATTTGGTAACTTAAACTATCGCTCCCTTCAGCATCTATGTAAATAAAATATGGTGACAGGTCTTCCTATGGTATCTTGCAGAGATGGTGTTTGTTCCGGATGTGTACTCGGAAAACATCATCGGGACAGTTTTGACAAACGTGCCTCTTGGCACGCCTCAGCCCCTTTACAGCTTGTGCACAGTGATTTATGTGGTCCTCTTCCTGTTGCTTCATTCTCTGGCTGCAAGTACTTCCTAACTTTCATTGATGATTTCTCCAGACGCACTTGGGTATACTTCTTAAAACTCAAGAGCGAAGTATTTAACACTTTTTTGGCCTTCAAAGCCTTTGTTGAAAAACAATCTGGACATCAAATTCTTAAGCTAAGAACTAATAATGGTGGAGAATATGTTAAAAACACATTCATCAACTTTTGCACCGAAAATGGAATTCAAATGCAACATATTGTTCCATACACTCCACAACAAAATGGTGTAGCTGAAAGGAAAAATCGCACCTTAAAGGAAATGGCTAATTGTATGCTGCAATCTAAAGGACTCAGTCTTAGTTTTTGGGCCGAAGCAATTAATTGTGCAAATTATATAATCAATCACACTCCTACTAAGGTTCTAGAGAATATCACTCCAGAAGAAGCTTGGAGTTCCATTAAACCAGATGTAAGTCACTTTCGTGTGTTTGGAAGTGAAGCATGGGCCCATATTCCAGATGAAAAGCATAAAGCTTTAGAACCTAAGAGTGGGAAATGTACTTTTGTTGGATATTCTGAAGATGTAAAAGGTTATAGACTTATTCCATTTAAGTCCAAAAATGTTATCATTAGAAGAGATGTAAAATTTGATGAAAATAAATCGGCCTGCGAGCCTAGTCCGGCGGATGTGCCACCTCTTCCTATCTCTTCTACTTTTGAAAACATTTCTTCTTCAGATGATGAAAGCGAGGATGATAATCCTCCCCCACCTTCTCAGGATCCTCAACTTCCAAGATGGGTCCGTGCTACTCGGGATGCAGCAGGTGATCTTGCCGGTGATCCTACAGATCAGCGACGTACACGTTCTCAGTTTGAAAGAGCCTCTTCTTTACTGGCTCAAGCTCCAGTAAATCATGATCCTGACACTTTTGCAGAAGCTTCAGGCCATCCACATTGGGAAGCAGCTATGAATGAAGAATATCATTCATTGATGACAAATGATACATGGGATCTTGTTCCTCTACCAAAGGGACGCAAACTTGTTAGATGTAAATGGGTTTACAGAACCAAGTATGGACCAGATGGGAAAGTTGATAAACATAAAGCTCGTCTCGTTGCTAAGGGCTTTTCACAGGTTGAAGGCATTGACTACACTGAAACCTTCTCCCCTATTGCCAAAATGAACTCTATCCGCCTTGTTCTTTCCCTTGCTGCCTCTTTAAAATGGGAAGTCCATCAGATGGATGTTAAATCTACCTTCTTGCATGGGGACTTGCAGGAAGAAATCTATATGGAACAACCCATTGGCTTCATACAAACAGACTCCAGCCTTGTTTGTCGACTTAAGAAATCCCTTTATGGCCTCAAGCAAGCTCCTCGGGCTTGGTATGCCAAAATGGATAGCTTTCTTTTAGAATCTGGCTTTTCTAGGTGTCATTCTGACAATACTGTCTACACCAAGAAAGTGGGCAACTCTCTTATCATCCTTGTTCTTTATGTTGATGATCTTATTCTTACTGGTAGTGATCCCAACCTTATAAACCATGTGAAGTCCAGCCTTAAAAAGAAATTTGAAATGACAGACTTAGGACACTTACACTATTTTATCGGTCTTCAAGTCTTGCAATCCCAGGAGGGTATTTTCCTTTCCCAGTCCAAGTATGCTTGTGATATTCTTCGTCATTTTCACATGGAAGACTGTAAGCCAGCCCCTTCTCCCTTTCAGTCTGGAGTCAAACTTTCAGTCTCTTGTACTTCTCCTGAAGTTGATGCTACCTTATACCGTCAACTTGTCAGAAAACTCTTGTATTTAACCCATACTCGTCCTGATCTTTCCTTTGTTGTTGGCCTTGTTGCTCGTTTTATGCAAAACCCCCATGAAAGTCATTGGAAAGCAGCTAAAAGAATACTTCGTTATGTTCGAGGTACAGTACAGTTTGGGATTCATTACAGTGCCAAAGCAGCTCCTCTGTTAGTTGGTTTCACTGATTCTGATTGGGCTAGTGACCCTGATGATCGGAAGTCTACTGCCGGTTATGTCTTCACTCTTGGTTCAGGACCTATTACATGGGCTTGTAAGAAACAGGCTGCCATTTCTCTTTCGTCAGCAGAAGCAGAGTATCGTGGTGCCGTGGAAGCTAGTAAGGAAGCCTTGTGGCTTCGTCAGATCCTATCAGAGTTTGGCTTTGAGCAGCAGCATCCAACCACACTTTGGTGTGATAATCAAAGTGCCATTCAGCTATGCAAAGATCCAGTCCAGCATCAGCCCAACAAACACATTGAACTACACATGCACTTCATCAGAAAGCTCATTCATGACCATGTTCGTGAAGTGCAATATTGTCCAACAGATGATCAGGTTGCAGACATCTTCACAAAGGCTCTCACAGAGGCGAAGTTCACTAAACTTCGATATATGCTTGGAGTTCAGGAAGTTGTCACTAAGGGGGGATAGGCTCTAGTGCCTCCTTCCTTCTCCTATTGTGTCATATTTGTAAATCCTTCAATCCTATCCCAAGTTGTTCTTAAGGGGGGATGTTAGGATATTCCGACACATAGGATATAGTTAAGTTCAACTTGGTCTAGTATAGAGTTAGGTTAGAGTTAGGTAAAGTGTGTTTCTTTACCGTTGTACATTTTGTAACTTAAAATCTGACGGTCACGATATGTAGTGATCCGACGGTTCACTCTCACCTCGGTATTACCGACACTTGATCCGTGGCTTGACACTCGATTGGTCCATGAGTTCTATTTAAAGCGCATGGAGGGTCATTGTTCGGAAAATCCGTGCATGAGAGAAGCTTATGTAAATTTTCATTCTTTGATTAATAAATTGCCTGTAGTACCCACGTTGGGACAGGCCGTGGACTGTTTCCCTCCTTGCACTTTGAGGGTTTTAACCACGTCAAAAATACTGGTGTATTGATCTGTGATCTGGTTGTGAGGGGTGTCCTTTTGGTATTCTTTCTTGGGAACTTACCCTGTAAATTCCTACAGAATTTAATCAATTGTTTTTTTAAGTTGCTTTTCATAATTTCACCTTTGTTATATCTACTAATATATAATTTTTATATTACATTAATTAGTAGTGTTATTACTATTGTAACATTTTCAACTACTAGAGCATAAAATAGGGAAAGTGCATCAGAAACACTTCATAGAAGAGGCATAGTTCTTCAAAAACACTTCATCATTGCATGATTCGAAAAGAAGAGTAAAAAAAAAAACAGAACATGTCATAACTAAAGAAAAGGAATACACTAGCTTTTATTCATTTTGTGTATATTCATAGGTTCAAATTCTTATCCTAAAAAAACCTTTTAAAATTTTCAAGTCTAGTGTTTCTATGTAATAATTTGGCATGAGCAATAATAAAAGAAACATATCCAAGCTAAACCATTTTTTAGTAAGAATTGTGATGCAGGAGCATCTGGACTTAACTAGCAATGTGAAAGTTTGTTCACATGTTGTGGCTAAACAAGTTGAATTTCATTGACTTGATTGGTCAAAAATCATTTTTACTGAGAGGGTTTGATCTCTCAAGAAATAAGTTGTATTTCATTATTGTAATAAATTAGAGATTGTCTTATTTTAGGTTCAAAGATAAGTTGTTAGCATAGATGTGAGGTAGAGCTAGGAATTAGAAGATTTGTTGTTAGATTTATTAAAAATAGTGATTGATTTGTTAGACATATTTCTAAGAGTGATGTCCAATTGATAAAAGGAAGGAAAAATGTAACGAAAAGAGGGGGATTGAGAGAGGATTGAGTGGAGCGAGAGCGGGAATAGTGTGTGGATTGGGTTTTGAGACAGAGGTCTTTATTTTATTGTAATCAGGCCCAAAGTCGAGACTTTGTAAGTATTTTATTATGAATGAACAATATTGTGTGTATGATTGATTATCAGTCTATGGAAACCCTTGTACGCTGTCAGATCCTTTGTATTCGGTAGAGTGTTATTTCCTTTTTTATTTTGTGTTTCATGTCGAAATCGCGGGTTTTATAGAAGTCCGAGGCCTTTTATATAAATCTCATTGTTTGATCCACTTAAATCTTGACTGTCGGATCACCTTTATCGGGTCGACGGAGTTTATTATGAAGTTTCGGCCCGCAAGTGTAAAACCCAGTTTACACTAAAAAAATGAGCGCAAAACATAGTTGGATTTGGAATTCGGACTTGAAACTTTTATAGGCGAGGATCTATACCATATCGGGTCCATAAGAATGATATCGGATCAGCGCTTTGAAGCATAAGGAGCCTGGCAATTGGACATTGCGACTTGCGATCGGGCGATTAAATCGCAACCGTTGGATCACGATCAACTGCGACCATTGGATCGCCAAGCAGTCTCACTACAGTGAATGGTTATCGGGCGCGTTAAAAGTTGTAAGTGGTTTTGAAGGTCCGACACCCGATCCCATTGAACCGTTGACACGTAGCAAGGCAGAGGGGAAGAAAACCATTTATCGGGCGGTTAAACCCCGGTCTATTGTTCCACCTGAAATCTCCGACAATTGTCGGATCTCACAGATCCAGATCAACGGTCACCGAGGATCGATGCATTGACTTCCAGTGTATGATAAGCGCGCCAATATTAAAAGGTAAAATTTCATGTTTCGGCTTGTTTTTTTGTGTATTTCGGTAAAGAGGAAAATAGTTGGGTTATAATTTAAATGGGATCTGCGGGGTGATTTCGGGGGTTTTCTTGAGTCTGCTTCCACGTTGCGTCAAATGGGTGAGATGCATTCTAATTTTTTATATTGAACTAAGTCAATTGCCATATGCATCAAATAATAGAACCATTAAATTAATTTTCTAATATAGATACTTATAACTTTGCCTAAATTTTTCACATCCATAGAGTTATATGCTCAATTTTCATATGAACATGTCAAGTTCAAATACCTTTCAAAATTTCACGTTATTCTATTACTTTTGTTTTGTTACACCCTTGTCCTTCTTGAATCATGGATTGTACAAGTGAAAGTGAGGGAAATTTCAATGGAACATGTCATTCTCTAACATAGAAAATGTGTTTCCTATATCTACACCAAATGTACAAGAAATTTGTCACATGTCATCTAAGGTAAATCTATTTCTATTATAAAGTTTATAACACAACCCTAGTGATTTCCCATTTGATGAAAATGAAAGTTTATCAATTTCCATTATATGTTGATTTAGATAACAATAGGAATAGTAAATTACTTTCAAGTTTGTCTAGCTAATCAAGACATTGCATATCATCTATCAATCAAAACAAAACTAGTTGTTAATTTTCTAGAAGACTTGCACAATTATAGTGATCTTGACACATATTTGCATATAATGTCAATTTATACTTCTTGGTTGTGTGGTACTTTTGAGGTTAGTTTTTGGGGTGATATCTTTCATATTATGTGGTTTTCTAGCTATATTTATGTTATAGCATTCATTTGATCAATTATAAAAGGAACACAATATCTTTACTCAACACAAATAAGTTAGAATAGAATGTAGGCTATTGTTTCATGATCAAGATTCATCGTGTGGCCATGTTGAGCAATATTTTACATATAAAGAAATAGTTCCCATAAAATATTTAACTCTCTTATCTAGTGCATATAAATGTGCAACTTTTCTTGAAGCTATGGACTGCACATCAATTCATATGTTGCTTACACAACACCAGCTTATATTATTTATTGTAACATCCCCATATTGACCTCCAAGTTTTGTAACTAATTATGTTAAAGTTGTTGTTTCTTATAGAACATCAACTTTGCATTTTTTATTGTAACATCCCCATCTGAACCCAAAGTTTTGTAATAATTATATTAATGGTATTGTATTATTTGTGTTGGCGTGGATGTGTTACTATCATGACAAATATGGACTAAATTTCTCCAAGAACTATGTATATGTAATATAAACACTTGACTAATGAATATGATAACACAATCAACTGGTAACATGGGAGCATTGTTACAAGCTATATACCACAAGTGGGGAAATGACAAGGGGATTGTGGGAGTTTTCTTGCCAAAACCTTGCCATGAAATTCAAATTCAAATATAAACATTTTCCCTCTTGCACAAGAACTCATTGATTTTGAATGGTGAGGTTGTTGATCCATAAATATATCATGTTTTGTCACTCGTTTTCTCCAATCTTTGCCTCATTTTACCTATTTTTTAATCTCATGTTAAGGCCTTCTGATGGAAGAGGTTGGGTTTTAACACTAGATATTCTTGATTACACTTTTGCACCTAATTCAACATTTGAGTGTGTAAGTAGAAGAATTATATATCCTTTTACGATTATCATGAATAGTTATAGATTTCTATTATAGGGAAAAAGCTACATCATGGGAATCTGCTATAGAAGCCACATGATAAACATGTATTACAGAAAACTATAGAATGAGTGACCATTGTAAATAGAGAAGTTTCTATAGCTTACCACTAACCACTAGCAACATTTTTCAATCAATTCATTGAGGTTCCATGCTATTTTCCCATTTTGATTGCTTAGGATTAGAATGTACTTGTAAAATATGTAACCGTACATTTTGTTTTATTGGCAAAGACAAGACTATTTTTTAAAGGATGATGGTTATTATGGCTCAAATCATTGATTTTGTGTTCAATTATGCTTTAATTTCCATATACAACATTGATTAATAAGAGGGGTTTCTTTACTACAAGTAGTGGGAGCTAATTATGTTTTAAACTTCTATGTTAAAGGTGTAACCATGGATTTTGTTTTACATGGAAATGACAAGACTATTTTGTGAAGGATGGTGGTTAACATAACTCAAATCAATGATTTAAGGCTTGATTATGCCTTTATTTCCATATAAAACATTAATGTATAAGAGGGGTTTCTTTGCTACAATTAGGGGGAGTTAATTATGTTCTAAACTTCTAAAATTATATGTTGTATCCAAGTTTCAATTAATATCAAGACCATTTTAGTTTCTTATCAATTGTATATCCATCACTTGAGTTCAATTAATTAGCCATTAAGTTCTTTCAACTATACTTCGTTCTAGGAGGGTCCACTCTCGTGAGTAGATATTGATTTGTATTAATATTATAGATATATCATTGATATCATGATATATTCATAATGACATAGATACTTTCTATTAGTGTGAACGATTTAATGTTTTGATATTAAGATGTCAATCCTTTCATTTTGATTCATGCTCAAAAATTTTGTAAAATACTAAATTGGATCAGTGAATTGTTGATTAATCTGTGTATTATAGCTTATTTTTATTATTTCAATTTTCCTTTGAATTCATAAACTGGATGAAAAACATTTAGGATAGTTCGTAGTAGAAGTATTTCCTCTGATATTGGTTCAAATATTTCTTATCTTGCCACTTTATTGTTCTTTAAACCAAATTAGCATTTAATAATAAATTGTAGCCTACATAGATAGAGCATAAAGAGAGGCTTACCCTAGTTTGACAAATAGATGGTTTGATAATTTAATTTTGATTTAAAGGAAATTAATTTACCTCAACATTTTGGTGTCATTTATAGGGAAATTTATTAAAGGATCATTAGTACATCAAGTGTTGGTTGTAGTTAGCATCTGGTATTAGAACTTTTTATAACAACCCCGAGTTCAAGTTTCATGTAATAAATTAAAAATAAGACCAAGGTTACGAGACACATATTACAAGTTGAATGTTGGGAAAAAACTATAGTGGGCATAAGTTTATGTTTATTTATGGATATGGAAATTGGGAAAGGCATTGGAAAATGCAAAGAGGCAATAATTGACATTTATTTATGAAAAAAAAGGAAAATAGGAGAAAATTAAGGTGAAGAGACACAATTTGCATGTTAATGAAATTAGAAGGAAAATGAAGAAAAAAGAGACATAAATAATAAAAAGGCATCAGAGGATTAGTTCATAGCTTTTGTTAGTTTAATTTGTCTCTCTCCTTTCATTCTCTCTCTCATACACTCTTGCACACTTATAGTATTCTTGGAGCATTTTGGCATTCACTTGGATTTGGAGAAAGGAAAGCCAAGGAAAAGCAAAGAAATGAAGAAAGGAGAAGGTTGTATCAAGATTTAGCAAGAGGATTTTGCTGGTAATAGGTTGCATGTGTGATTTCCTAGGTGAGGTGTGAATGCATGGTATATGAATTTCTTTATTTGGTTCACTTGTTTTCAATGGCATGGGTTTTTCCTAGTTTGATAGTGGTTTCAACCTTTCCTTTCCATTTCTTGGATAATCATGACGTGATGGGATTCATTCTTTTTTGAGCTTTGAATTGTTAGAAGGTTTTGGAACCGAGTGAGATGGTCTCAGGAAAATTCCCAAGGGTTGTGGGTGGAGATTGTTTTCTTCGAGAAGCCCTTGAAAGGTGGGTGGAGATAGGAAAATTCCTCAAGGTATGGTGAAGAAATTTCGAGGCATCCAATATCGATCTGGTTTTGTGATCTCAGGGCCAATTTAGGTGGGATCACGGTAGCTTGAGGGTGGAAGTGGTTTAACATATGGATTCCCTGGTTGATTATGTCGTGATATATCCCATGAGATACCACATTCATGCTTGGAATATGGTATGGGGGTGACTTGCTGAAAGAAAGATTTGGTTCAGCCCAATCTATGGTCAGGTGGTACGTGTAAGTCCTTGACTTGGTTGGATTTTTCACAAGTTAATAAGAGATATTTTCCTATTGTGATATATGAGCACTTGTATTTGTTATTATTTTGATTCTATGGTCATTTTTTCATGGTTAATATTCTAGTTATATGCTAGTTACAAGCATGGTTCTATGATGTGCTCTAGCTATGGCTCTTGTTCATGATTTGTTAAATATTTGAATGGTTGATGAATGCATGAGCTAACAAGTGTTTTTGCAGCTACTTAAGAGGGCACTAGAAGTTCTTGGTGATTCTCAGATGAAGTTCAAATATTTATGATCAGATATGCATCCATGACCTGTAACTTATATGTTTACCATATTTGATGAAATGTCTAATGTCTCTTTGGAAGTTTAGGTAAAGTTATTTCTTCAAGTTTAAATTTTTGGCATTGCTATCACCTTAATCATGATTCTATAAAGTTACAGGAAGTTTTAGGCAGTGGTCTAAAGGTTAGCATGGAAAAGTGGCTAAGATCTTAGAACCGACACTGTTGGCACTGAACTGGGGAATTTAGGTCATAATCGCATATAGGAAATCTTGTGAGTGCAATCAGAGCATCATAACTGCACAAATGCAGTGTTACGGGTGTGGTTGGGGATTTTCCCTAGTGAAACAGAATTCCAGCTCAAGGAATGACCACATCAAGTGTTTTGCATCATCTTAAGTGGTATGTGGTCTATGAGGGATGTCAGCAAGTTGTAGGTTACAGGCCCCACTTCCATAACTGGAACTTGGAGGTCAAGTCATGTCATAGTAGCACTCATCTCATATTTATGTTGGAGATCTTGTGAAAGCAGGTAAATTCTAGGAGTGGTGGTTATAGGTTGGTATCAGAGCTTCTAGGTTTAAACACTTGGACTGGATGAGCTAGATGTGATTGTTATGCATGCATGTCAGTCATATGCATGCATTATAGTGGCTATGGTTTTCATTTACATAATCGACGTTGCATCTTGTGTTATCATGCATGATTTCGATAGGTTGATATGTTGGTGTCATCATATATGTGTGTGTGTGTGTGTGTGTGGTGCTAATATGGATTGATTTGTGAAGACAAGATAGCCTCCCCTGAACTTCATTAAGGTATGTTTGATCATATTTCTATTTGATTTATATAATATGGTATGTTTGTAGGAAGAATAAGATAAGAGATGAGGAGCAGAATGGTGGATTAAAACTCACATGACTCTCCCTATAGATCATCTTCACACAAGGAGATGGGTACTCTCTGGATATATTAGATACATTGAGAAGTATGAAGGAAAAAACTACAAGTTGCAAGGCAGATAATTGAGTCACAAGAAAGACTTGTTAGAGCTCAGAAAAAGCAAGTCAAGTTTAATGCAGTGATCCTTCAAAGCTTATCATATTTGCAGAGATAGGGATAACCATAGATAAATCAAGGATAGGAGGAAAGGACTAATGGGGCATATGGTAGCAGGTCACGATCAAGATGTCATGTTGGACAGGGATGACACAGTTATAGAAAGCATATGGTTGGGTACACCTAAGAGGAGAGGTGGTGCTTATGGGTTCTATTCCATTTCTCATTTAGAGATACATCATTGTCATCACTGCCATCATCCTTGTTATAGTGTTTTCTCCTTGAAGGTGTAAGAAAAAGAAACACTTAAGACTGTGGATGACAAACAGTCTCAACAATATAAATGGCTGATAAACATTGTAGATCTGCAACAAAAGATATAAACAAAACCTGCCAAAGCCCTGATCTATGCCACAATCATAGTTAGACAACAAAATGAAATAGTAATAAATGTGGGTAACTCCAATAATCCAATGGAAACCAGATATACAAATAATATATTTTATTAAATAACACCTGTGAAGGGAACAAATAAATGTTACCAATCACCCTCTATAGGATGGGTTCTTGGTTATCCTCAAATATCTTCAGCTTTTTGTAGAGTCTCTCTCCTCTATAATGTCTTAACCCAGCAAATAAAATGTTTGAGCTCAATGGGAACTCAAATGGAAAAGAAAATGGTGAGCGACAGTGATAATAATCAGAGTTGCAATAATGAGTGCAACAATGAAAATAATCGAAAGTGAATAATGAATGAAAAACCATTCTATTTATAACAGAATATTGAGTTATCCTCGAATAATGAGCAATAATAAAATATTATTAACCCCATTCTTGGAATAACCACTTGGAATATTTTATTATATTTGGTTAGGAGGGAAAAAGTATTTAAACTTTTATTTAGAAATAATAAATAAATAAATGATTTATTTATCATCTCAAGGAATTGGTTAAGGAATAATAAAAATATAATGATTTATTTAATTATTCCTAAGGGATTTAGTCAAACTTGACAAAGAATAATAATTAATTAGTGATTAATTAATTATTCTTAGAGAAAAATAAGATAGTTAGTGATTTCTCTGTTTATTTTTCATAATTGAGTCAAATATGACAAGGAATATTAATTAAACGATGGTTTAATTAATTATTCCTAGAAGATAATTAAATAAATAGTGATTTATTTAATTATTCTTCATGGTTTAATTATAAATTACTTAATAAATGTGGTTTATTAAGTAATTTCTCACAGTGAAAGCAATTTTACTATGGTAAAATTGCCTTTACATGGTGTACTTCGATCCATCTATTAAATTGGGCTAGATGATCAATTTTTGGTGATAACGGATTGCCCCCCTACATGCGAGTTTTAGGAGAAAAACATATGATCGAAGTACGTTGTAAAGACACAGTCACTAAACAATAAAGTGGAGTCAGAGAGAGGGAGAGAGACCAATAGAGCTAAAGCGAAAGAGGATAAGGACAGAGGGGGAAAGACTAATGAAAGTATCCTTTTATGTTGTGGTACCGGATCTCAGTGAGGCAGGGAAGGCATACCTATACCTGCCGAGATAACTTAGAACAAAAATAATGATGCGCCCAGAAACATAAAACTGAGAAACGAAGTACATGTTGAATGGTACATGACATGCTAGAATAACTGAGACAGAAAATAATACAATGTGTCCCATATACATAATGCACCTGGAAAAAACATGAGCCAGGACTGAATACAATATCATCTGAGTACATGAGATATAATGGCCCTTCCCTCAAAAAATGGGTGCGAGGGAGGGTAGAACAACTAAAGAAGCCATTCTAAACAAGGAAGGGCTTTGCAAAACTGAATGGATCATCTAAAGGAGACTTGCATGCTATGAACACTGCGATCGGTAGGAACCGAACCCATAAAATCTATGGAACTGCATCTGAGGTTGTAGCATAATAAGAATGCATTCGCAAATGTGGGGGGATACCTAAAGGGCCACCCCCTCATGAGGTATGAAACATATCACACAAACCCGCGAATCACTGTTACAATCTGCCGCATCATTGGACCATCAATTCTATGGATCATGATCATGAAACAACCAACTCAAAGTGAAATGATGAGTCCCTTTGCTTGATCCGAGGCGCCGAACAAGAATGGAAGCTGGAACCAAGATACACTGCCCTCTAGGTCGTTCTTCTCGAATAAATGACTTGATTTCGACAGAATAGGGCTCGTGATAGGTGATGCAATGAGGATCCTCAACTAAGGCATGAGGGAAAATAGTAACATGACTGATAGACTGACACCAAGGACAATGGAAAATGTGGGACTGAGGGACAAATAGACGGCTTCCCTTGTCAGAGCATAAAGTGCATGGTTGACCTGGAAACGACTGACTCAACTCCGAAGGGGATGGGGGACAATATGACTGGAGGCAAAAATGGGCAACATAGCATGAACGGTATGAAAATATGGATGGAATATTGTGACATGATATAATGAGATACGAAACAGACTCCATGGATGCAAGGGTGACTCATCACGGATGCTATGATCAAGGGTGACTAGATGACGCTACCACACAGAATAGGCTCGGTGGGTACCATGAAAGCATGAGTAAATGGTGGTTACTCATGACAAAAATTGACACATGAGACGACAAGTGCCAAGGGAAGGTGGTCCCCAAAGTACAAGTGTCACATATGAAGAAATTTGATTTTGAAAGGCGATGAAGTGACTCTTCTTGGAAAAATGGTTTCCGGGTGAAGTGTCAAATCATCAAGTGAAATGATGCAACCTACCTAAATGCATGACAGAAATAAATATGCACGAATCTATGGGAAATGCTATGGGTAAAATTTTAAAGGTAGAGTGCATTATGAGGATTAGGAAGGAGTTGGCCTTCGAAGTCCTCCAGGAGATATGCCCCCTTGCCTAAGTCTTTACGAATGATGTAAGGTCCTAGCCATAATGATTCGAACTTCCCAGGTCCCAGTGTATCATGGGCCTGGTCATACACCAGAACAATATCACCTTCATAGAAGGCACGAGGGTTGAATTTTTGGTGATACTAAGCTTTGGTGCAATTTTTTGCCATTTCAATGGTTTGCGAAGCAACATGATGGTCTTCAGAGGCACGTTCAAGCATGACAAGTCTTTGTTCTAATGGTTGGGTGTCAGGAGAAGTTCGATAGCTAGGTGAAGGGAAGGGATCTCACACTCGATTGGCAAGACTGCCTCCTCACCAAAAACAAGTTGGAAAGGATTGAACCTAGTGGCGGTTTTGACAGAAGTTCTATAGGCCCACAAAGTTTGGAAGAGCATAAGGCGCCAGTTGGTCTTGTGATTATTTACAGTCCGCTGAAGCATCATTTTGAGAATCTTGTTGACTACTTCAACCTGTCCATTACCTTGGTGGTAATAAGATGATGAATACTGGTGCTGGAAGCCCAACATTGAGGATAACTCAACCCATACCTCATCTTCAAAATTTCGGCCATGGCTAGAAACCAATTGTTTTGGAACTCCGAATCAAGCGATAACATGGTCAAAAAAGAAAATGGCCACGGTAGCAGCTTTGGTATTGAACGTTGGCATGGCCTCATCCCATTTGGTAAAATAGTCGACCGCCATGATAATACACTATTGTAGCGGCTAAAACCACCCTCCAAAATTTTGCCTTAGCTTCGTTTTGGAGCCTCCCTACCAACCATCCTTAGCAGCATGTCTTACACTGTCAATTACATAGGCTTCATTGGTTTCTCAGCAGTTTTCCAGCCTATGCATGTTAGTTTGCTTCACTCCCCTCATAGGTTTCCATTCTGGACTTGGGCTAATTGTTAGATGAGCAGCTCCCTCAGAAAATTACGCAATTTGGAGGGGAACCAGCCTTTCCCCCAGAAATTGTGCAAATATGCTGGACAAACTAATGAGATCCAAATTTGTGTTGAACAGTTAGACAGGCTTCCTTGGAAAAACTGCGCAATTTGGCCCAACACTGTAGCTCAACCCAGAAATTGCACAAATCTGTTGGGCAGCCTGCTGGGCTCAGAAATGCGTAATGCAATAAGATAGTCTTCCTTGGGAAAATTGTGCAATCTAGAGCAACACTGCAGCTCAGCCCAGAAATTATGCAATTCTGGGCAGAAATCACCTTCTCCTCCCAGAAATTGTTCAATCCCACTAGGACATCTAGCCCATTTCCTCTCAAAAACTATGCAAATCCCTCTCTCAGTGAAGCAGGTTGTTGCATGTGCCTTCAACTTGACAAGTTCCCTCTGAGACCGAGAAAAACTGATTTGCATGCATGTGTTTCTCTTCCCAAAATAACAAAAGACAACATGCAAAAGGCATCCCTAGATCTAGCGATCTATTTTTAGTAGTTGGAGGTTACATGCAAAGCTCATTTTAGAAGCCTCTTGCCAAGTGTTGATTTTTCCTAGATTTGTGGCATGCATGTCATAACCTCGATCTTATCAGAACTCATGAACTGGATACTGCAAAGCTCATTCCTCACATCGAACTTACAGCTCTGACATCCCACATTGCATCGAGGAGTCTTCGGCACTTTCAGCTTAACTGTTTCAGGGTAAGTCTGCTTTTCATGTCTTGCACTGTGTTTCGGTCACTTTTTATGTTTCACTTTGTGTGAGTGCTTTCTGCATGATTTCAATGGGTGATTGATGTCATTTTAATGTATGTTAGCTTGTAGAAGCATCATTTTAGTTTTTGTTCGCATCTCACTATTGTCACATGCATGAAACTGCTTTTTGCACCGACGGTCATCGTTGCAGCTATCCGTTTCACACACATGCATGTTTTCCAATTTTCTGAATCCTACACTTGTTGTTTGCATGCATGATCATTCACTCTTGGTTACACTCAGTTCCACCATGCATTCAGACTTCTCATGTTTTCAGTCGCCCATCGGCAGGGTTGGGCTACCTTAGCCCGAACCTTGCCTTACCCGACTATTATTGCGCATTTCTGGAAGTGAAGGCTATGCCTTCCCTCCATAAATTGAGTAACTCTAGCCTAGCACTGACCTCTAGGCTTGCATTGCACAATTCTGGGAGAAAGTTCCTTGCTGGCCCCAGAAACTGCGCAATGCAGTTTGCTGGTTTGCATGTCACTGTTGACTGAAATTGCATATTTCACAATTTCAATCCTCGGCAGGCTAGGCTGGACTATGCATTACACAGTTCTAGTAGTTAGTCAGCCTCCTGACAGTCCAGATTATGCCTTATGCAGTTTTGGTAGTCAGTCTCCTAGCCTCCCGGTGAAAATTGCGCAATCTTCACAGACAGTAACACAGGTATGTTGCATGTCAGTCCTCCAGTTTGTTTTGGTTTTCGAATGAAAGATTGCTTATCATGAGTTTTTCTATTTCCCCAAGTATCACAGGTGTTCATCTGCCTCTCAGCAGCATAGGTACAATGGCTTCCAGGAGAGCAGAGTTGAAGACACCATTCAGAGCACAACTAGGGATGTAGTCAATCAAGTATCTATGAACTTGCCTATCTATGAAGACATCAAGTTGTTCATGGACAAGGATATCAAGATGAAATGGCAATGGAATCACAGGGAGTAGCACCATCACCAGTAGCAGAAGGTATCAGACCTGCGTGTGAGAAATGCAAGAGGAAGGTTGTTGACAACGTAGAGGTGGAGAAAAGTTGCAAGTTCAAGCACATCCACTTGTGATGAAAGCAGCTTTGGAGATTGAGGCTATGAGGTGAAAAAGCAACAAGAGGATCACGCAAAGGCAGAGAGAGAAATAGAGAAGGAGTTTTAGGTGTTGAAGCAACAACTCAAGGAAGAACAGGAGTTTCTCAGACCATAGAAGGAGTTGTAGCAGGAACAGGCACAGCAGGACGTGCAACATGCATAGACTGATGAAATTGTGCCCATATAGGTTATGGACCCATCCAGCAGCTGACATGAAGCCGACAGGGTGAGAAATATTGTCAATTGCATGCAAATTTATTCAGGAGCATGGATTTCATTTTGCGCACGCATGCGATCCCACCCATTAGGCACACTAACCAAAGTGAATATAAGAAGCAAGTCTGACTAGAGCTGAACATATATTTCGACAAGTTGATGTGCATGGTCACCAGCACACACTTGGAGATCAGTACAGACATTATGCATCAGTATGTTGTTGGTCCAGTTGCACTCAAGATGATGATGTGCATGTTATCAGATGAGTTGGACAAAGGAGCCATATCAATGTACACGGATGCAACGGATGCAAGAGTTCGCTTTTAGCAGATGTCACCATTGAGTGCGCGAACACCATCATGGACGATCATGCTTGGCATCAGTTTGCCATCATCTATCATCACGAGGACGTCGAAGAGTTGGTCTTTCCACAACTATCCGAGTCTTAGTGATGTCTTGCATGGCTTTCTCAAGCCTATTTTGTCTCACATGGGTACATGTGTACATTGTATGTAACATCTTGTCAAGTGGAAGTTCAAAGTGTCGATAGTGGAATGTAACAGTCATAGAGTAGTTAAAGAGTCATGAGGGTAGGTGAACAGCCACAAAGGGGAATGTCAAGGGTCATCCCACCCTTTGCTATTTATAGTACCTCATAACTCATTGTATATGCTTTTGGCTAGCCAAGCTTTCGATAGGATTATCTTAGAGAAACCTTGGAGAGTACTGTAATGAGCCTTCGCTTCTCCACAATGTAGAGCTAGTACATCTCTTTGGAGGAGAAGGCGGTAGTGACTGTAACGTTCCACTATCGGGACTAGTGGTTGGTCATGGTTGTACTGTATGATCGAAACTTTCACTTCTTAATATAACAGAGCGAACAAGTTTCATGCATATGTTGTTATTGAATTTCAACTATCTTGGTTACTCTAATGATATATGTATTTCTTTGCTTATGCATGCATGTATGAACTCTTTCTGTATAAGTATGTATGAATCTTTCTGAGATGTGATGTTGGTTTAACCATCATTTTGGATTATTAGCTTACTTTCTTTCCAGTTTGTGATGCATCTTCGCTCGTGTGTTCCCTTCCAAGCCACATGCTTTCACAGGTTTCCAAGGGGCGCACTCACCCCACTTTCTGTGAGTTAGAACTGTTCATGAACCTTCCTTGGCTTGCTACACATGTCACACCCTTGGTACCAACAAGGACATCTTACTTGCCTCCGCACGCAACTGCGGTCTAGTTGGTAATTCTTACCGAGGAGATCCCCTAACATGTTGGCAAGTCTAGCACCATCAACATATACTTATCGTTATTAAAATATGGTGGTTGACACTCCATAAAGTCAATGGCCCATTTACAGAAAGGACCAGTAGCGATGATAGGTTGGAGGGGAGTTGGTGGGGCTCTTGCCTTTGGGGAAAATGTTGGCAATTGGGGTAGTGTTTGAATGTGTCAATGTAATCACTGAAGAGAGAAGACCAAAAGTAACTAGCACGCATGACTTTCTGGGTAGTGGCCATATCGGAGAGGTGACCACCACAAGCACCACTGTGACAGGCATTTAGCACTTTCTCTGCTTCAAGATGGGTGAGACAATGACGAAGGATAGAATCCACACCATGAGGATAAAGGTCGTCACCGATGAGGAGGTAGTGAGGGGCCTGATATTGAATTCTTCGTCGATCATCACGAGTAAGATGGGGGATGAACTTTTGGGTTCGCAAATATGTGAGGATATCTCCATACCAAGGATTGTTTGAAGTGATGAAAAATAAGTGTTCATCCGTGAGCTCGTCGTTAATCGGCAGATCACGTGTACCAGTGGGTAATTTAGAAATGAGTTCAATGAAGGCCGAACCTTTGTTACTCTTAGGTGTAACAAACTCAAGATCGAATTCCTAGAGGATGACAATCCAACTTGCATACTTCCCATTGATGATCCGTCAACTCAATAGGAAGTTCATGGGGTTGGAGTTTGTTACGACCCTGGTGGTACGCATAAGGATATAGTGACAGAGCTTTTGGATGGAGAACATGATACCCAGCGCCAATTTCTCTTCATCAGAGTAGTTCACAGGGGGACCTACAAGGTTCTTACTGACATAGTAGATAACATGCTCATTTTGATCATCGTCTTCTTGAATAAGGACCCCAATGACCGAAGTGGCAGAAGCTGAGATGTACAAGATGAAATCCTTGGTGAAGTCAGTGGGATTGATCAAGGGGGCGGCAGTGAGGGCATGCTTTAGGGCATCAAAAGATTGTTGAGCATGGTCATCCCAAACAAATGGGATGGTTGAGAGAAGGAGTCTAAGAAACCCATGTGCGGTGGTCACATATTCAGGCACGAACCTACGAAGGAAGTTGGATTTGCCTTGAAGGCTTTGTAACTGGCGCAAGGTACGAGGAGCTGGAAGCTCAAGAATGGCATGAACTTTCAAGGGGTCAAGAGTGATACTGTCTTTCGACACAATGAAGCCTAAAAGACGATCAGCAGGAACACAAAAGACACATTTCAACAGATTAAGACGAATGTTATACTTGCGACATCAGAGAAAAATGGTGCACAAATCATGAATATGTTGCGCCCAAGACCTAGAATGAGCGGTGAGATCGTCAAGGTAAGCAAGGATAAGGTGCACCAAGTCATGAAAACAGTATGACATGGCCTGCTGAAATGTGGCTCCAACATTTTTTAAGCTGAATGGCATGACCCGATATGAAAAGGTTCCCCACGGACTAATGAATGTTGTCTTTAACTGATCAACATGATGGATACTGATCTGGTTGTACCCGGAGAATCCATCCATAAAGGATAGAATCTTGTGCCCCACACACTCATCAATGATCTAGTCAATAAAGTGTGTGGGAAAGTTTCCTTTGGGACAAGCTTTATTCAAGTTGCAAAAATCTGTGCAGACACAAATGGTGCCTTTCTTCTTGAGAACAAGAACCAGGTTGGATACCCATGTGGTATACTCAATGGGATACATGAAATCAGCCTCCTTGATCTTGTCGATCTCAATTTTATGGCCTCAAAATGAGTAGGGTGGATGGGTCTCAACATTTGACAGACAAGAGTGGCATCGGGCCAAGTCTCGATATGGTGTTCGACAATGGCGGGATCAAGTCCCAACATCTCATAGTAAGACCAGGTGAAAACATCACAAAATTATTTGAAGAGCTTGTTGTAAGCTTCAATTTCTTCCGGGGTGCACTGTGCCCCCAAGGTAATGTTTTCTTCAACCATGGCTCATCTGAAATGTTGATTTTGATAGTAGGAGAGATGTTGGCCATATTCCCTTCTTCAAAAGCATCTGGGGTAGGTATGGGATTTCGAAACTAATCAACTTCACCATGGATGAAGTATTTTCATTCCATAACATACTGGTCATAACACTGTTGTGGTAGGAAGTATGCACGATGGTGCATATCATCCGAAGGGTAATCAGGGGTGGGAGGAAGACTGACTACATGATGTGGTGGCGGTACGTGGTGCATCAACCTTAGAAAGTGATCAGGTGCTCAGTATTTAGGTCAAATTAAAATTTCTCATATTGGCTCGAAAATTGTACGACTACGTCCGTCTCGTCAAGGCAATTGCAACGCAATTCATTTCACTGAAAACCGAGTCCAGATGAAGGAGAAAAGGCATCTTGTTCATTTTCCTAAACAACTAAAAAAATTAGAGAACAGGACAAAACACCGACATGGTAGTACAATCAACATGATGGTAATCTTCTTCAGTTTTTTCGCAATGAGGCTGTGACAAGTGTCACTTCAGGATTTTGGTTGTGTGAAGGTGAAATTGCCCAATGTCCTCCAAGGTGGAATTATGGGTTCATGGTGAATATTATGTGGAAATTGATTTTTTTGAAATATATATATATATATATATATATATATATATATATATATATATATATATATATCCAAATCTGCATATATTTATACAATGGCGCGTTTTTATATATGGTATGGTCAAAGTCAAACTATATCAAAGGCAATGAAATAATTCAATGGCGCATTTAAATGTCATATGGTAATGTTTTATATGGTGGCAAAGCATATGAAGGGACGGGCGGAGGGCAGGTTGAACCCGTGACCTCCCCCTCCCAAACTCCGTTGCATACCATTGAACCATTGGCAGACCTTGAAAATGGTGGCACTAAAACTATATTTAAACCTACAGTGTTTGCCGATGGCAGGAATGGAGGGAGCTAGCCCCGCGGGCCAGCGCCCTCACCATACGACCACTCAACATACCCAAGGGCTAACGCTAATGGATAAGTGTGCTTAGGGCGCCACTAATCCGGGTTTATGTTAATTAATCCGAAGTTTAAGTTAGCAGCAGTTTTGAAGGCACACAAATTTCAGCGGGATTGCCAATTTTGGCGGTACTAACTAGAGTCTTCTCCAATTTTAGTGGGGTTTCCTAAGGAAACATTGAATGAAGCATATCTTGAGCAATTTTCGACCAAATTGAGCTAAAAAAGAGGTGTTCTTGGCTAATTTGGACATTTTGAACACATTGGTGTAGGTATCAGGAGCCATAGATATTTGTAAACAACATTTTGCCACATTGAACTAATACAGAGGCCCAAGCCATGGAAGCTGGAACAAGGAGATGTAGCCAAGGAGGGGTGAACTCCTTCATCAAAACACTATGTTAATGTGTCTCTTTGATGGTTTGCTACACTATACATGTTTTTTGTTCAACATTTGTTTCTGAAGCTATTTTCTCATGAATGTATTTTTAAAACTCAAGGAAATTTACTTGATTGTATGCACAAAAAACTAATGAAACCTTGGCACAAGAAGCAATAAGCATGCCCATATTTATAAATATGTAATTGTTATTAGCACAAAAAAAACTAATCATACAAAAACAGATCAATTTGGTATTAGAGCAAAGGTTTAATTGCTTGATTGCTTGAGTTTGTGCAATTAGGGTTTTAATGGATGCAAAATTGTGATGCTTACAAGGTTAAAGTTGCAGAAAGGAGAAGGGAAGCTATTGGTTGCAACTCCCGAGGTAATGCCCAGAAGAAGGAGAGCCACAAGGCCATAATATCCACCACCCAAAGTTCCAATTCTAGTTGCACTTGAAACTCCTCAAGTTTTGCCTTCAACTGAGATTGAAGAGGTACAAGCAGTACCAATTTTTGTGCCTGAATCCATAGCCATTATGTCTAGAGAAAGAGAGGTTGAAGGTCCCTCTTCAAAAGAGAAAGAATTAAAGAAATCTTTCTATACTTTGACTGATATGGTTAAAGTCCTCTATGAAGAGAGGAACACTAGAATGGTTGGAAAGAGTTCTAAACCTCCACATGGAGAAGGAAGCTCAGAGGACAAAAAAGATGAGAAGAAGGATTCCAAATGGAATGGTGGAAAGACACCTCCATGTCCACCATCCTCATCATCTTCCTCATCATCTCCATCATCTCACACAACATCATCTTGCACTACCACCACTGAAATTTCCCATACTCATTCCAAAACCCCAAAAGGAAAGACTCCATTACTTAAATTGGACATAAAATTCGAACTTCCCATGTACAATGGAGAGGTGAATGTATAAAATTTGGACAATTGGATTCGACATTTGGAGGTATACTACACAATTTAGAACCTTCAAGAAGACGACATAAATATCCAGTTGGCTTCATTGAGGCTAGAAGGAGTTGCACTAGTTTGGTGGGAAGCAAAGACTCAAGAAGAAATGAGAATCCATGGTAAGATATCCATCACTTGGGTTGAATTTGTTTCTACAATTAAAATACAGTTTTATCCTTTAGCCTATATGCAAAAATCTATTATGAGTTGGCAGAATTTTAGGCAACTTAAAGGCCAAACAGTGCAAGATTATACACACGAGTTTAGGAAAAGGGATTTTTTATTAGGAGTGAGTTTGAATTCCCAAGATACACTGCTGAAATATATTGGGGGTTTACATTCCTATCTGAAACATACTATCCTTATGTTTTATCCAAACAACTTAGATGAGGTATGTGTGCAAGCCACACACCTTGAATCTAGAGGAAAGAAGATTAAAGAAGAGGGTAGTGAGAGGAAGCCATTCAAGGGTAAGGAGAAAGAAAAGGGTGGAAAATGGAAGGGAAAAAATAATGCAAGTGTGAAGAAAGAAGGGGAGAAAATCACATGAAAACATTGTTCCAAAGAGGGGCATGATGAAGCCCACTGCTCGAAATTGCATCCCGAATTAAGGCCTAAGAAACAAAACAATAAGGGAAAACAAAAGATGATCGCTACCACACAACATGACCTTGGTTCAGATTCTGGTGATGAGACCAAGATTTCAGCCATGGTTACAAAAGGAAAAGAAACGGTTGCAAGCACTAGTTCATCACATAGTCAAAACAACACTCCAAATGAAGAGTCAAGAATAGAGTTGTTTCATGTTAGAGTGATTTCAAATCATACAAATATTGATGCATTATTTGATAGTGGGTCACAATCAAACTTGATTTCAGAAGACTTGGTTAAAAAACTAAACCTTGAAATTGTACCTCATCATAAGCCATATCCATTGGGTTGGATAGTAAACAATGAAAACTTACAGGTTACAAGGAAGTGTTTATTCAAGTTCGCCATTACTGAAAAGTTTATTGATGAAGTTGAGTTAGATGTAGTTCCACTTGACATCTCAGGAATCATTTTTGGTAGTCCTTATTTGTATGATAGAAAATCAGTATTTTATCGCCATGAAAACAAATACATATTTTTCAAGAATGGGGTGGAGTACATAGTGAGATCCCATTGCAAAAAGCTAAACATTTCTTTGGTTAATGCAGGGAAGATGAAGAGACTAGTAAATGCAAGTAAATATTTTGTGCTTCTCATGATCAAGAAAAAGAATGATATTGATTATGAATCTTTTGAAGGTTGTGATGATAAATTGAAATCTGATTTGTTTGATGTGGTAAGCAAGCATGGCGAGATGTTTCAGGAACCAAAGGGGTTACCTCCTAAGAGGGGAATTCAACATGAGATTCAGTTGCAATATGATGTTCCACTTCTGAACATTGGCATGTATCACATGTCTATTATGGAGAGATTGGAAATAAAAAAGAAAATTCAAGAATTGTTGAGCAAAGGTATCATACGCCCATCTACTTCACCATGTGGTTCGCCTATTGTCTTGGTGCCAAAGAAGGATGGAACTTGGCGCATGTATGTGGATTTCCGTGCACAAAATAAAATCACAGTAAAGAATCATTATCCACTCCCAAGAATTGATGATTTTCTTGATCATTTGACATATGCAAAGTATTTCACTAAGTTATATTTACGAATTAGTTATAATTAAGTTAGAGTAGCTAAAGAAGACATTTTGAAAACTGCATTTAAAACTAAACAAAGATTTTTGAGTGGCTTGTTATGCCTTTCAGTCTTACAAATGCTTCAGCTACTTTCATGAGGGTAATGAGTGATGTGTTGAGACCATTTGTAGATGATTTTTTCATTGTCTACTTAGATGATATCCTCATATTCATCAAGTCAAGGGATTAACATGTCATGCATGTAAATAAAGTACTTGATATCTTGAGAAAAGAATAGTTGTTTTTAAAGATGTCAAAGTGTGAATTTGGAAAGACTTCTTTGGTGTATTTGGGACACATTGTTGGAGGAGATGAACTAAAGATATACCCCTCTAAGGTTGAGGTCATTCTAAATTGGCCCAAGCCCAATACAGTTACAGAGGTAAGAAGCTTTTTAGGGGCAGCACAATATTGGAGAAAGATTATTGCTAACTTTTCTTCCATTGCATCTCCATTACATGCATTGACAAGTGTCGAGAAAGTCTTCCATTGGGGAGACGTACAGTAGAAAGAATTTGATGCTTTGAAGCAAAATATAAGTTCAACACCAATATTAGTACTTCTGAATCTTAGACAGTCATTCGAGATTCAAACGGATGCAAGAGATTATGCCACAGGAGCAGTTCTATTTCAGCATGGTAACTAACTATCCCACATATGACAAAGAACTTTATGCAATGGTACAAAGTGTTAAAAAATGGAAGCACTATTTGATGGGAAAGGAGACCATCATCCATACTGACCATCAACCATTGCAGTATTTACAGTCACATTCAAAGTTGTAGTAGTCATGACATTTCAGATGGATGGGTTTTCTCCAAAAATATCATTTGGTTATAGGTATAAAATGGGAATCTACAATAAGATAGCTGATATGCTTTCAAGGCCTATTGTAAATTCATCTGTTATACTCAAGCATAATTTTGTTTTGCATGAAGTTACATAGAACGATATGCAAATGATAGTGACTTTTAGGAAGTATGTGCAAGCTTGAGTAAAGGAAATCAAATTGAAGAGTTGGATTACCATGTACATAACAGTTTGTTGTATCACTTGGGCAAGTTGTGTATTCCACGGGGAGAAAGAAACAGTATCATAAGGGAGGCACACACTTCATTGATTGTTGGACACTTTGGTGTAGGCAAGACAGTAATGAATCTTCAAAGGTATTGTTATTGCCCACGCATGTTGGATAATGTTTCTCGTTTCATAAGAGGATTTTCTTTATGTGCTACAAGTAAGCCTAGCAATAGGAAACTTGGTTTATACACTCCACTTCCGATACCTTCACATCCATGGGAGAGTATCTCAATGGATTTTGTATGAGGTCTTCCATTGTCAAGGAAAGATCATGATTACTTGTATGTAGTTGTAGACAGGTTCAGCAAGATGTGCATACTAACACCATGTAAAAATAAAATTACAACTAAACAAACAACTCATCTTTTCTTCCAAAACATTTGGGTTCATTTTGGTCTTCCTACTTCTATTGTAAGTGATCGAGATTCTCGATTTGTTGGGAATTTTTGGTCAAATTTGTGGGACATGATGGAAAAAAAGTTGAAGAAGAGCACAACCTTTCATCCACAAACAGATGGACAAATCGAGGTGGTCAATAGAACAGTTATTCATCTTCTTAGAGGATATTGCAACAAACATCCCAAGTTGTGGGATGAATAGTTGCATTACATACAACATGCATACAACAGGGCAAAGCATTCTTCCACAAACACATTGC
This sequence comes from Pinus tabuliformis, assembly GCA_031772625.1. Taxonomy (NCBI): domain Eukaryota; kingdom Viridiplantae; phylum Streptophyta; class Pinopsida; order Pinales; family Pinaceae; genus Pinus; species Pinus tabuliformis. Next base: position 946,020,601 of record CM062816.1, on the reverse strand, counting down.
CATTTGAGGCATATTATGGGTACTTTCCAAGATTTCCATTGGACTTCATCTTTGATAAATATGTCACCATCAATGGTCACAATGACATCAATAAGGCAAGGAAGTTAATAGAGAAAATTCAGTTGATACATCATACAGTGCAGGAACAGCTTGAGAAAAGTCAAAGCAGATACAAGGCAAGGCATGACAAACACCGGGTTGATCACAAATTTCAAGTTGGCGGCGAATTTTGGTTATATATTAGCAAAGAGAGACTTCAAGGGGAAGGTAAAAAGCTTAAACCAATTCGTTATGGTCCTTTTAAAATTCTGGAAAAGATTGGTAACAATACATTTAAGCTTGATTTGCCTCCTTATATGCAAATATACTCTGTTGTTAATGTTGATAATTTGAGATTATTTGAGCATCCTTTGATTGATGATCAAGGAGAGCATGTTCAGCTGCCATCAATAGATGATTTATCGCTAGAATATATAGATGAGCTTCAGCAAGATCTCATACTTGAAAAAAGAACCAGGACTTCAAAGAGAGGGAATGTTGAATACCTTAGAGTGGGACTCAAGGGACAAAAGTCTTCTCAGGCCAAATGGTTGCAGACCGAGAAGGTGAGGTAGTTGTACCCTCACCTGTTGAATAATTGATAGTATATTTTGGGGTCCAAAAGGCTTCTAGTGGGGAGGAATGGTCAAGTGCTTAGTATTTAGCTCAAAAATCAAAGTTCTCATATTGGCTTGAAACCTATACAAATGCGTCTCATCAAGATGATCGCAACGTAATTCGTTTCACTGAAAATCGAGTCCGGATGAAGGAGAAAAGGCCTACTATTCATTTTCCTAAACAACTAAAAAAAATTGTAGAACATGACAAAATGATGACATGGAAGTAAAATCAGCATGATGGGAATCTTCTTCAGTTTTTCCCCAATGAGGTTGTGACAAGTTTCACTTCAATATTCGCCAGTTTGGTTGTGTGAAGGTGAAATTTCCCAATGTCCTCCAATGTGGAATTATGGGATCATGGTGAATATTATGTGGAAATTAATTTTTTTGAATTATATATATTTATTATATTATTTTATATGTATTTAAGTATCATAAATTATATTATAATATATTATGTATATATATATATATATATATATATATATATATATATATATATAAACATTATAAATTCCAAATGAGCATATATTTATACAATGGCGCATTTAAATGTCATATGGTAATGCTTTATATGGTGGCAAAACATATGAAGGGATGGGCGAAGGTCGGGTCAATCCCGTGAACTCCCCTCCCAAACTCTGTTGCATACCATTGAACTATCGGTGGACCTTGAAAGCGGTGGCACTAACATTATATTTAAACCTACAATGTTTTACGACAGCGGTAGCGGAGGGAGCCAGCCCCGCGGGCCAGCTCCCTCACCATACGACCACTCAACATACCTAAGGGCCAGCGCTAACGGATAAGAACACTTAGGGCGCAACTAATTTGAGTTTATTTTAATTAATCCGAAGTTTCAGTTAGCGGCATTTTTGGAGGTGGGCCAATTTCTGCGGGATTGCCAATTTTGGCAGTGCTAACTGGAGTCTTCTCCGGTTTTAGCGAGGTTTCCTAGGGAAACATTGAATGAAGCATATCTTAAGCAATTTTTTACCAAATTGAACTCAAAAATAGGTGTTCTTGGCTAACTTGGACATTCTGAACACATTGGTGCAGGTATCAGGAGTCATAGGGATTTGTAAACAACATTTTTGCGACATTGAGCTAATATAGATGCCCAAGCCATGGAAGCTGGACCAAGGAGATGTAGCCCAGGAGGGGTGAACTCCTTCATCAAAACATTATGTTAATGTGTCTCTTTGATGGTTTGTTGCACTGTACATGTTTGTTGTTTAGTATTTGTTTCTGAATCTATTTTGCTCATGAATGTCTTTTTAAAACTCAAGGAAATTTACCTGATTGTATGTACAAACAACTAATGAAACCTCAGCACAAGAAGTAATAAGCATACACATATTTATAAATCTATAATTGTTATTAGCACAAAAAAAACTAATCATTCAAAAACAGATCAGAAATAAGGTTCACATACGCATAATCTTGAATGGTAGAAGACGAGGTAGTAGATGGAGGATCTACGGATGTTGAGACCTAGGATTCTGTCGAAAGAGGTACAATAGAAGTGCGCGCAAAAACCTCATAAAGGTTTGCCTGCTAGGAACTCAGGGATGATGAAAGGTAAAGGATATGGCCCGTGGAGTTTGTCATCTCGACATCTGGGGGAGGGATCACGGTGTTGGAACCAAAGTCCCCCTGTTCTGGTTTACTAGTGGTACCAGAATCCATGGGTAAAGGAGTAGTTGTTCCACTACGAGTGGTCTCGTATTTGCGAAGCACCTCAAGGCAATCATGAAATTCATTGAGATGAGGGCAATAATGGGAGTAGTGACCATGATGATCGCACAAGGCACAAGGGTGATTTGTGTGTAACGTTCTAAGTTTGTTGGTTGTACCCAGTAAGTTAACATGGACTTCAGGGATATTTGACTCTGGGAACGCTTCATGAACTAAAGGTTTAAGATGAGGGAGTTCAGGACAATTATTGGTAATGTGTCCAACAACTTTACACAAAGCACACGGAGGTGACGGCTTTGGGGATTTGGGGGTTGGAGGAGCTTGGGGAGCCTTGTCCTTAGGTTCTTTCCTCTTAGCTTTGCCCCCATGTTCGAATGCTTTCACAACAAGAGTGGGGTATTGTTGATGTTGTGATGGAACTGAAGCAGCGATAGGGGCTGTAGGGACCTGTTGAACCGTGGTCAAAGCATGATAAGGTCTTAGCTGAGCAGGTAGAATGCTTGCATGGGGATCAATGTACCATACTGGGATCCCCAAAGTCATGTTAGGAAGGACCAGTGAAGCCATGACAAGGACTGAAGATATTCACAGAGGGGGAAATAAGAAAGGCATCTGGCCTGCAGGGTAATGTCCCGACGGAAAATCTCCTCAATGGTTGAGACTTGGAGGAACAGTTCCTAGTGGGAACATAGGAGAGGCACTCACAAATGGAGGAGGTCTTGAGGGGTGGATCCGGATGGCTCAGTTGGGATGGTAACCACAGGGTGCTGAGGAGTTGGTTGCAGATTAGATGTATGAGACTGCTTGAGAGCGGCCCGTGACGCTTGTAACATGAAAACACTCAAAGAGTTAGGCTCTGAGATGAGAGGGGGAGGACCAGGGAAAGCACCCAACAATGAGGAATCTTTGTAGACTCTGAGTGAAATGTCGTGAGAGGATTTGAAGACTTCTTATCTGACATTGACGAGATAATGTGCTCAGGGGAGGTCATGGATGTTAGCTAGTAGTATGTCAACTGATCGATTGTGACGATCTTCCCTTCATGGGGGAAGCACATCTTGCGGAAAACCACAGATGCGATGACTGACATGGCATATGTGTAACTACGACCTAAGAGAATGTTGTAATCTAAAGGGGCATCAATAACCTCAATGTCTACATGGACAATCTTTCAAGAAAGAGTCACGTGACAATTGCGATACATGCTGAGAGGCTGGGAGGAGTGATCGTCCCAAGAACGCAAAGTGATGGTGGATGGGGACAGCTTGGGTGACTTAAGTTGTTTCCAAATGGCAATGTATATCACACAGGTGGATGCACCTTCGTCAATAATGCATCGGGAGATGATGGCATTACGAACTTGGACTAGTATCTGAAAAGCAACGAATGAAGGTAATGGGGATGTTCTAATGTATCAACTTGGAATACAACCAAACGATCATCATAAGGATCTAATGTGCCCAAAGAAGTTAGTAGAGCTTTCTTTTGAGATGGGCACAACTCGAGTACCTCCAGTGTCGACATGGCAGCAGGTGATTGTGCCAATTCGTCTACTATATTGTATTTATGGGCAGCTCAATTAGAAGTCCTGTTAGGGCATAATGGTCCCTTGGGGGTCTTAGGAATTGCCTCAAATTTAGGCCAAGGTATCTGTAGCATACCATTTGGTGTCATAACAGGCTTAGTAGATGCTTTGGTTTTGGTCTCAGTGGCAGACGAATTCGATTTCTTGCCATATTGACGCGACCGAGTTTGCAGGTTGATATTAGAGGTAATAACCTCATCAGAATTCATCATGAGGATCTAGTAGTCACCAGGACCAAAAGGTTAGGAGAGGATGGGCTACTTGACCTGGATGAGGTTTAGCAACAACAAATCCTTGTTGAGGAAAAGGACTTGTAAGCGTTGCTGGTTTAGATGGTGAAGGATTCTGAGGCAATTGTTGACCTTTAGAAGCTGCTTGAACTTCCCACATTTGGCGCATCTGGGGTAAGAGAGTACACTCATGTGTATAATGGCCATGTACACCACAACATGCACAAGGCTTGTTCATATGAATAGCCTTGTTCTGCTTGGGTTTATTGCCTTGTTTCTGGTTGTTAGTTTTAGGCTGGTTCCCCTGGGGTTCACTAGGTTGATTACCTTGATTACCCTGGTTACCCTTGTTACCTTTCCCCTTATTCTTTTTCTTTGAATTTTGGGGATTGGTCACACTCTGCTACGCAAACACTTGACCCTGAGGGGGCGGTGGCTGCTGGGGCTGAGGATGCATGGGAGGCTGCGACGCTAATGCTTGAGGGGCTGGAGCACTCGGTTGTGCATAGGGATAAGATGGTGGAGGAGAAATGATTTGGTAGATAGGTTGAGCATTGGATGGCCCTAAAAACATGTTGCTAGCAGGAGGGGCATAAGTGTTGGAGGAACTGGTCCCCCCTGCGGATAGCCATAACTTTGTTGAGTATATGGCAAAGGATGTGAAAGGGCTCCAATGATACCGTCGGCGACGTGAGATGCCCCCGGTGCATTGGCACCCCCAGGATGGAGGAGATCTTGAATGATGGTATAGACATAACTAGATTTCGCATCAATCAGGTCATATCTCAGAGCATTTTTGAGAGCTTCTTCCTCTCTCTAAGGAAAATGGGATGTGACATCTTTTCCAATGGGTGATAAGAGGCTCCTAAGAAACCAATCAAGATAGACACAGTCTTCGAAGGGTAGGGCACGGCATGTGCTCCTCCTTTTATGCCATTCCTAAACACGATCGAAAAGGCGAGTGGCAGAGGACTGATGGAATGAGGTCAATATCTCTGTACCAGTGTCATACCATCGAGGTAACTAAAAATATGAGAGGAATGATTTAGCAAGCATCGCAAAATGGAATCAGATGTGGCGGGCTGGTCTACATACCATTTTGCAGCGTCTCCAGTGATCGTGCATTGGAACAGCCAAAGACGAATGGAGTCATCGGTAATGGAGTTGGATGAACACGACATGTGGAAGGAGTGGACGTGATTGGTAGGGTCCTCTCTAGAATTACCCTCAAAATTTTGGATGTCGAATGGAAGCTTAGTCGGCATAGCAAGCCAACCAGCATCGTGGTGTATAGGGTCATTTATCAATTGGATAAAATCCGAGATACTTAACCTAGCCATAAAAGGGAGCATGGGGACTACCGAAATGGTTCCTGAGCTTGTTCCGCTAGATGTGACCACCGGGGTAGAACTGAAGCCAACACCAGGTTGGGTTCTTGCACGAGTTGTGGGTCTAGACATGGTGACGATATGCGATGAAGGAGGCTCGAAATCAAATGAACCAGGAGAAGAGTCAGTATGGGGACTTGGGGGACTACGAACTCGAACCCTGTGGTGAGGAGTAATATGCCCAAGAGGAAACTGGGGACGAAGGCCTAAGAGTCTTCCCAACAAACATCTTGGTGGCACAATGGTGGTAAGACACAAGTGACATGGAAATGGTGAAGGTAGATCAACAATATGCCTTTGTCTCTGTGTGGGGAGATAATTTATTATGTTAAGTGTTGGTTTGGCGGTGTAAACCAAGAGCCCTTCACTTAAGGTGTGATTGTGTGTGTAAGTATGTTTATTAATTAAGCCCAGATCATGTTTGAAAAAAAAAATGTTGAAAATGAACTGAAAATAACAACAGAAAATGAACGGCAAATCAATTAACTAAACCCCACCCAAACTGGGTTTGTAAACACTGTGTTGGTTGGTGGCGAAATAAACTGAAAACACACTAAAAAGGTCAAGTGATCTAAGTGTCAGTGTGACTGGGATCAAATGACACTAGCCTACTGCAAAGTGGTGCAGCAACAGAAAAAAAAAAAAAAAAAAAAAAAAAAAAAACAGAGAGGAAAATTGATGCAAAAAGATAGGGAGATGGGTGTAAAACCTAGGGAAAATGATGGGACCCTAAGGCTAATGACCAAACAAGGTTTATGATGAAAATTTGGATGGAAACAACCTATCTTTGAAGATCTGAAACAGAAGGGTACAAATATTGAAAATATGGATGAAAGTGCTGCAGAAACTCAGACTTCTTACTCTGCTAAACTCCTCCTATAAAGGTGGAAGTGTACTAGGAGACATAAGGGGCTAAATTCCACTTTGACGAGTAAATCAGAATAGATCAAATCCTAAGAGGGATGAGACAAAGGTCAAACAACCCAACAAATAGCTCTCAGCAAAACCCAGAAACAGATCTGACAAAAACCCGGAAACCCTAAAAATCCCAGGTACTGACCTGATTTCAGGGGATCGCACTTTTTAGGTTGAAAGGTGTGCTCTAGACCTCCAGATCACACCTTTTGGGTAGAAAAGTGTGATTTTTTCTCCTTGATTCCCGGTCGGCAAGTCTTGGAAAAAATTGTCGTTTTTGTCGTGGCTGGTTCCTGTGACCTGCGAAAAAGACTAGAAAACTTTTGGAAGTTAAAAATTTAATAGATCTAGGGTTAAAAAGATAGTAAAAAATATTAATAAATTGAAAAGAAGAAGAAACCCTAAGCTAAAAATTGAAGGTTGCCTAGGTTTCTGGATCTGAAGTAAAAAACCAGTGGAGTCGCCAATTTTGTTATAGTGTTTTCTCCTCGAGGGTGTACGAAAAGGAAACGCTCAAGACAGTGGATGACAAACAGTCTCAATAATATAAATGGATGCTAAACATTGTAGATATGCAGAAAATGATAGGAACAAAACCTTCCAATGCCCTGATCTATGCCACAATCATAGTTAAACAGCAAAATGAAATAGCAATAAATGCGGGTAACTCCAATATACCAATGCAAACTAAATATATAGAGAATATATTTTATTAAATAAAACTTGTGAAGGGAACAAATAAATGTTACCAGTCCCCCTCTATGGGATGGGTTCTTGGCTATCCTCAAATATCTTCAGCTTTTTGTAGAGTCCCTCTCCTCTATAATGTGTAAACCCAGCAAATAAAATGTTTGAGCTCAATTGGCTTTACATGGTGTACTTCGATCCATCTAGTAAATTAGGCTAGATGATCAATTTTTTGGTGATAACAATCCTTATAGGATGAGTGAGAAGAAGTAATTTCCATATATTTTCAAGAAAGCCAAGCCTCCTACATTTAATGGAGAGATGAAGAAACTGAAAGATGCAGAATCATGGCTACCTGGGATGAAGAAGTTCTTCAAATTGCATGATTATACAAAGAATATAAAATCTAGGATAGTTATCTTCAGTCTCAAAGGAAAAGAAAATATATGGTGAGAAGACGTGAAGCATGTTAGAGGCATCAAGGTAGAAGAGTTGAGTCGGCATGAGTTTAAAAGACTCTTGAGGAAAAATTACTTGTCTGAGAGATATTATGATGGAAAGGCCAAGGAATTCTATGAGCTAAAGATGGGTTCTATGAAATATAAAGAGTACATGACTAAGTTTATGGAGTTTTTGAGGTATGTGACTTACCTCAAGGATGAGAAGACGAATGTTCAAAGGTTCATCAGTGGATTTCCATTAGCATTCAAGGATCAGATTGAATATGATGAGCCTCAATCATTGGAGGAAGTTATCGGGAAATTGAAGCATTGTTATGAGCAGTCGAAGCACAAGTCTGAGCCCAAGCTAGATTGGAAAGGTAATGATAATACTAAAGGAAAATGGCTTCAAAAGTAGGGAAGGCACCAGGTTGCAAGTGAGAAATAAAATGTGGCTCCTTATAAGAATTTCAATGTAGCTGAGAAGGGACATGGGTCTTAGCCTAGAGAGTAGTGGAATAAAGGCAGTGTCAGAGAATCGTTGCAGTGTTGGATTTGTGGCCAAGATCATCATAAGAAGGATTTTGCATTGTACCAAGGTGGAAAATCTCATATATACAGTGCTCAAGAGGCACAGATAGTTGGGTACGTTGCTCATAACATTCCTAGGATCTATGCAACACTTGATAATAGGAAAGTGTATCATTAAACATCCATTATTTAGATGGAAGGTAAGCTTTTGTGATTGAGTTGTTTCCATTTTTATTGATTCTAGATCTAATTATAGTTATGTTAGTCCTGACCTGGTGGATAGGTGTGGCTTGAATAAAGAAGTGCATGTAGAGTCTTGGTTGGTGCACTTGGCTACAAGGACCAAGAAAAGAGTTCATCATTTGGTGAGATCATGTTCATTTGAGTTGAATGGTATGCCTACATCAACACATATAAATGTTCTTCCTTTGGGGTCATATGGTATTCTTTTCGATATGGATTGGTTGTATACTCACAAGACCAAGGTAGATTGTTATGAGAAGGCTATTGAGTGCCTCGATGATTATGGAGCATCACCAACATCAAAGTCACCTTACAAGATGAGCAATCCGAAATTGTTGGAATTTAAGATGCATATTAAGGAAATGCTTGATAAGGGATACATAGGGCCAAGTGTGTTTCCTTGGGGTGCATTGGTATTGTTTGTAAAGAAGAAGGATGGTACTCTCAGATTGTTCATTGATTCCAGACATTTGAACAAGGTGACTATCAAGGACAAGTACCCATTGTCGTGGATCGATGACTTGTTTGATCAACTGAAGGGAGCAATACTGTTCTCAAATATTGATCTGAGATAGAGATATCATCAGGTGCGCATCAAAGAAGAAAATATCTAGAAGACCACATTTTATACCAGGTATGGGCATTATGAGGTTGTGGTGGTTCCTTTTTGTCTTACGAATGGTCTAGCCACTTTCATGTGTTTAATGAATAGTGTGTTGTGTCCTTATCTGGACACATTTATGATAGTGTTCATTGATGATATTATTAATATATTCTAAGAATGTGGAAGAGCATGTAGAGCACCTGACAGCAGTATTGAGATTTTTGAGAGAGAATCAGTTGTATGCCAATCTCAACAAGTGTATTGTCTTTCATAATGAAGTTCATTACTTGGGACATGTTGCTTCCAAGGAAGGCATAGTAGTGAACTGATAAAATATTAAAGCCATCATGGAGTGGCCAACTCCTAGGAATGTGGATGAGGTCAGATCATTCTTGGGACTAGCAGGTTATTACAGTAGGTTCATCAAGAACTTCTCATGGATTTCATATCCTATTACATCTTTATAGAGAAAGGGAAATAAGCTTGAATGGAATGAGGAGTGTGCAAATAGTTTTGATAAGTAGAAGCATTTTCTTACAAATACTCCAGTATTAAAGATTAAAGATCCTGAAAAAGGAGTTTGTGGTATGTACAGATGCTTGCAAGAAAGAACTTGATGGAGTCCTAATGCAGGAAGGACAGGTGGTATGTTATGAGTAAAGGAAGTTGAATGAGCACGAGCAGAACTATGTGACTCACAGTCTCGAGTTTGTAGCAATAATTCATGCCTTGAATATGTGGTGGAATTATCTTCTTGGTAGTAGGTTTATTTTGATGATTTATCACAATGGATTGAGGTACTTATTGACCAACCTAATCTGAATTCCAAGCAAGCTAAATGATTGGATACCCTTAGTGAATTTGACCTTGAGACAAGATACATCAAGGATAAGGAGAATAGGGTTGTAGATACTCTTAGTATGAGAGTGTATGTGAATCATATTTTAACTTTGAGCGCTTAGGGGATAGATTTACAAGAATTGATCTTGTAGGAAGGACAACATGATGATATGTAGCAGCAACTGAACTACAGGTTGCAGCAGCAGGGTGAAGGTGATAGGGATGAGGAGTATCACCTCACAACAGATGGCTTGGTCAGATTCAAGAACAATATTTATGTGCCAGATAGTAGTGAGCTCAAGAAGCTTATCTTGAGGGAGTTTCATGTCAAGTTGTATTCAAGTCACCCGTGATATCAGAAGACATTGAATTGTGTTATAAAGCTCCAATAGGTGGTATGTTCATTTTTCTTTCAGCAGGATGTCATTGTAAATATTACAACGAGCTATGTTATAAATATCCATCAACAGTTGGTTTTGTTTTTAGAGGTTTTATGGTCATAGGTGTCATAGAACATCGAGGATGGTATTCCCCTAAGGGGGGGAGTTTGTAATAGCCCCGAGTTAAAGTTTCATGTAATAAAGGATAATAAATGCAAAATAAGACCAAGGTCACGTGACATGTATTCCAAGTTGAATGCTAGGAAAACATTATAGAGGGAATCACTTTTGGTTTATTTATGGCTATGTAAATTGGTAAAGGAAAAGAGGCAATAATGGAATTTCTTTATGAAAATAAAAGAGAATAGGAGAAAAGGAAGGTGAAGCGACACAAATTTTCATGCTAAGGAAATTAGAAGGAAAATGAGGAAAAAGGAAAAAGGAGACATCAATAATAAAAAGGCAACAGAGGATCAATTCATAACTTTTATCAGTTTAGTTTGGTTTTCTCCTTTCATTCCCTCTCTCATACTCTTGCACACTTAGAGTATTCTTGGAGATTTTGGCATTCACTTGGATTTGGAGAAAGGAAAGCTAAGGAAATGAAAAGGAAAGTGAAGGAAAGCAAGGCGAAGTTGGATCAACAGCTTCGGCAGGAGGATTTTGCAAGTAATAGGTTGCATATGTGATTTCCTAGTTGAGGTGTGAATGCATGGTACGTGAATTTATTTATTTTCTTTATTTGTTGTGATTGTAATGGGTTTTTCCTGGTTTAACAATGTTTTCCTTACCTTTCGATTTCCTGGATACCCATGATGTGATGGGATTCATTCTTGGTTGAGATTTCGATTGTTGGAATGTTTTAGAATCGGGTGAGGTGGTATTAGGAAAATTCCCAAGGGTTAGGGGTGGAGATGGTTTTCTCGTGGAAGCCCTCATCAGGTGGGTGGAGAGAGGATCATTCTGCAATTCAAATCTTCTTCCCATGAGGTAATACCTCCACATTTTTATTGTGTGAATGATAGCTAAAAGCTCGAGGTCACATTAAACATAATTCTTCTCATGATCTTTTAACTTTCTAGACTCGCAGCAAATTACCTGCCCATTTTGCATGAGCACACCACCCAATCCTTCTTTGCACGCATCTATGCACACCAAAAAATTCTCATTTGGATCGACAATTTTTAATACTAGAGTCCTTTTTAATACAACTTTCAAATTTTAAAGGGTTTCTTCACATTCAAGTGTCCAATCAAACTTTTTACCATTTTTCTATAAAGAAGTAATTACATATGCAATTTGGAAAACCCTTCAATAAACCTCCTATAATACCCAACTAGACCCATATAAGACTTAAATTCGATAACATTTGTCGAAGCTGGCCATTCTCTGATAGCCTTAATTTTTTTTGGGTGAACAATTATCCCATCTTCTAAAATAATGTGACCCAAATAGTGAATTTGTCTCTGATCAAATGAACATTTGCTCAACTTAGTATAAATTTCGTGCTCTCTAAGTACCTGTAGAACCAATCTCAAGTGTTTTTGATGTTCCTCTTAAGTTCCTGAATATATTAGAATGTCATCCAAGAATACAATTACGAAATTATCGAAGTATTCCCTAAAGACTTCGTTCATTAAACACATAAAAACTCCTAATGCATTAGATAAATCAAAAGGTATTACAACAAATTCATAATGCCCATAACAAGTCTGGAATGTTGTTTTACTGATATCTTCTTCCTTAATCTAAAGCTAGTGATACCCATATCTTAAATCAATTTTGGAAAATACTTTTTTCTTCATGCAACTGATCAAAGAGATCATCAATCCTCAGTAGTGGACATTTATTTTTAATATTAACTTTATTTAATTTTTGAAGCCAATACACAGCCACAATGTGTTGTCTTGCTTTTTAACGAAGAGAACCGAAGCACCCCACGGTGATACACCAGGACTTATATATCCCTTATTTAGTAATTCCTCCAGTTGCACCTATAATTCTTTAAGCTCTATAGTACTCATCTTTTATGATGCTTTAGATATCGGGACTGATCCTGGCGTTAGGTCGATATAAATTTCTATTTCCCTCCTCGGTTGTAATCGGGGATTTCTACAAGTACATTAGAAAATTCCTGAAGCACTAGGTAATTTTATATATTAATTTGTTGGTCCATATTTGTCTCCTCCAAATGAGCTACAAGGATCTAGCATCCTTTCTTAAAATTCCTTTTCAATTGCATGGTTGATATCTCTCTAATGGATACTAATCTAGGAATTCCATGGACCTGTTTTTGTTGTCCCTCATCATCAATACAGTTAAGAAACTTACTATAGCATTCAAGTATTACATGGTGCTTTTCCAACCAATCCATGTCAATCAAGAAATCATAGACACCTAGTGGAATTACATTAAATTTAGTTGATGTTTTCATCTCACTCATTTCAATTGGGCAATATTTAATTAAATGTGTAACCTTTCTCTTCATATCTGTAGCTAGCTATCCTAAACAAGGTTTGGAATATTTAACTTTCTTCAAACTAAATTTTTTAGCCAGATTCATATTAATGTAACTATGGCTTGCTCCATAATCAATTAAAATAGATATGGATTGATTGTTTAGCGTACCTTTAACATCTATCATGTGATATTGATGCTCTACTCGTCGATTATCGAAGGCTACATAAATTTTAGGCATGCTTTTTGCCACCTCATCCACAGTGGTTTTTGTTTGCATGTTGTGCATAGACGTCACCTTTTCTACCTTATGAGGACAATCTATGAACCGATGATCTCCTTTACAACCCCAAAATTTAATAGGTGGAGGTTGGATTCTTTTTCTTGAAGAATTTCCCCCTCCTAGATGGTTAGAAGCTTGGGGCATCTCCTGGTTCATTTGAAAGTTAATTTTAATGGAAAGGGTTTGTAACCCTTCTTTCTTCACTTCATAAAATTCCTCTTTTTATTTTCCAAAGCTTTATGTAAAACTGATCTATTTTTTCTATGTTCATACAGTTGTTATTCTTTCCTCATTGTTGCCTCTAAGGTTTTGGGTTCATCATATTTCAGTCTGTCAGCATAAAATGATGACAACCCACTAATGTACCTTTGTATTTTAACCTTTTCATATTTAACAAAATGGACGAACCTCAATAATTCAACAAATATTCGACCATACTCTTCCATGGTCATGTGTCCCAGTTGTAGCTCGAAAAACTCCTGCATTTTTCTCTCATAGTATCATTCTAATAAATATTTCCTTTGAAAATACTCCTTAAATTTTCTCTAAGTGATCTTCCTTTCATCCAAGTGTTTGACTGCCTTGAGTTGCTCCCACTAGAGGTTAGCCTTACCCTTCAGATGATTTATGGCCACTCTAGGCTCAAAATTCAAGGAATAATTGAAGAGCTGAAGATATTTTCTCATCTCCAACAACCAATTTTTTGGTTCTTCCCCTTTCTTGTTTTCTCCACTAAAAGTAGGTGGCTTAATTTTCCTCATCTCCCCTTGCAAATTTTCTCTATGTAGTTTTTTGCTTGACTTCCTTACAAGCGACATACTAGGTCTATTGCTGGACTCCGATGTGGAATATGCCCTCTTACAAGTCCTCCTTACTCTGTGGCAGTGCTAATGGGCACCACTTTTGGAATGTCTCGAACTCTGAGTTCCCCTTTCTCTAGTTTTTCCAATGTGCGCATTTTCTAACCTCGACTCAGTTAGCTAGCCAAATTCTCTCTAAATTTTATTTAAAATTTGCATATTTTTGTTATTAATTTGTTGTTATTTCATCAACTTTTCATTGTCATCTTTGTAGTTTAACACTTCTAGTTTGAGACTCTTGACGGTTTCTTCCAAACCTTCATCCTCTAGTTGGTTTATTCTATGACCATCAGATTCTATTTCATTAGTATTCAAGCTTATATTTACAGCCCTGAATGCTACCTCATCACTTAAGGCACTTGGGCATCTTCTGGACTCCTTTCTGCAATTAGGAATTTTTTTATTGAAATCCCATCTGTATATTTCCCTCCAAATTTCACTCAAAATTCTTACTGAATTAAAAAATATGGGTTTACCGGTTCATTTCCCTCGTCAATAGCTTTATATTGACTATGTAATTGCATTATTTCAATACCCAAGCTGAAATTTATACCCTCAGAAAGTTTGTGACCTATTTAACTATTTTGTCCCTTGAAAATTCCTGTAGCTTTCCTTTAAAATTTTCTAGAATTTTGGGCCACAAACCAAATTTTTTGGTGCACGGTTATCGTCTACCCAATATTAGCTTTCAAACGATTGGTCATATGCCTAAATCCAATTTACGAGCTATAATCTATGGCCTTTGGAAGATTAACTTATTTTTCCCAATTATTTCATACCTAAAAATTCAAATTATGCTTGCACTCAAAAAGCCTATACTGCTTGGTAACTAACTATAATTTGCAACATACATACCCCTTTCTCCTGCTTCCTATGATTCTCTATCATTAACTTCTCTCCTCATACTTCCTCCAACTTCTCATTGGAAGCAAACTTGCTTTTCTATCTTAGTCTTACATGTCCCACACGTTATCCTCTTTTGTCTGACAACCCCCAAGCGTCCATTTCATATAAAAAATAAATTGTATTCCTAACAAATTTACCATCTTTATAATCATATAAATTATAAATAAAACCAATTAAACTATCGGCCCCACCCCACGATATTATATAACATGAAAACATATATTTTCAAAAGAAATTGTGAGGGTCTCCTTGTGGGCCCCTCCACGAGTTTCCCATGTTCCATAAACCCCATGATGTCTCATTTCAACCTGGCGGTCCCCATAATTTCGTAGGCCCCACCATGATTACACCTTGTGAAAAACTCGTGACAGTCAATGGCCATGATGCTCTACGCTCTAAATCAAGCGAATTCGGATGAGTCAACATGCATAGGCGTTAACAAGGGAAAAGGTGTTGGAAAAAGTGGTTTATCAAACCCGCCCATCTCTAGATCTATGGCTAGGATTGACTGTGACACCCTCCCTAACCTTTTTCGAACCCACTCCAATGGGGTGTCAGAAAAGGTGGTTTCGATCCTCCAAAATCACTTACGGGTCCTGTTGGCACATGAGGGATGACAAGCTGTTTCCATTCCTCTTGCCTTCTCCCTGGTACTGACCCGCCACATCATCCTGCTACGCTTCATCCCAATGCTTCCCATGATTTTTCCCCTTTTCACCTCTAGGGTGGGACCTCTGGGACACGTCATCACAATCCCACCACCCCAACATTCTCCTTGACTACACCTCCTTACTCCTCTTACATGGGACTTTTGAGACACATCATCCCAATCCCATCATCCCAACGATTCTCCTTATCTGATTCTCTTGCATCCCCACGATGAGTTGTTGTAAGGGCTCCACTTTCATCCAATGGGAATGCTCTTCACCTCCACATTGTAGGCCTAGTTGGTCCATTGCCTAGTTAGCCCAACCACTCCTTTGTGTTGTTAATTACAAGCTTCTAGGATGTAGCCTCCGAGCCACGTCACCCCTATGTTTGCCGAAATACAACACTGAGAAATCCCAACATCAAATCCATGGCCTCCACGACGAGCTTTTGTCAGACCCTTTGGGCATTAATTCATTCCAATGTAATATGCCCTCCATGCAAATTATAACCTTGTATCATTGTATTTATAATTACAAATATATATAAATTTATTTATACCCATATGTGTAATGTCCCTTTTTTAGTAATTTTTACACTTCAACGTTTTTATTTTATATACATATATATATATATATATATATATATATGGACAAACTCTCTCATCATTGTATTCTATACGAAGTCATTCGCCCACGTATTTTAGCAAAAACTTTGCAACCATAGTCAGTCTTGACATTATTTTGTCATTCGGGGGTACTTCACCAAGGGTTCCACCACTTGGGATGCCACCTTTGATGGTGAATTAGGCCTGCTATGATGGAAATTTTCCCATATCTATATTAACAGGGAATTTCTTTGTAACCCCCTTAGCTTGTATTTACGTGAATTTAGCCCTTTGTGGCAAGGTCTTGCCTAGAAACCCTTCAGTTTATGGTCTATAACAACCCCCAAATTCCACTAAGTTCCCTTTTGTGGTACTTGTCCCAAATTTTTAAGGAAAGTTTGCCATTTCCACCACTATCACTTTCATCGAACAGTTGGTGGGTAACCTGTAAATTTCTCAATTTTCCCTGAATATGGCCCAATCAAGCCCAGTGTTGAAAACTTAGCTTTGATACCAATTGTAATGTCCCCAACCACTAGCCGGGAAACACCACTCTACAGTTTCGCATAAATATCATAAGATATACTATGGAAGGGCATTGACTTTTGTCATAATTCTTATGCTACCTGGAAATTATATTTATTTTTAGAGTGCAACACAGTATGCCATATGCATGCAATTAACATCTAATTAATTACAAAATAAATAATTCACATCAAGCACATATATAAGTTATTCTCTTCAACAACATTAACATAACAGGTTCACATTCATGCACAACATAAATTTAAAGTTTAAAATAATGAACTCTAGCTAGGATTTGTATACACATCATGCAAGTAAATACAACACATGCTACTTAACAAACACGACAAATACCTTAATCAGGCTTTATAACCAAAATCCATAAATTTACTTAAACCACATAGTTGTTATGATGATACTGATGATATTTATGATGATGGAAGATTCTTTGATGATGTATATGGTACATTACTTTCTTCATAAGTTCAAAGAGATAAATAAACCTTGATGATGATGAGTGTCACTCATTAATTTTAAGTTGTTTTCATTGTGCCTATAAGGATGCATAAGTTGCATATGGTATAATTATGGATTATGATGCCTATAGTACTTGGTTCCCACTTATACATGATATGCTACACATGGTATATTGTTTGAGGATTGTTGCTCTTGATGGTATCAAGGAGATGAGTTACTAAAAAAGTTTGATAAATGATGGTGATCTTATGGTTTTCTATTTCTCATTAATGAGAAGTTAGATACATACTACTATCTCTATGTGATGGGATATCATTTATGAGTGAATTACAGATAAGTATCTTATGGATGATTACTTAAGTTGCATGTTGATGAAGTAGTGTTGGTGTGATAACTCTTCTTGCATGAAGAAAATGGGCCAAGAGAATGATACTTCTGATTTCATGAAGACATCTGCTAAATGATACTTGGATATATAGCATACTAATGATGTTAAGGAATGAAGCCACTTTGTGTTTATAGTTGTGTTGCTATGCATATCAGATTTCCATTAATGCAACAAAATAGAGAAAGTCAAGATGAATCTCTACATATTGCAAGAAATTGGAAGCTTTTCCTATAGGAGACACTAATGCAGGAATGCAACAGATTCAGAGTCATCTAACAAACCAAACCATACATATACAACACATTAAGAAAAGCAAAGAAGTTAGAGAAGAAGTATGGTGTACGAAGTGCAAATCGAAGGGCCATTCTAAAGAACAATGCCCTATCTTCAGGAATTACATGGCTAGTGGGGCACCAGATCCCTTGAATGTAGGATCCAGCCTGTGGTGCGAAATATGTAAGACTAGAGGTCAACATCATTCATAAGTCTATTACTTGTTACAGAAATATGTATAATCTCTAACGAATCTATATTGCAAATTATGCAAATTAGTAGGACACGATGAGAATAATTATTGGGCTTATGAACTAATGATTGAGCATGGTGTTGACACTTATAGAATGAAAGAAGAAGAGCACGGACATGAGGAAAATGGACAGTGCGGTGGTCGAGGAGGTTACCAAGGAAGAGGTTGAGGTGGTGGAGCTGGTCGAGGACGTGGACATATCATTTTCTATTACTGTGGCTAGGTAGGTCATTTTGTGAGAGACTGTTAGAATCCCACAACAACATGTAAGTATTGTAAATCCTTTGACCATGTAATTGAAGAATGTCTTATACTTATGGCGAAGATGCAAGAAAAAATGAATGAGAGACTGACACAAAATATTCAAATTATGACTGCTGAATGGAGGACCGACAAACCTCCAATTAGTATTATCACTAGAAGTGTAGCTACGATCGGTAGTGATAAAATGGATGAAAAGAAAGAATCTGAAAGTGCATGGGTCAGAAAGACTGCTGAGAAAGTTCATGCTTTTGATATTCAGAAAGAAAAATAATTATTTATGGAAGGAAAATGAAATTTTATGGATGTTGGAGCTTTGACCTGTAGTGCACATCCAAATCCCGATCAAAAAAGTAACTGCGACATGTCATCAACTTCAACACAGGACCGAGCTCCGACACAAGATCAGGATTCAGAAAATCAAGTAGGTATTTTAAAGTCTTTTCTGCAGACTTGTATGAAATTGTTAAGATATCAAAAGGTTGTAGAAGGGATTCAGGAGTTGATAGATTCCTGTGCATCCAAAGAAACATCGTGAAGTGAGATGCGCGCAGTCAATAATTTTCATTGACAGAAGAGAACTAGAAGAGAGATGAGGCTTAGTGCACAGATAGGAGAGTATGAGATGGATCAAATTATTCTGGATCTGGGATCTGATGCTAATGTCTTGACAAAGTAGACATGGGAATTAATGGGTAAGCCAAAGCTACAATGGTCACCTATTTAGTTAAGGATGGAAAATCAACAAAACATCTTCCCTCTGGGAAGACTCTCAGGTGTCACAATGGATATTGAAGGAGTTTTCAGTAATACTGATTTTGAAGTAATATAGATCATCGATGACAGTAACCCTTATCCTGAACTACTTGGAATTGATTGGGCATTTGAAAATATGGCCATAATTAATCTGAAGAAGAGACAGATGATATTTGAAGGAAAAAATATGAGAGTAATTGTTCCCTTGGATCCATCAGAAGGAGTAAGATAGACAGAACCAATCAAATAAGAATATTATGCAGCTGACATAGACAATATCTATCAGATGACAGTGAAGGAATAGGATTGTTTTAACCCTACTGTAGAAGGCAAGTTGAGGTGGGATCGTGATAGTTCTTGTACCTCGGACTCAGAATAAGAGTTGGAAAACTGGAATAATAAGTTGCATTAAGTATCCACAAGGTGTTGTGCAAGAATTACCAAATCAGCTCGTTGTATGATATATGAGGTATGTAACCTGCCTTATTATGATGGCTTAGGTGATGTAAATACTTTTCTTAATGATTATGAAGAACAAGTTCTAGAAAATCAAAGGTTTTCAGCCTTGGATATAGCCCTGAAAGCTACCCCTGCTAGATGGTGGAATGCACACAATAAGAATATAGGAGGTTGGAAGGAATGTCAAAGATTGATGGGGATAAGGTTTGGACAGATAGATATAGAGATAGAGATAAAATATGATGGTGAAACTAATCTTAGGAAGAATATCCAGCTATGCACTACAACATGGAAGGAGATTCCATAGCAAGAATGGTCACATGGATTCATTCATACATTAGAGACAATCTATAAGAACTGGTACCTAGAAACGAAGCTTCGGCATGGTACCGTGAATTGGGCAGACATGGTTGATGGTTTCATATTAATATTCAGCTTTGAGGATGATTGTCCATACATAGATTTGGCCCTTCAGACATCCAAGAAGAGGATCTTTGAGAATGTAACCCCACTGACATGGAGGCAACCTGATTGGGCTACACAGATAGAAAATGCATTAGAGTGTTATAACCTTACAGTAGATGAAGAAGAAGATCCTTGCAACATTGACATAGCAGAGTTAGAAGGATATCGCGAAGTAACGGGACCTAAGCTAGAGATACCAGACATAATGAAGCCACTAAAGACCAAGAAGGTGAACATAGGATCAAAAAAGGAATCCAAGTTTGCAACAATATGAGACTACTGGGATGAAGAGATAGTCAGTAAAGTTACAGAATTACTTCAGGAATATCAAAAACTATTTCCCAACAAGTTTTCAGAGATGAAGGGTATAATAGGAGATCTAGGAGTTATGAAGATTCCCCTTAAGCCTGATGTGAAGCTAGTTAAACAAAGACCTTACAAGTTGAACCCGAAGTATAAGGAGAAAGTGAAATTAGAACTTGATAAGACGATAGCAGCAGGAATTATTGAACTAGTATAAGAATGAGAATGGGTGAGTCCTATGGTTATGCAAGAGAAGAATACTCAAGGATAAATTAGGATCTGTGTTGATCTGAGAAAGTTGAATGATTCATGTTTACATGATCCCTTCCCTACCCCTTTCACAGATGAAGTGCTAGACAATGTAGGAGGTTAGGAAGTTTACTCATTTACAGATGGATTTTCAAGTTATCATAAGATTAGGATTGCACCTGAAGATCGGCATAAGACCACATTTGCTACAGAATGGAGCTCATATCTATACACAGTAATGCCTTTTGGATTGAACAATGCGCCAGCTATATTTTATAGGGTGGTAATTGCGGCTTTTAAGGAATACATCCACAAGTTTTTAGAGGTATATTTTGATGATTGGACAAAATTTGGATTGTTGAGCAAATATGTTGGAAGTTTAAGACTTATGCTTAACACATGTAGACAATATCAGATCTCTTTGAACCTAAATAAGTACATATTTTGTGTATCATTTGGCATATTGTTGGGACATATTGTCTGTAAGAAAGGACTAATGGTGAACCTTGCTAAGATTGTTATCATTGTGAGCTTGTCTCCACCTAAGATAGTAAGACAACTTGGCACTACATTGGGATATACAGGGTATGGCAAGAATTTCATCAAGGGGTACGCTCAAATCACTGCGCCTATGGAGAAATTGTTGAAGAAAGATGTAACTTTTCAATGGAATGAAGAATGTCAGAAGAACCTCGACATATTGAAAGAAAAAATGGTATTTGCACCTATACTAGTGTTCCCTGATTAGAATAAGGAATTCCATGTCCATGTTGATGCCTCTTGTATAACTTTGGGAGTGGTACTGGCACAACTTGGTGCAGGAGAGATTGATTATCCTATAACTTTTGCAATTAGAAGGTTATCTAAAGAAAAAAATAATTACACCACTACATAAAGAGAAGGACTGGCCACGGTGTATGCTTTTGCAAAAGTTTAGACACTATTTGTTGGGGTCACATTTTAAAATGTTTACAAATCATTTTGCACTGAAGTATTTGGTTAATAAACCTGTATTAGGAGGAAATATTTGCATATGGTTATTTTTATTCCAGGAATATGAATTTGAGATCATTGTTAAACCAAGGAGACTGGATGAAGGACTTGACCATCTGTCAAGAATAGAAACAAGGGGAGAACCAACCAGTATAGAGGATAATCTCCCTCATGCACAATTATTTGCAATCAGAGTTGCATATGACCATTTCACAAATATCATTCAATTTTTCACCACAAGAATGGCTCCTTCAGAGTATATTACGCAGCAAAAGAAAGAATTAGTGGTTAAGGCAGCTGACTTTTCATTAATAACAGGATTGTTATATAAGATGGGACCATATGAGATATTGCGCAGATAATGTTCCTGAACATGAAAGACAGATGATTCTAGCAACGTCTCATGGGGGCGCAGCTGGTGGACACTATGCAGGAAAAGCTACTGCGCAAAAAAATTTGAGAGCGGAATTTTGGTGGCCTACTCTACATAAAGATGCAAAGGAATACTGTTAAGCATGTGATGTGTGTCAAAGAACAGGGAATCCTTCCAGAAGAGATGAGATTCCATTAGTACCACAAGTTACATTGCATGCCTTTGATAAGTAGGTCATTGATTTTGTTGGAACCATCAACCCACCTGGAAAGAGGACTGGTGCAAGGTACATAATTATAGTGACTGATTACTTGAAAAGATGGGTCGAAGCACAACCAGTAAGGGATTGCAGCACAGAGACTGCTACGAAGTTTATTTTTGAGTACATATTGTCTAGATTTGGATGTCCAAAGATTTTGATGAGTGACCAAGGTTCACACTTCCTAAATAAGACTATTGAAGCATTGATTGAGGAGTTCCAAGTTTATCATCAGAAGAGTACCCCTTATCACCCTCGGGCGAATGGAACAGTAGAAGCATTTAATAAGATTCTAGAAAATGCACTTACTAGGTATGCAATGTGAATAGAGATGACTGGGACCTTATAATTCCAAAAATTTTATGGGTTTATAGGACCACATGTAAAAATTTGATAGGTCAGACACCATTCCGGTTATTTTATGGGAAATAAGCTATGATTCCCATGGAGTACATCGTGCATAGCTTGAGGATTGTAGCTTTTACAGATATGGAAGACCGTGATATAATGGAGGAAAGAATATTGCAGTTTATTGTTTTGGAGGAAGATAGATTTATAGCAAGATTTCATCAGCGGGTACAGAAAGAAAGAGAAAAGGCTTGGCATAAAGACATATTAAGTAGAAGAAGTTCCAGGTAGGAGACCTTGTTCTCCTTTATGACAATAAGTTTGTAAAATTTCCAGGAAAATTCAAGATGCATTGGTTGGGTCGATACATTATCAACCATATTACTAACGGAGGTGCAGTTCAATTAGAAACATTAAATGGAGAATTGGTTCAAGGAAGAGTAAATGTTAGTAGGTTGAAGTTGTAATGGGACAACCCTGCCCCTACAACTTCGCTCTAAAGAAAGGAGAAGAGTATTAGTGTCACCTATAGTTGAAAGTGGGCACTAGACTATAAACTACGTTGTAGAGAGAGCTCGATGTAGGAAGTTACTTCGCTACAATTTGGATTATGTAGAAGTTTGTAGGAGCCTCGATGTAATAGGGTTTGTTTGCTACAATATGGGATACGTCAAAGTTTGCCAGAAAAATATGACTGTTAAAAGGGAAAGTTAACATTAAAATACGTGGAAAGATGCATTTATGAGGATAGATTGACCAAATCTAGGGATAGATATGCAATTAATGAACACAATCTGAGCTAATGATGGGGTTAGAAATTCAGATTTGTTATAGAAATCTACGTCCCACCCATATTTGGCACTTTTCTCAATTAAGAATTCAAATATTGCTATTCCGAAGAAGTTGCAGAAATTTTTGTATGAATATTTTGTCGACTGAAGAATTTATACATATGTTTAACGAGAAGGGATTAGATGGAGTTAAGGAAGCAGCATCTGAAGCTGTAGCTGATATTCCCGCAACAACATCTCCCGCAGCGACATCATCATGCACATAGCGGAGATCCCTGTGAAAGGAAATGACCAAAGAGGAGAGAATGAAGAAGAAACGGGACAAGGGACCTGTTGAGCAGCCCGAACAAGTGAGAGATAGTGAAGAAAAAGCAGAGCGAGTGAAAATGGAAATGGATGGCATAGTGTTTCCATCGCCTCTCCCATCGTATATTCCACCAAGAAAATCGAATTGAAAACTAGTAGAAGAGTCGAAGTACGTGAAGTATGGCACCTTCACAACTTTATTGTTGGATTCAGTGTGATTCACTGGAGAATCCCTTGGGAAGATTCTACAGCTAAAGTTTGTGGACTATGATTTCAATGATAGAAAGAAATATCTGCAGTTCACACCAGACAGATATTTAAAACAATTTCACTACCATGAGAGTGGTGTGACAAGGTTAGAACCACAACAATGGGCAGTCGAATTAGCACAGTTGGGGTTGATGAACATGTTGAATGTTTCACACTTCGGCGTAAGTCCAGGGAGCACGCCCTATGTAAGACAACTGCTGGTGTTGGTGCATGACGGATGCCTATGGATAGGGAAGAGGATACCTATTGACCCAATGTTGATATGGATAATTACAAGACTATCGTATCAAGGACGGAACCCTGAAGAAGAATTTGTTGGGAAAGATTAGGAAAAAGAAATAACCAAAAACATGAAGAAGAAGTTCAGAATGACAAAAGGAAAGTAAGGTTATGATATCAACTCGATTAGTGACTAGGTAGTTCTCCTTGTAGCACACATATTGGCTGGAAAAATCATGAGGAAGTGTCAGGCTAATGAGGTCCCTGCATCAATAGTTTCATTAGCTATGCAGTGCGCTAATGGGGTTCAACACAACTAGGCCGCATATCTATGCCAAGAGTTTATGGACGACTGTTGCGAGGCTCAGGAGAAAGTTACTGCATTTCATTACGCATGGTTAATTTTGATAATTTCTATGCTTGCATGGAGAGAGATGGAAAATTTGTAGTTCCCTTCGGTACCCTCGGATGTTTATGAATCTGCGTGCATGCCTTGCTGTGGTATACCACTAAACTGGTGCAAGCACGGGAGA
The DNA here is from genome assembly GCA_031772625.1 of Pinus tabuliformis. Taxonomy (NCBI): domain Eukaryota; kingdom Viridiplantae; phylum Streptophyta; class Pinopsida; order Pinales; family Pinaceae; genus Pinus; species Pinus tabuliformis. Next base: position 945,996,139 of record CM062816.1, on the reverse strand, counting down.
ATTTTTTTTTTTGTATTATACCATATGGATTTACATATGTTGGTGAGCCAACACACTCGCCTTTCCCCGAGCCTATACCAACAATATAGCATTGTCATGAAGTTTAAGGCTTCTACAAAATTTACATACATGATTGCAGGGAAACAAGGAAGAAATGAAATCCCCTGCTATATTTAGTGACATAAGATGATCTCCTAGCTCAAATACAGCAGTGGCCTGTGGAGTGGATGACTATGTTGGATAAAAAGACACAGGATAGTTCAATAGAGGAGGACACATCGCAGCACAGGGAAGCTAGTGGGAAGGATAAGGATGAGCTAGAATCAAAACATGATGAGAAAAACGACGAGGGTCATTAGGATCCTCCTGAATGTGATGAGCATTGTTGGGCCTAAGAATTATCCTTAAAATACATCCACTTTCACTCCATTCACACATTTTCTCACCTCTATTCCACCACCATGTCACCACATCAGCTTCACTTTCATCATTAAATGGGTTACCATTGTGTTTTCCAAAACATTATTAATTCTTAGTATTTTTAAGTGAATTTATGGTTAAACTTTAGAAAATAATATCCATATACTTATACCTAACAATTAGAATGAGTTTGTTGACATGTGTAGGTACAAAGGAAGCTTCTAAGGCACCCTTATGTGGCACTCTATGTTCAAATTCGAATTTGAGGAGATCATGGACCTCATGGATAAGATCATGGAGGATAGGGTTATGTGTCACCATTGGTTGAGAGATATGTGGATTTTAAGAGGGAATAGTGGATCCACATTTATGAGTTTCTTATCATAACTTTTTTATAAATATGAGTGTTATCTCCTTCATTTGTAACTTTGGAATTTAGAATTTAGAATTGAGAAGTTAGAATTTAGTACCTTAGGATCTTATAAGTTTGTAATGAGAAGTTAGAATTTGGAATCATTGTAATGGAGATTTTAGAACCTCTTGGAATGTAGAACTTGTAATTGCAAATTTCAATTGAAGATAAATAAAATGGAGCTTCTTTGATCTTCTACATTTGACTTCTCTTTTGATGTGCTTGTGAATCCTTGGAAGGGCCCCCATTGTCTAGCAAGTACACTTTTGTTTTGGTAAGATTTCATTTTATGTTTGTTTGTAAATTTCATTAGGTTCATATGTTTGAAATATTAACGAATGACCTTCCATAAGAAAGTATTAATGTTTCTTTCAATGAATCTGATTTGTTATTTAATGTTTAATTTCATTAGTTTAAATAGTTTGTTGATTAAGATGATTAGAAATATTAATGAGCAGTCTCCTGTAAGGGAGCTTTAATATTTCTTACACTTGTCACAATGTCTTTAGATTTAATTTTGTTAAATGACTAAATAGGTGTTGGAGATCCCAATGAAATAGCTCCTGTAAGGGAGCTTTGGCATTTCTTCACCTAGCTTAGTTTAGTTTGTCTCTAAGTCCATATATATTGGACGATCCTCGAAGTTTACTTACCCGGATTGATAGTAAATGAAACTCTAATTTGCATCTGCATTTTAGACCAAACAAGCATAACAAAGAGTCTGAAAAGAAAGAGACAGACTAAGCTATCACAGAGAAGAGGGAGGCAGGAGCCAAAGCTTCCACAAGAGGCAAAAATAAGCAGAAGGTAGACAAGATGAAGGGCATAACAAGGGTGTTCCTCACTGATGGGGACTTGGATCAGATTAGAGATAAAATTCAGGAAGCAATGGCGGAATCATGGAACATGTTAGAAGATCACTATGGCGCACTTCTAATAGGTGTCGAGGAAGGCATTGCATAACTAAAGATATTAGCATAGACATCAGACAACTAATGCAGGAAGAGGAAACGCTTGGAGAGGAATGATCAATAGAGCCTACACTTGAAGTACGGATAGCACCAATACTTTCCGGAGCCTTGCAATTTGACTCTGTCGTGGTACAACAGTAGGCCAAAGAGTGGAGGTATGTGAATATGAACATAATAGCAGTACCATTGCAAAGATTACACAAGATGCATCTGGAGATCATAAATGAGTTGAAGTTGTGCAAACAGCACACTTCGCAGTTGAACATTCAGGTAGAAAGAGAGAAATCTTCGCTACAACAGAAGCTCGACCATGTGATCCAGGAGAGGGATCAGGTAGTACAGCAACAATAGAAGATGAGGGAGGTGCTTGAAGCAATGTGTCGTGAGGTTCCAAACCTTGATGCCTGAGAAGAGGAACCAGTGGAGGACAAGGTCGTGAAGATCGGCCTTGCAGTAAAAGGTTATAAGGATAAGATCACTGAAGTACAATTTTCATATGAGATGAAGATCAGTGAGCTACAAATGAAGCTACAACCAACCACACCACAAAAAGTGTGGGAGCAGAGGGAGACCAACCTGAAGGATGCAATGGTCAGCATCTTCGCAGTAGTGGCAGATTGTGGGAAGATTTTGGATGAGAGCTTATAGATTTGGACTTCGTTGCAAGAAGTTCCAAATGTGCAGAAACTTCAAGAAGACATTCAGCAGAAGGAGTAACAGCTGGAAGAGATTCAGACAAATGTGAAGGCCTTACCAATCTCGTAGAATCTCACCAAGATCAATGAGGGAAACCCCCCCCATAATAAGATAGAGGAGCTGAGGAAGGAAGAGCAGATTCTGACAGAGAGAACTCAGCCATGGAAGGATGAGGCTCTCCAACTGTCCCAAGCAGTGGATGAGAAGCTTCAAGAGATTCGAAAGAGGGAGATAGAAATGATGCAGAAGGCTACAAAACCTGTGACAGAGGCATTACTAGAGGAAGTGTGCAACGAAGAGAAGTAGGTCATAGACATTCTACAACAATTCAACAGTACCTACAACAAAATTGCAGTGAAGATAAGAGGCAAATCAGCTGAGTGACTCGAGACGAGTTACATGTGAGTGTTGGGGGCTTGTTGGGTGTAGCCCAACTTGGCCTATATTTTGGCAAAGACTCCGGATTTTGCGGAGCGGAGTGCATAGTGGAGTGTACATCGAAGCGCTTAGTGGAGCGTGCAATAGAGTAGCGGAACGTGAAGTGGACTATGCAGTGGAGCACTTGGAATATACCACGCAGTGTAAGGGCTTCGGGGTGGGTTGAAGCCCCTCCTTTTTGTAAAAATGTACTATTTTGTAAGGGATCAATGGGACCATATTTGCTTGTTTTGGGAATCCCATGGTATTTTGATGGTGTAACCATTTGATGTAATAGTATATATAGGGTAAAATAATAGGAAGAGAATAAATCAAATTATATCTAGATCAGTGTTATGGTTGAATTATTGTGATCTGTAATTCGGTAGAGAAGGTGAGGCTCTGCAGCTGAGTGCGCAAAGGCCCGAGTCTGCAATTGAGTGCGCAGAGGCTTGAGTCTGCAGTTGAGTGCGCAGGCCAAGAACTGTTTGTTGTTCAAAGATTTATTACATTAAGCAACATTTCTTGTGGAAATAGCCCTACACTAGGGTGAACCACGTTACATTAGTGTTTTGACGTGTATATTTTCTTATTATATGTTGTAGACTAGTAGTTATTACAGTTGTAATTTATTTCATCATAGTGATGGTTTATGATTTTATAGGGCATGTTTAAGTGATTAATCTAATTCTTTGAAGTGATTGATAAATGTTAAGAATAGGATAACATAATAATACCAGATCTCCTAATCCTTCAAGGCTAGAGAAACCTGGTTCCACATCCTCCAGTAGTCACTTCGGGTGAGACTATGATCTGCTTGCAGGTCATTACCGAAAGGGCTAGTGATTGAGGGTATTGTTGGCGCGAAGTATAGATCGAACCTGGGTCAGCCCAAACCAAGTCAACACTTTACCCTATCTTACCTTATGTTGATATTCTTGATTGATGCATGAGTTTCTAATTATGGATTGATGCTTATCATATGTGGGATAGGAACATCTATAGTGATGATACATATGTTGGGGAGTGTTGTGGAAAGAACATGTAAACCTTGCTATGATTATTTGATGATGATGTTGTTCTCATTGAAGATGCCTATGGTGCTTACACAAGCTACATGTACATGATATGATGCAAATGGCTTTGTGAAGATATGGTTACAGATATCTTGATGATACTTGGAGACATGGCATATGTTTGGTTGATACATGAAAATATATGCTTTGATGAACATGGATTGAGGCTCTTCAAGAGGATGATTTGATAGTTGATCTCTACGAAAAAATCTTATGATGTTGCATACTTCGTCACAAGTTGATGGTATTAAAGCTACATTGACTTATCTTGCAAATTGATGATGAAAATGTCCAGGTTGTTGTTGACAGATGCTTATGGTGCATATCCTACATAGTATATGATGGTTGTTGAATACTATATTAGTATTGATACCTCACTATAGTGGTCTTTGGTCTTGGTTATACATGTCATATCTTTCATTTGATGTAAAGGTCATGTAAAGACCTATGATGTAATCATTGTCAAATTCAGTCATATATGGACTATTGTGGTCAAGTCTTTTGGGCATATGATGCAATTTGTAACACCACTGTGATTGGGTGGTTAAATTCAAATATGTAAACCCATTGTGATTGGGTGTTTGATGTAAGTTGATTCCTTGGTGATAGGAAATGTTATGTATGATTGAGTCATAAATTCATTACAACATGTGCTTTGGGGAAGCATGGTCAGTATTCAGTGTTCACACTCATTCAAATCATATTTGCAGTCTTCATTCAAGCATTGGTCAACCCTTTTCCCTTGATGTCAAAGGGGGAGAGTAACTTGGGGTTTCAAAAGCTTGGTACTTAGCTTGGTGTGTTTTACAAATATCTACAAGTGGTGGTGACCAAACACCAAAGTGGTTGTCATCGATTCCAAAGGGGGAGATTGTTGGCATTATGACTAATGTGTTGTCCTTGATGGCAACCTACTTGATGATTTTTCCTTTGATGGAACCCTACTTGATGAAGATTTCAACAGGATATGTATACATGTGACAAAAAAGGATTATCAGTTTAGAGACAGAGGAATGATAAAGATGAAGTTTGCAGAAGTATACGCTGGTTTGGTGAAAATAATTTGAGTATACGCAGGTTCTATGAAGCAAATTCGTACACACACTTAGGTTTGGTGAAGCAAGAGAGTATGCGTGAGTTCTGTAAAGAAAATTTGCGTAAACACACGGGTATGAAGAAGGAAAAGCATGTACAATTTTTGCACCATGGTATTCTAAATACCAAGGGTATTTACCATGGTATTGACCTATGGCATTGAGCCCAACAATGGATATTTGGTCTCATCTAAGAATACCATCGGCATTAGTATGGTTTTGACATGTGGTATTGGATAAGGGGTAAGCTATATAAGGATATGAATATCAAAGTGGTAGGGGTGTGCAAGTGATGAATATTTCATGAATAGTTAGATCTGAAGCAAGTGTGCATGTAATAGGCTATTATTGATTTGTTTGATCTAAAACCTAAGTATACACCCGAAATTTTATGATGGATCGCGTCCAATAGATCTGAAATGACAATGTTCATTATCGGTTGATTTGATCAGTAATGATAGTGTCTTGACGTGTTATTTTTATGTGTATGTCGCAATCTAGGTATGTCTGAAGTTTTGTTATGCAGCAAAGGTTTGTGCTAGTAATTGCATATTTGTACGCAGTTTTGATGACCTGAAAAGCACGTACACACGTGGGTTTAATACTATTAAGTAGTGTATATATTCAGATCTATACGTGGGTTTAATTCTGGAGAAGCGCATATACACGCAGAAATGATTTGAGGAAAGCACATATATAAACTGGGTTTTGCTAAAAAAGATGTCTGGTCGGTTTAATCAGTCTTGTTGTGTTTCTGTTGTCTCTCAATGAAGTCTTACTTGATGATCTAGGCTTAATAATGATGTTTTGATTACGGATTAATTGATTGAAGAATGATGAAGCTATTAGCTATTTGTAATTGAAGATCAGGGATGGTTTTGTGATTATGTTAGAATGATGCAGTGGTTCTATGTATGATTCAATATTTATTTCATAGTGACAGTGGTTTAGTTTCGGGGTTCAATGTTTTGAGATCTGTACATGGATATGCTTCAAGGAAGTCGTGTATACACGCGGGTTTGCTACAACAAAGTAGTGTATATATTATGATAGCTTATTGATCAAGGCTTTCAGTTGATTCAGTAAGATGATGTAGTGTTTTGGTTCAGTGTTAGTACTCTATTTACAGTGATTTAACTGTTCTAGTTGTTTGAGAATAAGTTGATCGAGTTGGGTTTCATTTGATTCAGTGATTGGTTGATTCAAAGATTGGTTGTTTGAGTTGATGATTGAGTGATTTGTTGCAGTGATCTGTTTAATCTTTGATGTTTGATTTTGGGCTTAAATGATGGTAGTGGGTCAAGTCTGAAAAATTTGATGAAACATGGCCTACAGTGGTAATGTTTTGTATAAGGTGGATCCAGTATGAAAATTTATGAAATGTGGTCCATGGAGGTGTTGAGGTTTGGAGCCTTCAATGAAGCTTTCTTGCAGTGGTATATGGTAAATCAAAATAGGGGGTTGGAGCTCCCTTCCAGTGGGTGCTAGTAAACGAGATTAGGGGGTTGAAGCTTCCTTCCAATGGGTGTTGGAGAACGAGTGAAGGTTGTAGCCTTCAATAGGTGGGTTCCTGCGTTCTTGTATGATTCTGCACCATTACAAGATTGTAAGAATATTTCATTATAATAAAAGATGAAGACAGAGACGACAGCAGCGTGGTTTTTTCCCACATTGGGTTTCCACCTCAAAATTTTAGTGTTCATGTGTGTTGATGTGTTGCTTATGTGTGATGATTTATTTTGTTCTTACTGCACATGGTTACTATTTATTTTGTGTTTAATGAAGTACTAATGCACTCGCTCAAGATAAACAAATCATGAATTAATTGAAAAGTAGGTTCACTGGTATAAACTAGTTGTCTGAATAACAATCGCGTACATACGTGGGTTCCCTTCAGTAAATTTTCATATAGAAATATGGATATGAAATTGAAAAATTTAATGATTTGAAAATACTGATTCACCTACCCCCCCCCCTCTCAGTATTTTTCCCAACATTACATGGGCACATAGGCCAACAAAGTACTTCTAGCTCGCCAACCTAATAAAAAAAAGTACATGTATTTACATCATCAAAAGAGGGGGAGGTATTACAATGTAGATAATATTAGACCTCTAGAATGGCAAAAAAATGTGTAAAATCATGAGCTCACAAATTCTAGATGGTTTCCCTTGCTTAAAAAAACATATTTTTCTACTAATTGATTGAGTTCACTATGCGTTTACCAGGAATGTGCAACAATTTTTTTTTGATCCAATAGGACATGATCATATAGGTAAAATAAGGAACAAAATCAATGTTTTCATTTTTTCCTAGCTCTCCTACATATATCGCAACAAAGGAGAAATTACCAAAACTCCTAGATTTCTATAAAATCTAGTAAAAATGAATTAACAATGCATAAAATTTGTTAAAATTCAAAAATTAAAGGAAACTAATAAAAATACTTTTTGATTGGTTGTATTAGTCAAAATGGAGACAAAAGATGGTAAAAGAAGCACATAATGAGTTTATTTTGGTTCGAGTGAGGTTTTTTATCATGGCTCTTTTTCACTAAAATTGAGGACTAAAACTTATAGAGCCTTTTGAAAAATGGGCTTTAGACTTTGTGGAACTTATTACTCGAAGAAAGAAAAGGTATATTTTGGCATATATGTACCATATAACTAAATGGGTAGATCCTAAACCTCTCCTTAGAGTTATTAAGAAAACAATTGTAGACTTTTTATTTGAAGGAATATTTGTGTATTTTGTTGTACCTCAGGAAACTATAATAGGTTAAGGTGCTCAATTCACATCAAAGCTTATGCAAAATATTATGCCACAGTACTAAATCAAGCATTGAAAATATTCCCATATCATCCATTAGCCAATGGGAAAGTGGAGTCAACCAATAAGGTTCCAGAAGTTATTCTTACCAAAACCATTCAACCTCATTACAAAGATTAGGCAAATAAGCTTCGAGAAGCATTGTGGGCATATATGACACAGGAGCATCTCCTATTTTGTATTTATTTAATTTGGAGAATCTTAGAAAATTTTAGATTTTGTGGAGACTTCTAGAATTTCCAGAGATTAAGTAGTTAGGATAAATTCCTATAATTGAGAGGATTTCTCTCAACTTCCTCCAAATATCTAGGAAAGAGCTATCTCTTTGAGGAATTCCACAGTTTTCCTCCTTCAAAATCAATAGCCATGTAATTCATTTGAAAACCCAAGCTTTGGAGAAATTAATTTAATAAATTTTATTTTTTTCATTTTATCTCTCATCTTCTCCTATCGACTCTGCGTCGAATTTCGGTATCAGAGCCATTGGTGTGGTTATCACAATTTGGTCGCCCTTGCCGTGAAATTTAAATTCCAGCATACCTGTTGCATATAGAGGAGTGCACCCGATGTTTATGTTTTTGTAAAATTGGAATTAGTAAAGTTTGTTGCACTCTGTCAAATTGTAGTTAGTAAAGTTTGTTGCACTTAGAGGTCACTGGAGACAGATTTTGATTTGCATCGGGGAGCATCCTGCAAATACGCCATTTAATACCGACCAAGTACTTAAAGATTGCACTGGGGTTGCTGCAAGGGTGTTGAGACTTAAGGAGGAGCTCGTTTGCATATTGTTTATGAACCGGTGTTGAAGCATGTGCGTGAAGGAGCCATCACAAAGGAGGAATCAATGTTAAAAACGAAAAGCCATTAGAAGATAAAAAAATAAAAAACAATTGTCACCATCTAATAAATATTACATATAATTGTTTCTAAGGGTAAAGAAGGTACGTGCATATGTTTATATGGAAAGGTGTTATATATTTAATATCTTTTTAAAAAGGTGGACCATAAAAAGCACTTTGTAATATTTTATTATTATTTTGAAGTCATAGAGTATTCATTCCAAGGTGAAGTATTTACAATAAAAAAGAAGGTGTTTTGGTCACTTCTTAAAAGAGACCTTAAGCAAAGAATTTGAATTTGTGAGTAAAGGGTTATTTTTCCTTATTTTAATTAAATGATAAATGTGGCACATAGAGCGAGAGGAGCCGGGGAGTTAGAATTGGTCAAGGAAGACCAGTTTCCAACCAAGTCTTACTCGATGAAGTAAGACATATTCGAATAATTGGACACAACATGCAAAAGAGACCTCGAAACCGGTGATATCAGTGAAGCAAAAGCAACCTCAGAAGAAGAAGTTGAAGTTGAAGAAGAAACTCTAGAAGAGAAAATGGTCAAGCTGATCACAAGGTTAAGTAGCACACTAAGATTAGAAGTGCCTATGTATGAAGGAAACTTAAATCCTGAAGAACTGATCGACTAGATTAGCACCATTGATACATATTTTTGACTATGAAAATGTAGCTAAAGATAAGAAAGTCAAGTTCACGGTGACCAGATTAAAATAATATGCTACACCATGGTGGGACAATGTGCAAGTTGAATGGAGAAATAAAATAAAATGGAAGATCACTAGTTGGAATCGAATGGTAGCCAAGCTCAAAAGTAATTTTTTTCCTCGAGACTATCAATTAAATATTTTTCGACAGATGCAAAATCTTAAGCAAAATCCATGTCTGTAAAAGAATATACAGAAGAATTTTATAGATTAAGTATAAGGTATGGTCATGTGGAAGCGAATGATGAAAATCTAGCTAGATATATTAATGGCTTAAGATTTGAAATACAAGATGAATTGGATATTTTATCTTTGAAAACTGTTGAAGAAGCTTACCAGATAGCCCTTAAGATAAAAGAGAAACTGGCGAGGAAGCAAAGTCAGAGATGAAGAGGACGAAGTATAGTAAGGAGCAAAGGACAATCAAGCAGAGGACCACCAAGTAGAGGACAATCAAGTAGAGGATATTCAAGTAGAAGATTTCCCATTCAAGAAGAAGAAGGCAGTTCACATCGCGCAGGATCGTCATCAAGAAGAGATTTCAGAGGACAAAGACCATATCAAAGAGGTAGAGGTAGATCTTTTGTGGTAAGATGTTATAAATGTAATAAAGTTGACCATAAGTATGATGAATGTCCAGAAATATCTTCTAGTCAAGGTAGCATACATATGGCACAAACTGATACAGAAAGTGTACAATCCTCTACACATGAAAATGCACCTGAAACTAGTGAATCCTTAATGATGAAATTTACTTTATTAAAGTCTCCTAAAGAAGTAAAGGAATCTACACAAAGGAAAACATTGTTGATAATCTAGTATCCACAGAAATAGTAGAAAATTTAAATTTAAGGAAAACTAAACATCCTACTCCCTACAAAGTCTTGTGGTTGCAAATGGAACATCATATACTAGTTAATGAGCAATGTGAAGTGGAGTTTAAGATAGGATGTTATAAAGATAAAGTTCTTTGTGATGTTATGCCTATGGATGTGTGTCATATTTTTCTTGGAAGACCATGGCAATATGATAGGAAAACAATACACAATGGAAGGAGAAACGCCTATACTTTTGAAAAGGATGGATAAAAGCATGTACTCTTGGCTCTGAAGAATCAAAAAGCACTAGAAGAATACTAATCCAAGGTAATGTTACTTAGTGGAAAAGATTTCCTTCTAGAAATCAAGCATGAGGAGATAAATTTTTCTTTGATTGGTAAGCCAAAGGTAGTCCTCACAAGCACAAATTTGAATGATCTTCTATAAGAAATTAAAAAGATGTTGAATGAATTTATTGATCTTGTAGTAGATGACTTGCCTGATAATTTGGCTCCCATTAGAAGTATCAACCATCATATTGATATCATTCCAGGTGCCAACCTTCAAAACAAAGCAGCCTACAGAATGACCCCAAGTGAGAATGAAGAGAATAAAAATCAAGTGCAGGAATTGTTGGATAAGGGCCTCGTCCGTGAAAGCTTAATTATGTGTGTTGTTCCAACAGTGTTAACTCCGAAGAAATATGGTGGATGGAGAATTTGTACAAATTCTCGAGCAATCAACAAAATCACAATCAGGTATACGTTTCCATTACCGCGTATTGATGATCTCATTGAATTTTTAAGTGGTGTTGCAAATTTTTCTAAAGTAGATTTTAAAGGTGGATATCATCATATCATAATGAGAGAAGGTGATGAATGGAAAACAACATTTAGAATTAATAATGGCTTATATGAATGGTTAATAATGCCTTGTGGACTTACCAATGTTCCCAGTACCTTTATGATATTAATGAATGAGGTTTAAAAATAATTCATTGGAAAATTTTTTATATTTTATCTTGATGATATCCTAATTTACAGTTAGTGAAAAGAAGAGCACCTAAGACATCTTAAGATGGTTTTGAAGAAGTTACAACAAGAAAAATTGTTAATCAATTTAAAGAAGTGTAGTTTCATGAAAACATAATTATTGTACTTTGGTTTTGTGATTTCAAAGGAAGGCTTAAAGATGGATTAGGAGAAAGTGAAGGCCATAATCAATTGGCCAACCCCAAGAAGCATTTCAGAGGTAAGAATTTTCATGGATTGGCAAGTTTTTACAGAAAATTTTATCAAAAATTTCAGTGGTATATGTGCTCCAATTGTAGAAACCATTAAATAAAGAAATCAACCATTCCGTTGGACAGAAGCAGCTAATAAAATTTCAAATTATTAAATAAAAAGATTATAGAACAACCTATTTTAGCATTGCCAAATTTCAACAAGTTGTTTTAAGTTGAGATCGATGCTAGCGAAACTGCAATAGGAGTCGTTATAAGTTAAGAAGGAAGACCAGTCACCTACTACAGTGTAAAAATCAATGAAGCCAAGAAAAAATACTCTTCTTATGATAAATAATTCTATGCCATTTTTAAAAATGGAGACATTATCATATGCCAAAAGAGTTCATCCTTTACACAGATAATCATGCTTTACAATATATCAACAATCAGACAAAATTGAGTCAAAAACATGTTAAATGGATTGAATCTTACAAAATTTTACATTTGTTATCAAGAATAAAAGTGGGCAGTCAAATAAAGTAGCAAATGCACTCAGCAAGATCAATTTAATTATGTAAGAATTCCAAGTGAATGTCCTAGGATTTGATGAGCTAAAAGATATGTATAAAGATGATCCATATTTGAAAGAAGCTTATGCAACTTGAGAAAATCCTGTAAGGAGAGATAGAACTCCATGGTTAGATTAGATGGTGCATGAAGGACTTATGTTCAAAGGAAGACAATTATGCATTCCAAGATGTTCGATGAGAGAAAATTTGTTAAAAGAAAAACATAATGGAGGTTTAGTAGGTCATTTTGGGCAAGATAAAACTCTAGCACAATTACAAGCATTTTACTATTGGCCTCGCATGCAAGCAGATGTAAGAAGATTTGTTGAAAGATGTAGGATCTATCAATATTCAAAAGGAATAAGTCAAAACACTGGATTATATCAACCCTTACAAATACCAAATTGACCATGGGACTCTACAAGCATGGATTTTGTGCTAGGATTTCCCAAAACACAAAAAGCAAGTGACTTAATATTTGTTGTTCTTGACAAATTCTCAAAAATGGCACACTTTATAGCCTATAAAAAGACAAATGATGAAACTAACATAGAAAATTTTTTATTCAATGAAATAGTTAGATTGCATGATTACCTAAAAGTATTGTTTCTCAAGGAGACACCATGTTTGTGGGTCATTTTTGGAGAACTTTATGGAAAACGTTAGGAACCAATCTCAACTTTAGTTCAAAATATCATCCCCAGACTGATGGTCATACAAAGGTGGTAAATAGAAGTCTTGGAAATATCTTGAGGAGTTTGGTAAGTGAACATCCAAAACAATGGGACCAGGTACTTGCTCAGGCATAATTTGCATATAACAACTCACCTAACAAAAGCACAAGATTAAGTCCATTCCAAATTGTTTATGGAATGCATCCAAGAGGAATTTATGAGTTAAGGAACCTTGGAAAACAAGAATTTAGAAGTGCAGATGGTGAAGATTTTGCAGCCAGTATGCAGGAAATATAGGACCGAGTCAAGAAACAATTACAAGAAAGCAACATCAAGTATAAACGAAGAGTAGATTCAAAAAGAAGACAATTGGATTTTGAAGTTGGGGACTTGGTTATGCAACATCTTCGGCAAGAAATATTTCCTAAAGGGGAATATAATAAGTTAAAACTGAAAAAGATCGGACCATGCAAAATTTTGAGAAAAGTTCCTCTAATGCTTATGAAATAGAACTACCCAAAGGCTTTGGCATCTCACCAAAATTTAATGTTTCAGATCTCTACCCATTTAAGGAACCAATAAAATATTATATAGATGCACCTGTTAGTGATAAAGTTAAGTGGGAGAAGCATCTACCTTCAAAACCAGCAAAGCAGATTGAATCAATCATCGACAAAAGGGTGGCTAAAAGGACCAGGAATAAAGAGTATTTTCAATACTTGGTTAAATGGAAGAATCAACCAGTCGAAGATGCTACTTGGATGACAGAAAAAAAGATTTCAAAATATGGTACTATTGATGGTGCTAGACCCGCCAACATGTCAGGGGATCTCCCTAATAAGAAGTCCCAACTAGACCTCAGATTGTTTGGTGGAGGAGTCCCAACAGTGGGTCGTACGGTATCACCTCGACTGTGGTTGCGCGCAGAGGTAAGTAAGATGTCCTTGTTGGTAGAAAGGGTGTGACATGCATAGAAAGCCAAGGAAGGTGCATGAATGGTTCTAACACATAGAAGGTGGAATGAGTGCACCCCTTGGAAACCTGTGTCAACACACAGCTTGGAAGGTAACAATGAGAAAAGATGCATCACGAACTGGAAGGCAGGCGAACCAACAATCCAAAGTGATGGTTAAACCAACATCACATCTTAGTAAGATTCATACATGCATATACAAAAGAGTCTATACATACATGCGTAAGCAAACAGATACATATATCATTAGAGTAACCAAGTTCACTGAAATACAATAACAATATATGTATGAAACGTGTTGGTTATGTTATATTAAGAAGTGAAATCTCCAATCATATATTACAACCATGACCAACTGCTAGTCACGATAACAGAACGTTACAGTCACTGCCATCTGCTCCTCCAAAGAGATGTACTAGCTTTTCACTGTAGAGAAGCTAATGCTCGTTACAATACTCTCCAAGCTTTCTCTAAGATACTCCTATCAGAAGCTTGGCCACCCAAAAGCCTATATAATGAGTTATGAGGTTCTATAAATAGAAAAGGGTGGGGTGACCCTTGTTATTCACCTTCGTGGCTGTTCACCTACCCTCATGACCCTTCAACTACTCTATGACTGTTACATTCAACTATCGACACTTGGATTTCCACTTTACAAGGTGTTACATATAATCTGCACATGTACCCATGTGAGAAAAAATGGCTTCAGAAAACCATGCAAGACATCACTAAGACTTGGACGACTGTGGGAAGACCAACTCTTCAACATCCTCATGTTGGTTGATGGTGGCGAACTGATGCCAAGCTTGGTAGTCCGCAATGGTGTCCGTGTACTCTGTGGTGAGATCTTTCTAGAAACAAACTCTTGCCTTTGTTGCATCCAGGTACACTAATTTTTCTCCTCTATCCAACTCGTCTGGTATCATGTGCATCATTGTCTTGAGTACGGCCAGACCAACGACATACTGATGCATAGTGTCTACGCTAATCGCCAAGTCTTCCTTGGTGGCTATGCGCATCAACTCGTCAAAGTACGTGTCCAACTCCAGTTGGAATTGATTATTTGTCTTTCCCTTGGTTAGCGTCCCAATAGATGGGATCGCATGCGCACACACAACACCATCCATGCTTCTGAACACCCATGCATGGGAAGCCTGCAAATTGGTGATGATCTACGGGAGTTACTCATTGTTTTGGATCTGACTTCGAATGCGTGCCTTCAACTCAACCGCCTTGGGCTTCATCAACTTGGGCAAGTGTAACAGGGCTCCATTGTATCTCATTGTCCATGTTTGCATGCGGTCGACAGCAGTATGTAGATTTGACAAGGATACGTGCTCTCCTAGCATAGTGCTGCTACCAACCGTTGAGATGGACAACTCCCTTATGCACGGTACCAAATCTAGAATACAACATCCGCATGATTGTCTCAAGGGATGATACTTCATCCAGTATCGCCTTCTTCAACTCTGCTCTGGCAGATGTTGTAACATATTCTCCTCCTTGCTCGGTTTTTTGTAACTCCTTAGCCATTCGCTCGTTATCCTCCATCAAGAATCGAACAATAGAGCTGGTGGCTTCGACATATGCTCTGGTAGCATCGGCGTATGTTGTTGGATGCTTGCGCACATCAGATATGATCACTCTCTCTTCGAACTACACAAGAGATGTGTGGACATCTAGAGTAGCCACTCTACGTGATTGCAAAACTCTATGTTGCGACTCGTCAAATGATATGTTGTGCATCTCTGCTTCTGGATTGTATCCAAGGATCTTAGTATCTCCTTGGTCGCTCAAGACTTGCTATGCTTCCAGATTTGGCGAAGCCAGTGGATCAACCTCTTGGTTGTAAGGCATGTGTTCGATGTCTTGTTCTAACTCTAGTTTCTCCATCTCCATATCCATATGTTCAAGTATCTATTCAATCTCTTGAGCGAAGTCCTGCTCCTGCGACTTCTCACCCTGTCTGCTTTGTGTCAGTTGTTCGAATGATTCTACCACTTGTATGGGTGCAGTTTCATCAATCTGCGCATGTTGTGTTTGTCCTTATTGCGCTTCCTTCTCCTGTCTGCAACTCTTGTTCTTCCTGGAGTTGCTTCTTCAACTCTTACAACTCCTTCATTGTTTCCTCCATCCTCTATTTATCTCTATGCCTTTACGTGTTCCTCTTGTCGTGATGTCGCCTCTATCTCCAAAGTTTCTTTCTCCACCGGTGGATCTGCTTTGAACTTGCAATTTTGTCAACAATCTTTCTCTTTCCTTTGTCACACGCAAGTATGTTACCCTTTGTTGTTGTTGATGATGGTGCTCTCCTAGATGCTGCTTCCCTGACCATTCCACAGTGATACCGACAAGTTCATTGGGCCTGGAGAGCTGTGACAATATCTCCATGGGTATTCCTCAACCCAATGACACACCTCGTGGATCCAAGTAAATTGCACTCTCGTGCAGTGATCCTTTATAAAGCAATGCGAGTCGTACGGATTGAAGCTTATGGTACCGAAAGTAAATCTTTTGAACTCTTATGTCTCAACATCAGCATGCTTTAGATTTCGTATCTCGTACAACCTGATCCACAATGGAAAAGTGGGCTAGGGTGCCTTCTTCTTCCAATCCAATCTAGATGACTGTCCTACCGAGATGTGGTACGACACTTCTTGCATGATGAGCTTGTCCATGGCAAACTTCGGCAAAACATGCGGATGGTTCTTTGTGTTGTGCATCCATTTGAAGGTGCCAAAAGGTGAGGCATACCAATCTTCTATGTCGATCAATGCCTCCATTGTTTCCTTCAACATGCAAGGTGGATCCTTCTCAAATATCATCTTGTACACCGAGGCAACAAAATGGTCTGAAAACTATGTGATGACTCCGTGGAAGTTGCATTTGGAGAACAGTTTGCAATAAGTATGTACAGATGTTTTCACTGATATACATGCCCATTTTAAGCCTGGGAACTCCTGACCAACATAGATTGCATCCAGAATGTATGCGGACATGTAGATCTCTGCTTGTTTACCTTTGGGCAGTTGCCGAGCTCCTGTTACCTGTTCCTTCAACCTATGAGCCAACATGTTGGACCAGTTGCAAGGTTTGCCTTCACTGGCCAGTTGGTCCAACACGATCACCCAACTCTGCAAGAAGGTATACGTGCTCTCTTGGTCGTACAAGCGGCATGAAAAGATGCCCAAGTACTGATATGCCTTCCGCAATATCTTCGTCTTGTAAATGTGGTTGGGTGTCATCCTAAACTTGGTTGGCTCCTTCACCCAGCTCTTCAAGATATCCCTGGAATTCGCACTGCTGCTGGGTATGCTGAAGGGTGTCTCCATTATGATCACTGGCTTCAGCACATGGTACATACACTGATAGTCATGTGCCCTGAAGGTAGAAATCTTTGTCCCAGTGACACTGCTTAACACCATCGTCTCAAGATCACTCTGTGAGACGATCCAATGTATCATGTTTGCACATGGAAACGTGGGATACCTACATGCAATCCGGTATAGGCCAAACTTGTGAATATTCACATAAACCCTGCGATCTTCCAGATCTTCCCCAAATGTGCCTGAGAATATATCATTGATGTCCTTCTATTTCAACTCGATGTCTTTGTCTACGACTAGTGTGGTGTCTTCATAAATCGGCAAACTCATAGACACTTTCTCAACTGCATCTCCAGTTGTGCTTCCATCGATGTCCTTTGACCCTACTCTCTTGGAGGCCATTGAACCTGAACTGTTGAGAGATGGAAGAACACATGCTATTACCTGGAGACATTGTGACATTCATGGAAAGCAATTTGTTAGTTGAAACCAAAGCAAACTTGAGGATTGACATGCGACATAAAAGCATGCAAACAAACAAACATGCAAGGTAAGAAGCAAACATGCATGCAAACCAAAAGCAAACACTACTCCTACTCCTAAGTTAACGGTGCATGGGTCTGCTCACGTGAAGTGATACTTCCAATGCAGCCATCGGTGCATTGGTTGACCCATGTTGGTGAAGGCATGGTTCATGAACAACACAACTGTGTGAACCAACAAACAAGAAAGATATAACGATGAAGACAAATACACTCTAAGTTTAAAAGCATCCACAGAACATAAGTGAGTGCAAGTGCATGACATGCAATCCGTGGATTTACCATGATGTTGTGTGACACTGCGTGTGGATGTTAATCATATGCATACTCTTGATTGTGACATGTAAGCAAACGAAATAAACAAAGACAACTTGTGTCATGCACGTGTGCTTGTTGTGTAAGATTCCTCCAATGCATTAGCAATGGGGTCATGTAGTTAGAGTGTAGGAAGCATAATCTGTGTGTGAGATTGATCTTCAATGCATACAGATGAGTGATGAGGAGCCTCGAATGTTTCAACAATTTCCTGATCGGAAGTGAAACCAACCTCAGGACAGCAAGGACCTGACATAAAAATTGCTCGAGCTGAAGTGCCTCGACAATCTATGAGGTTTTTACTTTGTCGACAGATAGATCATCATAAACAGGTGGCTTTGAAAAATCAACTGCGATAGAATCATCATCGTGATCAAATACGGGGGTAAATAGATCACGACAGCTATGATTAGCAAAATCAATGATTTCATCGACATCCTCATGATCTGATGAATCAAACTGGGGGGTAGATGAGAAGAAGAAAAGTTCACCCTCAGCATTTCCAGAAAAGGTAGATGAGAAATCAAGTGGATTTTCAAAGAATAATTTGTTCTCTCTGTTGTCGGATGATGGACAAACAACCGGTTTGTTCTACAAATGATCAACAATAGACACATCCGTAGATGGGGATACACATGCGAAATCATGGATGGAAGAATCACAAAAGATGTCAGGAAAAAACGAAGGAGCCACGGACAGAAGGGAATCATCCTTTGACGCAAGTTGATGCTTAGGTTCCGAGTCATACTATTCATGCATGACAGCGTAGGTTGGTTGTGCAACACCAACCCCGTCGATATCATGATCCTCGTTCAAAATATGTGTAGAGTCTAGAATGGAAGAACACAAGATAGTGCAATCCGGAGGATCAACAGAAAATGAAGACGGAGGTTGAGGTAAGACATGCATGTGACAACCCGTGGGCTTCGCAACCAAATCTGCACGAAAATTGAGAGAAGTGATGTTGAGAGGATGTGACAGTTTAATGGTGGTGGAGCTATTTGATGAGGGGATGGTGACAGCGACCGTGTCCGTCTGTGATTGTGCAACTCCATCACCGAAGTATGCTGAGCAGGGCTTGAGCTTGAACTTATTCTTGGGATTGACAGATTTGGTAAGAAAATATTCAAATATGTCCATGAGATACTGGAATTTCATCTGACTTTTCAGAGCTTGAAACTGAAATACACAGAAGCAATTCCAAAAATCCATAGGCGATTCTTGCGGTGTCTTCCATTATTTTAACAGTTTTTTGTCAAGAGGTTCTGGATCAAAATGATGGAAATTAGATTCAATGATATAATAAAACTGCTCAAGTGACTGCACGCTGTCGGGTGGCAGACTCTAGCACCACTATTGTGGGTATTCACGAAGTGTGTATGCAAGCAACAGGTTGGCCTCTTCATCAGAGAAGTCATTTGCATCATCAAGAAATGCATAGAAGTCTTGTAAGTACACAGGCTAGGCCACTTCACCTTCACCATCATACATGAATTCAGACAATAGATCACAAAACTCCCTCATGATGTCGAGAGGTTCAGCATGCGAAAAACATAGCGGAGGGACGAGTCCGTTAATATCCATGATAGGTGTGTGAAGATTCAAAACAGGATGAGAGGACATAGCTTGTTATCCAACCCTCCTTCTAGCACCAAAAATGTTGATGGTGCTGGACTCCCCAACATCTCAGGGGATCTTCCAGGTAAGAAGTCCCAACTAGACCTCAAACTGTTGGTGTATGAGTCCCAGCAGTGAGTCGTATGGTATCTCCTTAACTCCGGTTGCGCGAAAAGGTAAGTAAGATGACCTTGTTTGTAGCAAGGGTGTGACATGCGCAACAAGCCAAGGAAGGTGCATGAGTGGTTCTAACACATGGAAGGTGGAATGAGTGCACCCCTTGGAAACCTGTGTAAACATGCATCTTGGAAGGGAACACACAAGCAAAGATGCATCACGAACTGGAAGGCAGGTGAACCAAAAATCCAAAGTGATGGTTAAACCAACAAAGCATCTCAATAAGATTCATACATACATATACATAAAGAGTCTATACATACATGCGTAAGAAAACATATACATATATCATTAGAGTAACCAAGTTAACTCAAATACAATAACAACATATGCATGAAATGTGTTAGCTCTGTTATATTAAGAAGTGAAAGTTCCAATCATACAATACAACCATGACCAACCACTAGTCCCGATAACGAAACGTTACATTCATTGTCGCTTTCTCCTCCAAAGAGATGTACCAGCTCTGCATTGTAGAGAAGCCAAGGCTCATTATAATACTCTCCAAGATTTCTCTAAGATACTCCTATCGGAAGCTTGGCTGCCCAAAAGCCTATACAATGAGTTATGAGGTTCTATAAATAGAAAAGAGTGGGGTGACCCTTGACATTCCCCTTTGTGATTGTTCACCTACCCTCATGACTCTTCAACTACTCTATGACTAGTACATTCAATTATCGACAATTGGACTTCCACTTTACAAGGTGTTACATATAACAATCTACACATGTACCCATGTGAGACAAAATGGCTTAAGAAAGCCATGCAAGACAACACTAAGACTCAGACAATTGTGGAAAGGCCAACTCTTTGACATCCTCATGATGGTTGACGTTGGCGAACTGACGCCAAGATTGGTAGTCTGCGATGGTGTCTATGTACTCTATGGTGACATCTTTCTGGAAACAAACTCTTGTCTCTGTTGCATCCGGGTACACTGATTTGGATCCTATGTCTAACTCGTCTGATAACATGCGCATCATTTTCTTGAGTGTTGCTGGACCAGCGACATATTGATGCATAGTGTGTGCGCTGATCACCAAGTCTACGTTGTTGGCTATGCGCATCAACTCGTCAAAGTATGTGTCCAAATCCAGTCGGACTTGATTCTTTGTCTTTTCCTCGGTGAGTGTCCCAATAGATGGGATCGCATGAGCGCGCACAACAACATCCATGCTTCTGAACACCCTTGCATGGGAAGCCTGCAAATTTGTGATAAGCTACAAGAGTTCCTCATAGTTTTGGATCTGACTCCTAATGAGTGCCTTGAACTCAACGACCTTGGGCTTCATCAACTTGGGAAAGTGTAGCGGGGCTCCCTTGTATCTCATTGTCCATGTTTCCATGTGGTCGACAACAGTATGTAGATTTGACAAGATACGTGCTCTCCTATCATAACACTGCTGCCAACCATTGAGATGGACAACTTCCTTATGCACGGTACCAAATTTGGAATACAACATCTGCATGACTGTCTCAAGGGATGATACTTCATTGAGTATCGCTTTCTTCAACTCTATTCTGGCGGATATTGTAAGTTTTTCTCATCCTTTCTTGGTCGTCTGTAACTCCTTAGCCATTTGCTCATTCTCTGCTTTCAAGAAGCGAACACTCAAGTTGGTGGCTTCGACACATGCTCTAGTAGCATTGGCCAATGTTGCTAGATGGTTGCGCATGTTAGATACGATCACTCGCTCTTTCAACTACGCAGGAGATGTATGGACATCCGAAGCAGCCATTCTGCACGATTGCACAACTCTATGTTGCGACTCGTCAAATGATATGTTGTGCATATCTGCTTCCAGATTGTCTCCAAGGACCTCAATATATCCTTGGTCGCTCAGGACTTGCTCTACTTCCAAATCTGGTGAAACCAATGGGTCGACCTCTTGGTTATAAGGAATGAGGTCGATGTCTTGTTGTAACTCTAGCTGCTCCATCTCCATATACATATGTTCAAGTATCTGTTCAATCTCTTGAGCGAAGTCCTGCTCCTCCGACTACTTACCCTGTCTACTTTGTGTCAGCTGCTCGGATGAGTATACCACTTGTATGGGCATAGTTTCATCAATCTATGCATGTTATGCCTCCTATTGTGTTTTTCCGTGCTATGCTTCCTTCTCCCATCTATGCATATCTTGTTCTTCCTGGAGTTGTTGCTTCAACTCTTGCAACTCCTTCATTATTTCCTCCATCCTCTGTTTATCTCTCTACCTTTATGCATTCCTCTTGTCGTGATGTCACCTCTTCACCTCTATCTCTAAAGTTGCTTTCTCTACCAGTGGATCTTCTTTAAACTTGCAGCTTTGTTCTACCTCTACGTTGTCAAATATATTTCTCTTGCCTTTGTCATGTGCAAGTATGTTACCCTCTGTTGTTGTTGATGATGGTGCTCTCCTAGATGTTGCTTCTCTAACCATTCCACAACGATGTCGACCGGTTCATTGGGCCTGGAGAAGCTATGATAATATCTCCATGGGTCTTCCTCAGCCCAATGACATGCCCCGTGGATCCAAGGAAATTGCACTCTCGCGTAGTGATCCTTTACAAAGCAATGTGCATCGTACGGATTGAAGCTTTTGGTGCCGAAAGTAAATATTTTGAACTCTTCTGTCTCGGCATCATCATCCTTGATATTTTGTATCTCGTACAACCCAATCTACAATAGAAGAGTGGGAGGGTGCCTACTTCTTCCGATGCAGTCTAGCTAACCATCCTGTCAAGATGTGGTATGACATTTCTTGCATCAAGATCTTGTCCATGGAAAACTTCAGCAAAACATGTGAAGGATTCTCCGTGTTGTACATCCGTATGAAGGTGCCAAAAGGTGAGGCATAGCAAACTACTATGTCGGTCAATGCCTCCATTGTTGCCTTCAACATGCAAGGTGGATCCTTCTCAAATATCATCTTGTACACCACGATGACAAAATAATCTAACAACTGTGTGATGACTCCGCGGACGCTGCATTCGGAGAACAGTTTGCAATAAGTATGTACGGAGGTTTCCGCTAATTTCCATGCAATAAGTTTGCATCCAATATGTATGTGGACATGTAGATCTCTACTTGTTGACGTTTGGGAGGATGTCAAGCTCTTGTTACTTGTTCCTCAGCATGTGAGCCAACATGTCGGACTAGTTGCAAGGTTTTCCTTCACTGGCCAGTTGGTCCAACACGGTCACCCAACTCTGCGATAAGGTCTCCGTGCTCTCTTGGTTGTACAAGCGACATGCAAAGATGACCAAGTGCTGATATGCCTTCCATAGTATCCTCATCTTGTAAATGTGGTTGGGTGTCATCCTAAACTTCGCTAGCTCCTTCACCCAGCTCTTCAAGATATCCCTAGAGTTTGCACTGATGTTGGGTATGTTGAAGGGTGTCTCCATTATAATCACTGGCTTCGACAAGTGGTACATCTGCTGGTAGTCCTGTGCCCTGAAGGTACCAATCTCTGTCCCACTGGCACTACTTAACACCATCATCTTGGGATCAGTGTGCGAGATGATCCAATGTATCATGTCCACGCATGGAAACGTGGGATACCTGCATGCAATCTGATAGAGGCTAGACTTGTGAATATTCACATAGACCCTACGATCTTCTAGATCTTCCCCAAATGTGCCTGAGAATGTATCATTTATGTCCTGCCATTTCAACTTGATTTTCTCGTCTACAATCATCTTGGTGTCTTTGTAAATCAGCAAAATCATAGACACTTTCTCAACTACATCTCCCATTGCACTTCCATATGTGTCCTTTGAACCTGCTCTCTTGGAGGCCATTGAACTTGAACTGCTGAGAGACGGATGAACATCTGCCATTACCTAGAGACATCGTGACATGCATGGCAATAAATTTGTCAGTTGAAACCAAAGAAAACTTTAGGACTGACATGCGCATACCTCGGAGACTGATGGCAAGGATCGCTCAATTTTCACCGGGAGGCTAGGAGATTGATTGTCAGAACTATGAAAAAGGCAGTTCGGACTGCTGGGAGGCTGGTTGATTGCTGGAATTACAAAATGCACAATACAGGCTAACCTACTAGGTGTTGATATTGCGCAATGCTCAGTTTCAGTCAGCAAGGCATGCATGCCCAGGGACTGCATTGCGCAATTTTCTGGGCCAACAGAGAACTACCTCTCATAATTGCACAAAGTGAAACCTGGAGCATAATGTCTAGCTAGTCTTTGCGCATTTTTTGGGAGGAAAGCAGAGCCTTCCCTCTCAGAAGTGCGCAATGTTGTCCGGGCAAGGTAAGGTCCAGGCCAAGGTTGCCTAGATCCACTGACAGGCGACTGAAAACATATGAAGATCTGAATGCATGTTGAAACTGAGTGTAAGCAATAGTGAATTATCATGCATGCAAACATTGAATGCAAGATTCAGAAAACAGGAAAACATGCATGTGTGTGAAACGGGTCATCGAATCGACGATCGTGAGTGAAAAACTATGTCATGCATGCGAAAACATTGAGATGCAAAGGAAAACTGAAACGGTGTTTGTACAGGCTAACATGCATGCAATTGACAACAAACATTCACAGAAATCAAGTAGACAACACTCACACAAGTCAAAACACAAAAAGCCACAGAAATGTTGCAAAAGACAAGTAAAGCGGATATACCCAAAAATAGCTGAGTTGGATGTGTTGAAGGCTCCTAGATGTGTTGTGGGATTTCATAGCTCCAAGTTTGATGTGAAGAATGAGCTCTGTAGCATCAAATAAATAAGTTTGAAGCTCATGGCGTGCCTACCACAAATCTAGGAAAAAGCGACACTTGGAGGGAAATTTTTAAAACAATATTTGCATGTAACCTCAAACTGCTAAAAATAGATCCATAAAATCTAGGAATACTTTTTGCATGTTTCTTTTTTCTATTTCGGTAAAAGAAGCCCATGCATGCATATCAAGTTTTCTCGGTCCCGGAGGGAATAGTTCAACCTGAAGGCACATGCAACAGCTTGCAAGACTGGGAGAGGGATTTGAGCAGTTTCTGAGTTGAGTTGGGCTGGTTGTCCCTGAGAGATTGCACAATTTCTAGGGTTAGCAGGTGACTGCTTCCCAGAATTGCGCAATTTCTGGGCTGAGCTGCAATGCCAGACCAGATTGCACAGTTTTCTCAAGAAAGCATGTCTGACTGTTCTGTGTAATTTCGGAGCCCAGCAAGCTGCCCAACAAATTTTCTCAATTTCTGGAGGGAAGGTTGGTTCCCCTCCAGAATTGCGCAATTTTCTGAGGGAGTTACTCAGCCAGCAACTAGGTTAAGTCTGGAATGACAGCCTATGAAGGGAGTGAAGCAAACTAACATGCATAGGTTGGCAAGCCACTGAAAATCAAATGAAACCTATGTACTTGATAGTGCAAGACATGTTGCTAAGGATGGTTGGTAGGGAGGCTCCAAAATGAAGCTAAGGAAAAATTTTGGAGGGTGGTTGTAACCGCTACAATAGGTAATAGTATTGAAGAACTCCAAAAGAAAAACATATGAATGTATATTTTCCTCCCAGGTAGTATGATGCGGGAGCATCTCCTATTTTGTATTTATTTAATTTGGATAATCTTAGAAAATTCTACATTTTGTGGAGACTTCTAGGAATTTTTAGAGATTAAGTAGTTAGGATAGATTCCTATATTTGAGAGGATTTCTCTCAACTTCCTCCAAATATCTAGGAATGAGTTATCTCTTTGAGGAATTCAAGAGTTTTCCTCCTTCAGAATAAATAGCCATGTAATTCATTTGCAAACCAAGTTTTGAACAAATTAATTTAATAAAATTTAATGTTTTCATTTTATGTCTAATCTTCTCCTGTTGGCTCTACGTCAATATAGGATAATACAATTGGATTTTCACCCTATTAATTGGCGTATGGAAAATATTTTTTTCTTCCTATTGAGTTTGAGATAAAGACCTTTTGAATAGCAACAAAACTTGGTTTGAGTCTTTCAAAAGGCATAATAGTAGGGAATAATTCAACTCAATGGTTTGGATTAGATGTGAAAAGAAGCCATTCAACATACTACACTCATAAGACAAAAAAGAATGGAATGCCATGACAATTTTATAAAGACAAATCAATTCCAAATAGGTGATTGGGATCTTTTTTTTATTGCAACTTCAAAAAATGTAAAGGAAAATTCACTACCTATTAGCTATGACCTTACGAAATTGTAGAGGTTTTTGATAACAAGTCATTGAAAATCAATGTCATTGATGGAGAAGGAGTCACTTTCTTGATAAATGGCCATAGGCTAAGGTTATATTAAAATCATTTAACTGGGGAACTGTTCATCAACAATCTACTACAACAATATGAAGTAGAGATTGTAAGTAAGAGAGTTCATCCTACTCCTGTATCAAATTGATTTTCCTTTTCTAGTGCAAAATATATTTTTGTCAATTATGAAAACCAACTTTCTAGTGCAATTGCACAAGAACTTTACTTGAAAACCAGGTTATCGGAAAGAAAATTTTAGAATAGTGACATAATATTTCTAGTGTTGAAGATTAATCAAAACTTCATTTTTAACATCTTAATAAATATCGTAGAGGTCAACATAATTTCGTTTTCTTACTATTACATAAAAATATCAGTTTGTAGAGTCACCTCTAGTATTCTAGTTTCAAGATACAAAATATTCATAATTATTATGAAGACTATCCTACCCAAAATTTTACAAATCAACATTTCTATAGCTATCGGAAGTCCATTATCAAAACGGGGAAAAATCATTTTTCAAAGAATTTCATGCATTTTTGTCATGAAATTATTCATCATTAAAAATAATGTTTTAAGCAAGGTATCATCAACAACAGAGGGCATCTAGAAGCAACATGTACAACAATGCTTTGTTCAATAATTTTGCAGCTCCAAAAAGTTATAACTTCAAGTTAGCATCAAAAGATTTGAGATAATGTCTTTTTATCTAATTTCTACTCTCAAAGTTAGAAATTTCTATAAAGTAAAAGAAAACCCCCTATTTCTTTCATGATGTATATCTCAAACTTCCATATCATACAAATTATAAACTACTTCTTTTACCTTGAATATATTCCTCTATCATATCATTTGAATTACCTAAATAGTACTGTTTCTCAAGGAGACACCATGTTTGTGGGTCATTTTTGGAGAACTTTATGGAAAACGTTAGGAACCAATCTCAACTTCAGTTCAAAATATCATCCCCAGATTGATGGTCATACAAAGGTGGTAAATAGAAGTCTTGGAAATATCTTGAGGAGTTTGGTAAGTGAACAACAAAAATAATGGGACCAGGTACTTGCTCAGGCATAATTTGCATATAACGACTCGCCTAACAGAAGCGCAGGATTAAGTCCATTCCAAATTGTTTATGGAATGCATCCAAGAGGAATTTATGAGTTAAGGAACCTTGGAAAACAAGAATTTAGAAGTGCATATGGTGAAGATTTTGCAGCTAGTATGCAGGAAATACAAGACCGAGTCAAGCAACAATTACAAGAAAGCAATATCAAGTATAAATGAAGAGTAGATTCAAAAAGAAGACAATTGGATTTTGAATTTGGGGACTTGGTTATGGGACATCTTTGGCAAGAAAGATTTCCTAAAGGGGAATATAATAAGTTAAAACTAAAAAAGATCGGACCATGCAAAATTTTGAGAAAAGTTCCTCTAATGCTTATGAAATAGAACTACCCAAAGGCTTTGGCATCTCGCCATGATTTTTGTTTCAGATCTCTACCCCTTTAAGGAACCAATAAAATATTATACAGATGCACCTGTTAGCGATAAAGTTAAGTGGGAGAAGCATCTACCTTCAAAAACAGAAAAGCAGATTGAATCAATCATCGACAAAAGGGTGGCTAAAAGGATCAGGAATAAAGAGTATTTTCAATACTTGATTAAATGGAAGAATCAACCAGTCGAAGATGCTACATAGATGACAGAAACAAAGATTTCAAAATATGGTACTATTGACGGTGCTGGATCCGCCAACATGTCAGGGGATCTCCCCGGTAAGAAGTCCCAACTAGACCTCAGACTGTTTGGTGTAGGAGTCCCAACAGTGGGTCATACGGTATCGCCTTGACTATGGTTGCGTGTAGAGGTAAGTAAGATGTCCTTGTTGGTAGAAAGGGTGTGACATGCACAGAAAGCCAAGGAAGGTGCATGAATGGTTCTAACATACGAAAGGTGGAATGAGTGCACCCCTTGGAAACCTGTGTAAACACACAGCTTGGAAGGTAACACATGAGCAAAGATGCATCACGAACTGGAAGGCGGGTGAACCAATAATCCAAAGTGATGGTTAAACCAACATCACATCTTAGTAAGATTCATACATAAATATACAAAAAGAGTCTATACATACATGCGTAAGCAAACAGATACATATATCACTAGAGTAACCAAGTTCACTGAAATACAATAACAAGATATGTATGAAACGTGTTGGCTATGTTATATTAAGAAGTGAAAGCTCTACAACCATGACCAACCGCTAGTCATGATAACAGAACATTACATTCACTATCATCTGCTCCTCCAAAGAGATGTACTAGCTTTGCCTTGTAGAAAAGCCAAGGCTCGTTACAATACTCTCCAAGCTTTCTCTAAGATACTCGTATTGAAAGATTGGCTACCCAAAAGCCTATATAATAAGTTATGAGGTCCTACAAATAGACAAGGGTGGGGTGACCCTTGACATTCACCTTCGTGATTGTTCACCTACCCTCATGACTCTTCAACTACTCTATGACTATTACATTCAACTATCGACACTTGGACTTCCACTTTACAAGGTGTTACATACAATCTGCACATGTACCCATGTGAGAAAAAATGTCTTGAGCAAGCCATGCAAGACATCACTAAGACTCGGATAATTTGGGAAGACCAACTCTTCAACATCCTCATGATTGTTGATGGTGGCGAACTGATGCCAAGCTTGGTAGTCTGTGATGGTGTCCGTGTACTCTGTGGTGACATCTTTCTGGAAATGAAATCTTGCTTCAGTTGCATCCGGGTACACTGGTTTTTCTCCTCTATCCAACTCTTCTGATAACATGTGCATCATTTTCTTGAGTGCGGCCGGACCAACGACATACTGATGCATAGTGTCTGCATTGATCGCTAAGTATTCGTTGGTGGTTATGCGCATCAACTTGTCAAAGTACGTGTCCAACTCCAGTTGGAATTGATTCTTTGTCTTTGCCTTGGTTAGTGTCCCAATAGATGGGATCACATGCGCACACACAACACCATCCATGCTTCTAAACACCCGTGCATGGGAAGCCTACAAATTGGTGATGAACTGCGGGAGTTTCTCATAGTTCTGGATCTGACTCCGGATGTGTGCCTTCAACTCAACCGCCTTGGGCTTCATCAACTTGGGCAAGTGTAACGGGGCTCCATTGTATCTCATTGTCCATGTTTGCATGCGGTCGACAACAGTATGCAGATTTGACAAGGATACGTGCTCTCCTAGCATAGCGTTGCTGCCAACTGTTGAGATGGAAAACTCCCTTATGCACGGTACCAAATCTGGAATACAACATCTGCATGATTGTCTCAAGGGATGATACTTCATCCAGTATCGCCTTCTTCAACTCTACTCTGGCGGATGTTGTAACCTATTCTCCTCCTTGCTTGGTTTTATGTAACTCAGCCATTCGTTCATTCTCCTCTATCAAGAAGCAAACACTAGAGCTGGTGGTTTCAACATTTGCTCTGGTAGCATCGACCTATGTTTTTGGATGCTTGCGCACATCAGATATGATCACTCACTCTTTGAACTGCGCAGGAGATGTGTGGAAATTCAGAGTAGCCACTCTACGCGATTGCACAACTCTATGTTGCGACTCGTCAAATGATATGTTGTGCATCTCTGCTTCTGGATTGTATCCAAGGATCTTAGTATCTCCTTGGTCGCTCAGGACTTGCTATGCTTCTGGATCTAGTGAAGCCGGTGGGTTGACCTCTTGGTTGTAAGGCAAGAGTTCGATGTCTTGTTCTAACTCTAGTTGCTCCATCTCTGTATCCATATGTTCAAGTATCTGTTCAATCTCTTGAGCGAAGTCCTGCTCCTGTGATTTCTCACCCTGTCTGCTTTTTGTCAGCTATTTGAATGAGTCTACCACTTGTATGGGTGCAGTTTCATCAATCTGCGCATGTTGTGTTTGTCCCTGTTGCACTTCCTTCTCCCATCTGTGAAAATCTTGTTCTTCTCGGAGTTGCTTCTTCAACTCTTGCGACTCCTTCACTGTTTCCTCCATCCTCTATTTATCTCTATGCCTTTACGCGTTCCTCTTGTCGTGCCGTCACCTCTATCTCCAAAGTTGCTTTCTCCACCAATGGATCTGCTTTGAACTTGCAATTTTGTCAAAAATCTTTCTCTTTCCTTTGTCACGCACAATGATGTTACCCTCTGCTGCTGACGATGGTGCTCTCCTAGATGTTGCTTCGCTAACCATTGCACAGCGATGCCAACCAGTTCATTAGGCCTGGAGAAGCTGTGACAATATCTCCATGGGTCTTCCTCAGCCTAATGACACACCTCGTGGATCCAAGTAAATTGCACTCTCGGGCAGTGATCCTTTACAAAGCAATGCGGGTTGTACGGATTGAAGCTTCTGGTACCGAAAGTAAATCTTTTGAACTCTTCTATCTCAACATCAACATGCTTTAGATTTCGTATCTCGTATAACCCGATCTGCAATGGAAGAGTGGGCTAGGGTGCCTTCTTCATTCGATGCAGTATAGATGATTGTCCTACCG
This sequence comes from Pinus tabuliformis, assembly GCA_031772625.1. Taxonomy (NCBI): domain Eukaryota; kingdom Viridiplantae; phylum Streptophyta; class Pinopsida; order Pinales; family Pinaceae; genus Pinus; species Pinus tabuliformis. The sequence continues at coordinate 945,965,673 of CM062816.1, read as the reverse complement.
AGATATGGTACGACACTTCTTGCATGATGAGCTTGTCCATGGAAAACTTCGGCAAAACATGCGGAGGGTTCTCTGTGTTGTACATCCATATGAGAGTGCCAAAAGGTGAGCCATACCAATCTGCTATGTCGATCAATGCCTCCATTGTTTCCTTCAACATGTAAGGTGGATCCTGCTCAAATATCATCTTGTACACCGAGGTGACAAAATGGTCTGAAAATTGTGTTATGACTCCTTGGAAGCTGCATTCGGAGAACAGTTTGCAATAAGTATGTACAGATGTTTCTGCTGATGTCCATGCCCATTTCAAGCCCGGGAACTCCTGACCAGCATAGATTGCATCCAGAATGTATGTGGACATGTAGATCTCTACTTGTTGACCTTTGGGCGGTTGCGGAGCTCCTGTTACCTATTCCTTTAGCCTATGATTCAACATGTCAGACCAGTTGTGAGGTTTGCCTTCATTGGCCAGTTGGTCCAATGCGATCACCCAACTCTGCAGGAAGGTATCCATGCTCTCTTGGTCGTCCAAGCAACATGCAAAGATGACCAAGTACGGATATGCCTTCCATAGTATCTTCGTATTATAAATGTAGTTGGGTGTCATCCTAAACTTGGTTGGCTCCTTCACCCAGCTCTTCAAGATATCCCTGGAGTTCGCACTGCTGCTAGGTATGCTGAAGGGTGTCTCCATTATGATCATTGGCTTCAGCACATGGCACATATGCTGATAGTCTTGTGCCCTGAAGGCGGAAATCTCTGTCCTACTGACACTTCTTAACACCATCGTCTCGAGATCAGTGTGCGAGACGATCCAATGTATGATGTTCGTGCATTGAAACGTGGGATACCTGCATGCAATATGATACATGCCAAACTTGTGAATATTCACATGACTTGGTGATCTTCCAGATCTTCCCCAAATGCGCCTGAGAATGTATCATTGATGTCCTTCCATTTCAACTTGATGTCTTTGTCTACGATCAGCTTGGTGTCTTCATAAATCGGCAAACTCATAGACACTTTATCAACTGCATCTCCAGTTGTGCTTCCATCGGTGTCCTTTGACCCTACTCTCTTGGAGGCCATTGAACCTGAACTGTTGAGAGACGGACAAACACATGCTATTACCTGGAGACATTGTGACATTCGTGGCAAGTAATCTGCCAGTTGAAACCAAAGAAAACTTGAGGACTAGCATGCGACATACCTGGGAGACTAATGACAAGGATTGCGCAATTTTCACCTTGAGGCTGGGAGATTGACGGTCGGAACTGCGCAAAATGCAGTCCGGACTATCGAGAGGCTGGTTGACTGTTGGAATTGCACAATGTGCAATCCATGTTGACCTCCTGGGTGTTGAGATTGTGCAATGTGCAATTTCAGTCAGTAAGGCATGTAGGCCCAGGGACTACATTGTGCAATTTTGTGGGCCAGCAGAGCACTGCCTCTCAGAATTGTGCAAAGAAAGCCTAGAGGAAATTTTCTGGCCAATTTTTGCGCATTTTCTGGGAGGAAGGAAGAGCCTTCCCTCTCATAAATGTGCAATGTTGTCCAGGCAAGGCAGGGCTTAGGCCAAGGTTGCCCAAACCCATCGACGGGCGAATGAAAACATATGAAGATCTGAATGCATGATGAAACTAAGTGTAAGTAAGAGTGAATGATCATGCATGCAAACAACAAATGCAATATTCAAAAAATGGGAAAACATGCATGTGTGTGAAACGGGTTTCTGAATCGACGACCATCACTGTAAAACTGAAATGGTTCTTGTACAGTCTAACATGCATGTAAACGGCAGCAAGCGTTCACATAAATCAAGCAAACAATACTCACACAAGCCAAAACACAAAAAGCGATAGAAATGTTGCAAAAGACAAGTAAAGAGGACTTACCTGGATATATCTTAGTTGTATGTGTGAAGACTCCTATATGTGTTGTGGGATGTCAGATCTCCAAGATCGATGTGAAGAATGAGCTCTGTAGCATCGAATAAAAAAGGTTGAAGCTCATGACATGCATGCTGCAAATATAGGAAAAAGCAACACTTGGAGGGAAGTTTCTGAAACGATCTTTGCATATAACCTCGAGCTGTTAAAAATATATCCCTAAAATCTAGGGATGCTTTTTACATGTTTATTTTTTCTATTTTTGGAAAAGCATACAATGCATGCAAATCAAGTTTGTTGGGTTCCCGGAAGGAGCCAGTCAACCTGAAGGCACATGCAATAGCCTGCAAGACTGGGAGAGGGATTTGTGTAGTTTCTGAGCTGAGCTGGGTTGGTTGTCCCTGCGGAATTGCGGAATTTCTAGGGTCAGCAGGTGACTACTTCCCAGAATTGCGCAATTTATGGGCTGAGCTGCAGTGTCGTGCCAGATTGCATAGTTTTCTCAAGGAATCCTGTCTGACTGTTCTACGCATTTTTGGAGCCCAACAGATTTACACAATTTCTAGAGGGAAGGTTGGTTCCCCTCCAGAATTGCGCAATTTTCTAAGGTAGCTTCTTAGCCAACAACTAGCTTAAGTCCGAAATGGAAACCTGTGAATGGAGTGAAGCAAACTTACATGCACAAGCTGGAAAGCCACTGAAAATCAAATGAAGCCTATGTACTTGACAGTGCAAGACATACTGCTAAGGATGGTTGGTAAGGAGGATCCAAAACAAAGCTAAGGCAAAATTTTGGAGGGTGGTTGTAGCCGCTACAATACTTGGCGACACACTGTTATAACTCTAGCTCTCTGAATGGACCTTGTTCATGAAAAGAAAGACTAACACCTCCGGAAGTATAGTTCAGTTCTATATTTGTCTCGGTTTCCACACTTTATTGATTGTAAGATGTAGCATCTGCCAACCTCTTGGTCGATTGGCACACATTCCAAGCCAAGGCAACACAGTTTTTTCGATTGGGGATGAGGGATGCATTGGTGCACAAGCCTTATGGTCGTCAGAGTTTTAGTTTCATCTATGGTGTTGCTCTACTAGCAGCAGGCCTGGATAGTACCCTGGCGGAGTCCAGCAGGAACACAAACATCACTCTACTGCCAGCGATTCTGGTCAGTACCCCGGCAGAGTTACTTGCATCACCTCTCTGTGCAGGAATCCTTTCTCTTCTTTCGCCTTATTCATTTTCATATTTTTCGAAACTTTTCACATTTTCATTTTTTTTCATTTTCATTTTCGTAATTGTGCATAACACTATTCATTTTAGAGGCAGAAGAGGTATCCCAGCTTATTGAGAGAAGAAAAGGTTGTTCCTTCAGAGAAGTAGTTTGTATATACCTATGATGTGCTTGTTAAGGTTTTCCCCCTCACCTTACTCTACTTCATTGAGTTGACAAGGATTAACCTAGAAACAACTTACTAGAGTAGGTGATACTAGTTAGCGTGCAAGCGTTGTGTTTTCACCAAGCTTCACTGCGAACAACACGTATTTTCCATTGATGTATCATGCACTGAAGACAACAAGTTCTTCATACAAAGGCGGGACGACAGATAACCAAGTATTAATAACTGCATAAGTCCTCTTATACTTTACCTAGCTTGTTTCAAGAGTCACGCACGGTTTCATGCGAAACTAACCTACGGATGTAAACAAGCAAACAAACAATAAAACAAAGCAAAAGCAAAAGTAAATGTGTAAGTAAAGTGAGTAAACAAAAAAGCATGCAAACAAAAAAACATGCAAGGTAAGAAGCAAACATGCATGCAAACCAAAATCAAACACTACTCCTACTCCTAAGCTAACGGTGCATGGGTCTGCTCACGTGAAGTGATACTTCCAATGCAGCCATCAGCACATTGGTTGACCCATGTTGGGGAAGGCATGGTTCATGAACAACACAACTGTGTGAACCAACAAACAATAAATATATAACAATGAAGACAAATACTCTCTGAGTTTAAAAGCGTCCACAGAACATAAGTGAGTGCAAGTGCATGACATGCAATCCGTGGACTTACCATGATGTTGTGTGACATTGCGTGCAGATGTTAATCATACACATACTCTTGATTGTGACATGTAAGAAAATGACAGAAACAAAGACAACTTGCGTCGTGCACGTGTGCTTGTTGTGTAAGATTCCTCCAATGCATTAGCGACGGGGTCGTGTATTTCGAGTGTAGGAAGCATAATATGTGTGTGAGATTGATCTTCAATGCATACAGATGAGTGATGAGGAGCCTCGTATGTTTCAACAATTTTCTGATCGGAAGTGAAACCAACCGAGGATAGCGAGGACCTGACATAACCATCACTCGGGCTGAAGTGCCTCGACAGTCTGTGGGGTTTCAACTTCGTTGACATATAGATCTTCATAAACAAGTGGCTTTGAAAAACCAACTGCGATAGAATCATCATCGTGATCGAATACAGGGGTAAATAGATCAAGACAGATATGATCAGAAAAATCAATGATTTCATTGACATTCTCATGATTTGATGAATCAAACAGAGGGGTAGATGAGAAGTGGAAAAGTTCACCCTCGACGTTTCCAGAAAAGGTAGATGAGAAATCAAGTGGATTTTCAAAGAATAATTTGTCCTCTCCGTCGAATTATGGACGGACAACCGGTGTGTTCTACAAATGATCAACAATGGGCACATCCATAGATGGGGATAGACATGCGAAATCAGGGATGGAAGAATCACAAAAGATGTCAAGAAAAAACGGAGGAGGCACGGACATAAGGGAATCATCCTTCGACGCGGGTTGATGCTTAGGCTCCGAGTCATTCTCTTCATGAACGACAGCACAGGTTGGTTGTGCAACACCAACCCCGTCGATATCTTGATCCTCGTTCACAACAGGTGTAGAGTCCGGAATGGAAGAACACAAGACAGTGCAATCTGGAGGATCAACAGAACACGAATACGGAGATTGAGGTAAGACATGCATGTGACAACCCATGGGCTTCGCAACCAAATCTGCGCAAAAATTGAGAGAAGTGATGTTGGGAGGATGTGACAGTTTAACGGATGTGTGTGCATGTTCTCCCACATCACTCTATGGTGGTGGAGCTGTTTGATGAGGGGATGGCCAACAGTCACTTGTGACAGTGACCGTGTATGTCTGTGATTGTGCAGCTGCATCACCAAAGTATGTTGAGCAGGGCTTGAGCTTGAACTTCTTCTTGGCATTGACATATTTGGTAAGAAAATATTCAAATCTGTCCATAAGATACTGGAATTTCATCTGACTTTTCGAAGCTTGAAACTACAATACACAGAAGCGGTCCCAAAAATCCATAGGCGATTATTGCGGTGTCTTCTGTTGTTTTAACAGTTTTTTGTCAAGAGGTTTTGGATCAAAATGATAGAAAGTAGATTCAATGAGATAACAAAACTGCTCTAGTGAGTGCATGCTGTCAGGTGGCAGACTCTAGCACCACTATTGTGGGGATTCACAAAGTGTGTATGCAAGCAGCATGCTGGCCTCTTCATCAGAGAAGTCATTTGCATCATCAAGAAATGCATAGAAGTCTTGTAAGTACACAGGCTAGGCCACTTCATCTTCACCATCATACATGAATTCGGACAAGAGATCACAAAACTCCCTCATGATGTTGAGAGGTTCGGCATGCCAAAAACATCACGGAGGGACGAGTCCGATAGTATCCATGATCGATGTGCGAAGATTCAAAACAATATGAGAGGACACAGCTTGTTATCTGGCCCTCCTTCTAGCACCAAAACTGTTGATGGTGCTGGACCCACCAACATGTCAGGGGATCTCCCCGGTAAGAAGTCCCAACTAGACCTCAGACTGTTTGGTGTATGAGTCCCAGCAGTGAGTCGTATGGTATCTCCTTGACTATGGCTGCGCACAAAGGCAATTAAGATGACCTTGTTGGTAGTAAGGGTGTGACATGCGCAGCACGCCAAGGAAGGTGCATGAATGGTTCTAACACACGGAAGGTGGAATGAGTGCGCCCCTTGGAAACCTATGTAAACACGCATCTTGGAAGGGAACACACAAGCAAAGATGCATCATGAACTTGAAGGTAGGTGAACCAAAAATCCAAAGTGATGGTTAAACCAACATCACATCTCAATAAGATTCATACATACATATACATAAAGAGTCTATACATACATGCGTAAGCAAATAGATACATATATCATTAGAGTAACCAAGTTAACTCAAATACAATAAAATATGCATGAAACGTGTTAGCTCTGTTATATTAAGAAGTGAAAGTTCCAATCATACAATACAACCATGACCAACCACTAGTCCCAATAATGAAGCATTACAGTCACTACCATCGGATCCTCCAAAGAGATGTACTAGCTCTGCACTGTAGAGAAGTCAGGGCTCGTTACAATACTCTCCAAGATTTCTCTAAGATACTCCTATCGGAAGCTTGACTACCCAAAATCCTATACAATGAGTTATGAGGTTCTATAAATAGAAAAGGGTGGGGTGACCCTTGACATTCCCCTTTGTGACTGTTCACCTATCCTCATGACTCTTCAACTATTCTATGCCTGTTACATTCAACTATCGACACTTGGACTTCCACTTTACAAGGTGTTACACACAATCTGCACATGTACCCATGTGAGACAAAATGGCTTGAGCAAGCCATGCAAGACAACACTAAGACTCAGACAATTATGGGAAGACCAACTCTTCGACATCCTCATGATGGTCGACGGTGGCGAACTGATGCCAAGCTTGGTAGTCTGTGATGGTGTCTATGTACTCTGTGGTGACATATTTCTGGAAACGAACTCTTGTCTCTGTTGCATTCAGGTACACTGATTTGGATCCTATGTCTAACTCATCTAATAACAAGTGAATCATTGTCTTGAGTGTGGTTGGACTAGCGATATATTGATGCATAGTGTGTGTGCTGATCGCCAAGTCTACGTTGTTGGTTATGCGCATCAACTCGTCAAAGTACATGTCCAACTCCAGTTGGACTTGATTCTTTGTCTTTTCCTCGGTGAGTGTCCCAATAGATGGGATCGCATGGACGTGCACAACAACATCCATGCTTCTGAACACCAGTGCATGGGAAGCCTGCAAACTTGTGATAAGCTGCAAGAGTTCCTCATAGTTCTGGATCTGACTCTGGATGAGTGCCTTGAACTCAACTACCTTGGGCTTCATCAACTTGGAAAAGTGTAATGGGGCTCCCTTGTATCTCATTGTCCATGTTTCCATGCGGTCAACAATAGTATGTAGATTTGACAGGATACGTGCTCTCCTAGCACAACACTGCTGCCAACCATTGAGATGGACAACTTCCTTATGCATGATACCAAATCTGGAATACAACATCTGCATGACTGTCTCAAGGGACGATACTTCATCGAGTATCACCTTCTTCAACTCTGCTCTGCAGATATTGTAAGTTGTTCTCGTCCTTTCTTGGTTGTCTCTAACTCCTTAGCCATTCGCTCGTTCTCTGCTATCAAGAAGTGAACACTTGAGCTAGTGGCTTCAACATATGCTCTGGTAGCATTGGCCAATGCTGCTAGATGCTTGCGCACGTTAGATATGATCACTCGCTCTTCGAACTACGTAGGAGATATATGGACACCCAAAGTAGCCACTCTGCGCGATTGCATAACTCTATGTTGCGACTCGTCAAATGATATGTTCTGCATCTCTACTTATGGATTATCTCTAAGGATCTCAATATATCCTTGGTCGCTCAGGACTTGCTCTGCTTCCAAATCTGGTGAAATCGATGAGTCGACCTCTTGGTTGTAAGGCATGAGGTTGATGTCTTGTTCTAACTCTGGCTGCTCCATCTCCATATCCATATGTCCAAGTATTTGTTCAATCTCTTGAGTGAAGTCTTGCTCCTACGACTGCTTACCCTGTCTGTTTTGTGTCAGCTGCTCGGATGAGTCTACCACTTGTATGGGTGTAGTTTCATCAGTCTATGCATGCTACACCTCCTATTGTGTTTTTATGTGCTATGCTTCCTTCTCCCGTCTATGCATCTCTTGTTCTTCCCGGAGTTGTTGCTTCAACTCTTGCAACTCCTTCACTATTTCATCCATCCTCTGTTTATCTCTCTACCTTTACGCATTCCTCTTGTTGCGATGCCGCCTCTATCTCCAAAGCTTCTTTCTCTACCAGTGGATCTTCTTTGAACTTGTAGCTTTGTTCTACCTCTGTGTTGTCAAAAATATTTCTCTTGCCTTTGTCACGCGCAAGTATGTTACCCTCTGATGTTGTTGATGATGGTGCTCTCCTAGATGTTGCTTCTATAACCATTCCATAGCAATGCCGACTAGTTCATTAGGCCTAGAGAAGCTATGATAATATCTCCATGGGTCTTCCTCAGCCTAATGACACGCCCTGTGGATCCAAGGAAATTGCACTCTCGCACAGTGATCCTTTACAAAGTAATGTGGGTCGTAAGGATTGAATCTTGTGGTGCCGAAAGTAAATATTTTGACCTCTTTTGTCTTGGCATCATCATCCTTGATATTTTGTATCTTGTGCAACCCAATCTGCAACAGAAGAGTGGGAGGGTGCCTTCTTCTTCTGATGCAGTCTAGCTAACAGTCCTGTCAAGATGTGGTATGACACTTCTTGCATGACGATCTTTTCCATGGCAAACTTCAGCAAAACATGCGAAGGCTTCTCCATGTTGTACATCTATATCAAGGTGCCAAAAGGTGCGGCATACCAATCTACTATGTCGATCAATGCCTCCATTGTTGCCTTCAACATGCAAGGTGGATCCTTCTCAAATATCATCTTGTACACCACGGTGACAAAATGGTCTGACAACTGTGTGATGACTCCGCGGAAGCTGCATTCGAAGAATAGTTTGCAATAAGTATGTACAGAGGTTTCCGCTAATGTCCATGCCCATTTCAAGCCTAGGAACTCCTGACCGATACAGATTGCATCCAGAATGTATGCGGACATGTAGATCTCTGCTTGTTGACCTTTGGAAGGATGTCGAGCTCTTGTTACTTGTTCCTTTAGCATGTGAGCCAACATGTCAGACCCGTTTCAAGGTTTGCCTTCACTGGCCAGTTGGTCCAACGTAGTCACCCAACTCTGCGAGAAGGTCTCCATGTTTTCTTGTTCGTACAATCCACATGCAAAGATGACCAAGTGCTGATATGCCTTCCGCAGTATCTTCATCTTGTAAATGTGGTTGGGTGTCAACCTAAAATTGGTTGGCTCCTTCACCCAGCTCTTCAAGATATCCCTAGAGTTTGCACTGTTGTTGGGTATGTTGAAGGGTGTCTCCATTATGATCATTGGCTTCGGCAAGTGGTACATCTGCTAGTAGTTGGGTGCCCTGAAGGTAGCAACATTTGTCCCACTGACACTGCTTAACACCATCATCTCGGGATCAATGTGCGAGACAATCCAATGTATCATGTCCGCGCATGGAAACGTGGGATACCTACATGCAATCTGATACAGGCTAGACTTGTGAATATTCACATAGACCCTGTGGTCTTCCAGCTCTTCCCCAAATGTGTCTGAGAATGTATTATTGATGTCTTGCCATTTCAACTTGATGTCTTTGTCTATGATCAGATTGGTGTCTTCGTAAATCGGAAAAATCATAAACACTTTCTCAACTACAACTCCCATTGCGCTTCCATCTGTGTCCTTTGACCCTACTCTCTTGGAGACCATTGAACCTAAACTGCTGAGAGATGGACGGAAACCTGCTATTACTTGGAGACATTGCGACATGCATGACAAGAAATCTGTCAGTTGAAACCAAAGAAAACTTGAGGACTGACATGCGCATACCTGGGAGACTGATGGCAAGGATCGCTTTTCACCGGGAGGTCGGGAGATTGACTGTCAAAACTACAAAAAATGCATTCTAGACTGTTGGGAGGCTGGTTGACTGCTGGAATTGCGCAATGCACAATCCAGGCTGACCTGCTAGGTGTTGAGATTGCGCAATGCACAATTTCAGTTAGCAAGGCATGCATCCTAGGGACTGCATTGCACAATTTTCCGGGCCAACAGAGCACTGCTTCTCATAATTGCACAAAGTGAACTTGGAGCACAATGTCTAGCTAGGTTTTTCACATTTTCTGGGAGGAAGGCAGAGCCTTCCCTCTCATAAATGCGTAATGCAATCCGGGCAAGGCAGGTACCAGGCCAAGGTTGCCCAGACCCGCTGACAGGGGACTGAAAACATATGAAGATCTGAATGCATTTTGAAACTGAGTGTAAGCAATAGTGAATGATCATTCATGCAAACATCGAATGAAAGATTCAGAAAACATGAAAACATGCATGTGTGTGAAACAGGTCATTGAATCGACGACCGTGAGTGCAAAACAGTGTCATGCATGCAACAACAATGAGATGCAAACGAAAAATGAAACCGTGTTTGTACAAGCTAACATGCATGCAATCGACAACAAATGTTCACATAAATCAAGTAGACAACACTCACACAAGCCAAAACACAAAAATCAACAGGAAATGTTGCAAAAGACAAGTAAAGCGGACTTACCCTAAAATCGTTGAGCTGGATGTGTCGAAGACTCCTAGATGTGTTGTGGGATGTCAAATATCCAAGATCGATGTGAAGAATGAGCGCTGTAGCGTCAAATAAATAAGTTTGAAGCTCATGACGTGCCTACCACAAATCTAGGAAAAAGCGACACTTGGAGGGAAGTTTCTAAAACGATCTTTGCATGTAACCTCCAACTACTAAAAATAGATCCCTAAAACCTAGGGATACTTTTTGCATGTTTCTTTTCACTATTTCGGGAAAAGAAGCCCATCCATGCATATCAAGTTTGCTTGGTCCCGGAGGGAACAGGTCAACCTGAAGGCACATGCAACAGCCTGCAAGACTGGGAGAGGGATTTGAGCAATTTCTCAGTTGAGCTGGGCTAGCTGCCCTTGAGAAATTGCATAATTTCTGGGGTCAGCAGGTGACTGCTTCCCAGAATTGTGCAATTTCTGGGCTGAGTTGCAGCGTTGGGCCAGATTGCGCACTTTTCTCAAGGAAGCCTGTCTAACTTTTCTGCGCAATTTTGGAGCCAAGCAAGCTGCGCAACAAATTTGCTCAATTTCTGGAGGGAAGGTTGGTTCCCCTCTAGAATTGTGCAATTTTCTGAGGGAGTTGCGCAGCGAGAAACTAGCTTAAGTCCGGAATGACAACCTATGAAGGGAGTGAAGAAAACTAACATGCATAGGTTGGCAAGCCACTGAAAATAAAATGAAACCTATGTACTTGACATTGCAATACATGTTGCTAAGGATGGTTGGTAGGGAGGCTCCAAAACAAAGCTAAGGCAAAATTTTGGAGGGTGGTTGTAGCCGCTACAACAAGTACCAGTATTGAAGAACTCTAGAAGAAAAACATATGAATGTATCTTTTCCTCCAAGGTAGTATGATGCAGGAGCATCTCCTATTTTGTATTTATTTAATTTGGATAATCTTAGAAAAATCTACATTTCGTGTCTAGGATTTTTTAGAGATTAAGTAGTTAGGATAGATTCCTATAATTGAGAGGATTTCTCTCAATTGCCTCCAAATATCTAGGAAGGAGTTATCTCTTTGAGGAATTCAAGAGTTTTCCTCCTTCGGAATAAATAGCCATGTAATTCATTTGCAAACTCAAGTTTTGGAGAAATTAATTTAATAAAATTTAATGTTTTCATTTTATGTCTAATCTTCTCATGTTGGCTCTACGTCAATATGGGATAATACAATTGGATTTTCACCCTATTAATTGGTGTATGGAAAATAATTTTTTCTTCCTATTGAGTTTGAGATAAAGACCTTTTGAATAGCAACAAAACTTGGTTTGAGTCTTTCAAAAGGCATAATAGTAGGGAATAATTCAACTCAATGGGTTGGATGAGATGTGAAAAGAAGCCATTCAACATACTACACTCATAAAACAAAAAAGAATGGAATGCCATGACAATTTTATAAAGACAAATCAATTCCAAATAGGTGATTGGGATCTTCTTTTTTTATTGCAACTTCAAAAAATGTAAAGGAAAATTTGCTACCTATTAGCTATGACCTTATGAAATTGTAGAGGTTTTTGATAACGAGTCAATGAAAATCAATGTCATTGATGGAGAAGGAGTCACTTTCATGGTAAATGGCCATAGGCTAAGGTTATATTAAAATCATTTAACTGGGGAACTGTTCATCAACAATCTGCTACAACAATCTGAAGTAGAGATCGTAAGTAAGGGAGTTCCGCGTACTCCTGTATCAATTGATTTTCCTTTTCTAGTGCAAAATATATATTTTTCAATTATGAAAACCAACTTTCTAGTGCAATTGCACAAGAACTTTACTTGAAAACTGGGTTATCGGAAAGAAAATTTTAGAATAGTGACATAACCTTTCTAGTGTTGAAGATTAATCAAAACTTCATTTTTAGCAGCTTAATAAATATCGTAGAGGTCAGCATAATTTCGTTTTCTTACTATTACATAAAAATATCAGTTTGTAGAGTCACCTCTAGTATTCTAATTCAAGATACAAAATATTCATAATTATTATGAAGGCTATCATATCCAAAATTTTACAAATCAACATTTCTATAGCTATCGGAAGTCCAATATCAAAATGGGGAAAAATCATTTTTCAAAGAATTTCATGCATTTTTGTCATGAAATTATTCGTCATTAAAAATAATATTTTAAGCAAGGTATCATCAACAACAGAGAGTATCTAGAAGCAACACGAACAATTACGCTTTGTTCAATAATTTTGCAGCTCCAAAAAATTATAACTTCAAGTTAGCATCAAAAGGTTTGAGATAATGTCTTTTTATCTAATTGCTAATCTCAAAGTTAGAAATTTCTATAAAGTAAAAGCAAACCCCCTCTTTCTTTCATGATGTATATCTCAAACTTCCATATCATACAAATTATAAACTACTTCTTTTACTTTGCATATATTCCTCTATCATATCATTTGAATTCTACACTTTATATCTTGTCATTATGACTTAACCCGATCACGGTGTTTTATCACATATCATGGTAATCATTCTGATTTAACTAAGATCATTTTGAAATATGACATTGACCATAAACTATCAAATTAATGTAGTCTAATGGAATTAACCATTTCATTATTAACCCAGAAACTTTGTAGAATTGTATGTTTTTTCTATAAATTGCTGTGTTTATTCCATAAGTTGTTGTAGTTAGTTATGAAAGTGGGTGTATCGTGTGAAGTCCGAGTATATCCACTTACAAATTAGGTTGAGTAATGGGTCGAGTGGTAATGCAGCAGAAGAAGGTTTCAAAAAGTGGGATGGTTTCCTTTCATTTAGAAGTTCACATGAGAAATAATAAAACGACTATGGATTCTGCAAAGTCTTTTAACGGTGTCTGAGCATATGTGGGTGATTTGAAGTTATAGGCATCAGAGAGCTCTATAGCCAGAGCTATTGGTTTTACTCTAAATGGAGAAAAATAGTTCAAAAACTATAAGCTAAAGGAAGATCCAGTTGGAAGCTGTTAAAAATTCTAAGAGAAACTGTTAATTCTACAAAAGGAAATTTCGAGGAAAGAGATTTTGTTCATTATCCAAAAATATATCAATTGTGAGGGAAGGTACAAATTAGTTTTTTCCTGCCATTTAAGACTGTTGATGCATTTTTAAGCTAATAAAAGCATCAATCTACCTTTTCACTTGTTGAATAATATTAAGAAAATGGTGAAGGGAATTCAAAAGAACCCTTGAAACCTAAAATGGAGTCTATACCATTTTGGGTTAGTTAAAATTCTGGTCATTGATGAGCTGCAAATAAAGAACAAGACCTAGGATGAATTTTTGAACAAAAATAGGTTCGTGGGAACCGCAATGGAGGTAGGGAAACAAACTAAAATACCTAGCTATGACAAAACTGAGGGTTCAAGAACCAGAAAGAAAGAAACCAGAGGGCGAAAAAGAAAAAGTGCAGAAATATCTAAGAATGAATCAAGTTTATCAAAGGAAAAGAAAGTTCCAAGGACCTCGAGAATTAAATATTTGCAGAAGAAATCACAAATAAAGGAAAGAACGGAGGGTTCAAAACCCCAGGATGCAAGAAAACAAATGGCTTAAAAGAAAAGAGATTCTTCTGGGATGAAACCCTACCATGCAAAAAAAACAAACAATTGAAACAGAAGGAGATGGGATAATCGCTTTGAGAATGACTACTAGAAGCATGGCAATAAATCAAGAATGCCATAAAACCGATGAAGCGGTTCATGGGAAACTAGTAATAGAAATTGAGGACTTACTAGAAGAACATTTTTAAAAAGCTCGATTAACATTTCTAGACAAAAATCTCTTTCAAAAACTCTATTAGAATCTCAATTGTGCAAGATGGAGAGAAATAAAGAAAATCAAAGTACAAAACCTATAACTTCTATAATTCTACAGTTTGAAGATAATTTTGTGGATGAAAAATCCATGGGGAATGTGTAAATTGAATACCTTTAAAAGAGATGGACTATTTACCCTTCTACATACATAATTCAGAAGGTAAGATTAAAAGTTAAAAACAAAACTCAAGAACTTGAATTTTTAGATATATTTATTAAAGGTGAAAATGAGAAGCTCAAGACTACTATTAAGTTGCAAAAAGAGAAAGAATAATTAAAGGCAAAGAGAAAATTACTAGCAAAGCAAGCTAAGAAGTGGTACAAGAAGATTCAAGAAACCAAAATGAAAAACTAAAAACTTAAAATCAAACTTAGCATACAAAAACAGAAAAAGAAGACCAAGAAAGAGAAAATTACTAGCAAAGCAAGCTAAGAAGTGGTACAAGAAGATTCAAGAAACCAAAATGAAAAACTAAAAACTTAAAATCAAATTTAGCATACAAAAACAGAAAAAGAAGACCAAGACTTCTGGCTAGGACATTCTCTTTGATGCTACAGACCAGTGATAATAGTATCATTCTAAGTTTTTGCAAAGGAAAACATTTTTGGAGGAAGAGTGAGACTTTTTGTTGCATAAAAACTTGCAATACCTTCTAAAAAGTGGTACAAGAAGAGTGAAAAAACCAAAATGAGAAACTGGAGACTTAAAATCAAGCATAGCATACAAAAACAAAAAAAGGAAGACCAAGACTTCTGGGTTGGACATTCTCTTTGATGCTATAGATGAAAATGACAAGTGATGATAGTAGAATTCTAGTTTTTTTCAAAAAAACACGTTTTTGAGGAAGAATGAGACATTTTGTTGCATAAGGGCTTGCAAGACTTTATACATGGGGAGATATTGGGATCCAACTTTCAACATTTGGTCACCTTTTTTCCCCAAAATTTTCCTTAAAAGCTCTTTTCTTATCATGACTTTTACTTCATTTTTCATCTCATACTTACTACAAAACCTATTACCTACAAAATTATGCATAAAGAAGGAATTTTAAGGTAAATTGTTAACCTTATGTACTTTTCATCTTTTTGAATAAGTAATTTCGATTATATACTTCTAGTTTTTTTAGAAGATTTTTTGGCATAAATCACATTAGAATGTATTTGTCTACGCATTTCGAACCAACGAGTGTGGTTCATCCTCAGGACAAGTTGCATTGAGCTGGAGATGGAACCATGAGTTGGCCTAGGCCACAAATAGACTAAGCATGGATATCTATTCATTAGCCAAGTCATACATGTAGGCAAACATGTGGCAAGGGAAAGTCAATGATCATGTCAACTAAGTAAAGTTTATAGCGTCCTCATGGCAACATATTAACAATTATCTAGTTAATTGAGTAAAGGATGATAGCAAGGAATTAATCCAGGGATTCATGGATAAACTAAAAAAATTGATGGAAAACACTGAATTAACCATATATATTAAATTTTGTTATATATTATTATATATATAACTACAATCAGTGAAGATCTAATATGAGTCCAGAGGGTTCAAATTTCTTCACATGCAAACTTCTTTAGAGTGCAAAATACAATGGGTAATTTTTCATTGTTTAAATTATATTTTTGAATACTATATAGATTATATAGAAGACCGAATTGTAAAATATTGAGATCAAATTTATTCTTCACATGCAAACTTCTTTAGAGTGCAAAATACAATGGGTAATTTTTCATTGTTTAAATTATATTTTTGAATACTATATAGATTATATAGAAGACCGAATTGTAAAATATTGAGATCAAATTTATTTAAATCTCGTATTCAAATCTTTTTAAAAAATATAAAGTTTAAATATATTACTCACACATATATTTTACTTTTAATTACTTTAGAGGAAATTATTTTACATGATAGCATATTCAATTATTTTTTTATTATAGTAACATTACTTTTCTATTTAGATTGTATATTATTTTTATTTTTAAGAAGGACAGGGGTCAACTCCAAATTGAGTATGGGCATACTCACACATCCTCTCATTATGGATTGTAGAATAAAGTTTAAACATATTACTCACACGTATTTTTTACTTCTAATTACTTTAGAGGAAATTATTTTACATTATAGCATATTCAATTTTTTTATTATAATGACATTATTTTTCTATTTAGAGTGTATTCTATTTTTATTTCTAAGAGGGACACTTGTCAACTCAAGCATACTTCAACATCCCCTCACACTGGATTGTAGAATGAGCCTCTCGGCTCTATAAAGTTTAAACATATTACTCACATACTTTTTACTTCTAACTACTTTACAGGAAATTATTTTATATGATAGCATATTCACTTCTTTTTTTATTATAGTGACATTATTTTTCTATTTAGACTGTATTTTATTTTACTTTTAGGAGGGACATTTGTCCTCCAAGTTGAGTATGGACATACTTACACATCCCCTCATAATGGATTGTAGAATAAAATTTAAACATATTACTCACATATTTTTTACTTCTAATTACTTTAGAGGAAATTATTTTACATTATAGCATATTCAATTATTTTTATTATAATGACATTATTTTTCTATTTAGAATGTATTTTATTTTTAAGACACCTGTCAACTCCAAATTGTGTATGAACATACTTACACATCCCTTCATAGTGGATTGTAGAAAAAGATTAAACATAGCACATATTTTTTACTTCTAATATTTTACAAGAAATTATTTTACATGATAGCATATTCAAATTTTTAGCAATATAACAACATTATTTTTCTATTTAGATTATATTTTTTTTAAAGACACGGTCAACATCAAATTAAACACATACATACATACATATTCCTTCATAATAGATTGTAAAATAAATTTTTCAACTCAATAATTATAAATTAAAATTAATTATATAAAAATATGAAATACAGAGTTGACTTTATTCTTAACAATACCAAGCCTATCAAGCATCTTATTTGAGAAGTGGTGACAGCTTTGATGAGGAAAAGATGAAATCCTTACAATTGGGTCATGCAGTTCAACATTATATATTCGATTCTCTTTCATCCGTACTATTGAATCATGCATTTAACCATTTTCTTTCGTATCAAATGTCTTATTTGTTTGTAAAGAGGCGGTAATAAAGTAAAATAAAAAATCTTATCATTGGAATATGTATTTTATTTTTTTCATATTTATTTTTAATATTAAGATATTAGTTTTTTCTTTAGGAAATGACAAATTATATAATCAAATAGATGATACTATAGATATCACATGTTAACATGTCCCATATTATAAAGTAAGGAGATCGGAATAATATTAAAAGCATAAGTTTTAATGGTTCACCAATTATAAGGGTTTCGTCAAAGTGTTAGGATCATTTTTATATTAAACCCATTAAAAATAATGTTTTCACAGAAGATTATACATTCATTTCAAAAGAGATTATGCTGTCATTCAACAAAAACTGCTTCACTGCATTTACATTGGGCAATGGTAATGGAAAAATTTTAAAAAAAGAATCAAAATAAACTTAAAACAATTTCGGAGTTGTCGAAATATTAAGAGTTTTTTATTGGAATAAGTGAAATTTTTTTATGGGAAGCAGTGAAACATTTTTGGTGAGATCCAAATCTTTTTATGGTTTAAAAATCATTATATAAAATTTATATATAAAATTGATTAATTTAATGGGTGAAGTCCTATTGTTAAGTATTTAGCAGGAAGTCATTTGTTCAAATTTCTTGGACGCCCTTAAGATTAGGCTATGCTAGTCTGCAGAAAGAATTATAATCACAAATTACTCAACAAAGAAAGAAACATTGAATCACAAATTACTCAACAAAGAAAGAGATAATGATGATCAACCATCCTGTTCACAGGAAATTCAAATCCTACATTTAGGGATCACACTTTAACCTCTCTACACATGCATTCCAGCCATGGAAAACAAATAAATTCACCAAACCAAACCAACAAATTCATATGTTGTACAAATAAAATGACATTTTATTCCAATTCAGTCACAGATTTACATAAACACCACAAAGGAAACATCACACTTGTTTCCCTCTCCGTATTCAACCCCCAAACAGAAAACAGAAATTTCAGAGATTTACAGAAAAATATGTACAGATCAGGCTGGGAAACACACCCACACGCTGAGAATCGAACCGATAACTCATTCATTGGGCTTCTTCTTCCTCATCATCATCCCTATCCACGTAGTTGGGGTCCTTCTTGTCAAGGGCAGGCTGAGAGTAAGGGAGGTCAGAGGATCGAATCCCGCCCCAGGTAAACTTCCCGCCATTGCCTCCCTTCTTGGGCGAACCGTCGATGCCGCTGGCCGATCTCCTATCCAGACGCTCGATCCCCTTTTTCACATCGCGAGATCTGAAATAATCGTCCGCTCTCTTCTGCATTTTTGCCCTCACAGTCGCCATTTTCACTCAAAACTTGCGGCCGAGAATTGGATCGTTCTGCGGCTGCCTTTAATTAGAATGCCAGCCAATGCGATCGTTCTAACGTGTCAAAGGGATAAGGATGGAAGAGTAGTCTATCTGGACGGATGTGTATTGACTATAAATTGGAGTTTATTTTGTTGAAAGGGTTTTTGCACAAATCCGCCTGAATATCAAAACCCAGCGGAAAAGTGTCTCCGTTCAATGTTTTTTTGGGAGGTTGTGCAAGGCAGTTAAGTCAACATGAACATGCATAGATCTAGAAAAGAAAAGGAGTTGTTTATAATGTTATTTTTTGGAGATTTTGGTGACGGAATGGGGCGGAAGAAATTGAGGTTAAATCTTGATTTGGATTCAGCACCCTGAAAAATCTTTGGGACGCCTTGATTGTGCAGAAACTAGCTATCAAACTTGCGATTCCAATAAATTGCTGCCGGATTTTGACCGGAAAGACTTCCAAAAAGTCCCATTATAGACAACTACAAAAGAAAATGGACTTCATCCCCCAAGGCATATTGAATGTCAAGGAAGGAATCCCAAGTTTTATGGCAATTATGTTAGTGGATTTTGGATAATATGTAGTGTTTTTTCGGATAATTTAAATTTGATATTTGAATTTATTAAATAATTAATATAGTTATATAAATTATATGATTATTAAATGTTAATAAATATTAAAAATTAGAGGTTTTTAAGTGTGATTTAAAAAAAAAAAATTGGATTTATTTGTTTTAGATTTTTTGGGGATTTATTGAATTCATAATTTTAATTAGGGAACTTTGTATAATCAAAGTGCTCCAAGGGCTTTGTGTTGAATCTATATATGTAGTAAAAAAATATTAAAATCATCCATGTTAACTCGGGATCTATCAAGCCAGTAGAGGGATAAATCTCTTTTCACTCTAAAAGAGGTTTGCATCTCAAGAGATTCCCCCTCAGTTCAGTCTAAAAGAGGTCTGCATCTCAAGAGATTTGATCTCTCAATGCTTGATAGATCCAGCGTTAAAATGGATCTAGGTTGGTTTTATTATTAATTATAATTATAATTATTAGTTTTATATGTTATACTTTATTTTATTTTTAGTTTTATGTAATTGGATCAAGTCAAAATGTTTTATTGATAATCATCATAATTAATTTTTTTAATTTTATTTTATTTTGACCTAATCAAAATATTTATAACAATTGATGAACCACACTTGTTGGTTCGAAACAGGTCAGCCAAAAATTTCTCTTGTGTGATTTCTACCGAAAGACTTTGCTTAATTCATTATGAATCATAGAAGCTTGAATACAAAAAAAACACTTTACATCTTTACATACTGGACTAGATTCTCTAGGCAATTACTTTTATCATTTTATTATTTTTTAATTGAACCCACATGAAAATGTTTACAAATATTTACATCATTACAAGATCTCCTTGTAGTTTTTTACTTTTAGATTTAATTTAAAAACTGTTATAAAATAAACTAAAATAAAATATTTCTAAAATATTTTGATTTTGAAATGAATTATGGTTTTTGTAGCTAGCTTTCACATAAATCACATCATCTATGTTTAATGGACATTTCCAACCTACTAATGAGGTTCATTTCAGTAGGTTCGAAATATCCATCAAACATTCTACCTACAAAAATAAATATGGATAACAAAAGTCTGAAATCAAATATGAATTATGGTTTTTGGGTAAGTGGTATTGATAAGCCATGATATTGGTCCATCGTATTGTAACAATGCCAATTTACAAGTTAATAATATCCATGGTAAAATGGAGGTGAATATCCATGGTTGAGAATCTTGTTGTAATGTATATTTAATGTAAGTATTTAGTTTTTATTTTTTTGTAAGATTTGCAGATCCTTTCTATTTCATTTCAAAAAGTAGAAAGTACATATACATCCAACAAGTGTTAGATGACCTCAACCCACCCACTGGGAAACCAGATATGTTGGTCATCTAACTGCATGAAAGCCATTATTTAAAGGTTTTCAGATTGTCTAGCAGTGCAATGTAAGTATATATGTCCTTAATACTCTTGATAGCTAGATGTCTAAGACATAAACTAAACAATTGTGAAGCCATTTGATACACTACTCAAAATTTTCAAAAAACATAACCGTGCTAATTAGCCCATTACTCATTTGAAGAATCAATAGGTGTCAGATCTTTGGTGCTGGAACCCAACAGCTCTGTTTATGGAAGACAAGGGATGTGCTTCTCAATCTGGCTGAGACAAACATTTTGAAGTTGGATTTGACGCTGAATTAATTGAAATTCACTGTGAATTTCCTGGAGATCAGAATTTGGTTTGGATGGCCCTGCAGCACTGGACATAATTGATTTGGCCACGATATGCTTCATAAGCCAGTATAGATAAACCGACTATTGGAATTGAGAGTATCTTACACGAGTATGGCCAGGATCCTGAACTAAGGATTGCCATTCTTCCAAGTCCAAATCATTATTTTCAACTTGTTGCTTTAATTTTGTTTCCCAACTCGATATTAACTAACGGACAAGAGGAGGAGTGTTACAGTGGTAAGCTTGAGCGACTTCCCATGTCTTACCCGCAATACCACAACACCCTTTACCCCTGGGAGGCGAACGCTGAGCTTGCCCTTCACCACACCCTCGACCCCTACTATGAACTTGAGCATGGCTTCCCCAGCCAAAGTTCCTTTTGTGAGAGGCGGGTCAGGCCATTAACCTTACTTGCAAACCACACTGAGATACCTTAAGCCAGAACCAGAGAATGCCAATATCCACCAACCAAAACCTCAACCAAGCAGACACCCGAGCCATAGAGAAACAAAGCAACACATGAGCTTTACTAAGCCGATAGTGGTATATACCTCAAAATATAAGAGAACATGATACAAAGTAATAATAAGCAATAGATTCAGAGAACCCAGAAACCTCTACAGCTTTAACCCTGCCGCGACCAAATGGGTTGTAGTTGTTTGCCTTCAAAGTTCAGGAACCTATCAAAACAGAGTTATCCACCAAATATAGTTGTTTTTTCCCAATTAATTCATGACGCTCAAAGCAACTGATATATCATTAAGAAGACAACTTGTTCATAAACCCATACATTTAAGATAATAGATAGAGTATTAACAATGATTACAAAATGCGAAGCCGTCAAGGAGATAAGAATTCCATAGAGCACTGAAAGATTAGCAAGGAGCACAAGTCTGGGTTCACATTTCACAATATTTGCTTCAAAAACAACCCATAATTCCTCTAAAATTTCCAAACTCCTCAATTTAGAAATAGCCATGATAATGTTCAAGTAGAGACAGATAACCAAACCTGAGAGGATGCAATTAGGATTAAAAAAAAAAACATACCTGAACTGATCACTTGTTAGCTGGAGGTCTAGGATGCGAGGGAACCTCTCGTCTATTGCTGCTCTTTAAGCCTAGATAAAGTGCTTAATCCCGACCAACGAGCTAACAACAATTATGAAGCAGAACCTCAGAGCCAAGTTTGATCGTCTACACCCCCACCTCCCTAGGTAACTTACCATGTTCAATGCCACCTTTCGTGTGCAAGAGGGTAAATGATGGTCATCATTCAACCACCTCATTATAGCCTTCATAAATGCAATGTCCTTGGCTCAAATCCCATGGAGGTCATTACACCATCTCTCACCCCGGTTTAATTTAAAAATGTTATAAAATTAAAATAAACTATTTATAAAAATATATATATTTTTGAAATGAGTTATGGTTTTTGGGTATGTGGTATTGATATGCCATAGTATTGTAAGAAATCATATTTAGAAGTTAATAATATCCATGGTAAAATAGGATGAATATTCATGATTAACAATCTTGTTATACTGTAAATATTAAATTTTTATATGCTTATTAATTAAATTTAAATATGGTTATAAAATCATTATTTTAATTTATAACTACTATTTATATATATTATATATTTGAATGTGATATGTATATTATGATTTTCTTTTATCTAGAAATTGTTCATAATTTGATTAATGAAAAAAAAAAATTACATCTAACATCTAATGCTTACATATTTATCTTATATTGGGTTGTAGAGAGCTTCTTAGTGCAAAAAGAGAATAACTACCTTTGAAATACATCTCAACCTTGCCAATATTTCATGAAATTAAATCTCTACCACTATTTCTCATTATTGAGTCAAAGGTTCATTCGAAGCCCCAATATGACAGGGATGTGTAATTCTACCTGTATTCAATGTGGAATTGACATGTGTCCCTTTTAAAATAAAAATAAAATATTCTCTAAATAGAAAAGCAATGTTGGCTAAAAAAATTATAGTTACAATGTTTGAATTGGTCTCAGTATTTAGAGTTTAGTCATATATATATATATATATATATATATATATATATATATATCAAAATTCGACAATTTTTTTTACTTATAAGTATAAATTATGTACTCTATATAGCATTCAAAAATACAATTTAAACAAAAAAAAATTACACATTATATTTTTCATTCTAAAAAAATTTTGCACTCTCTAAATTTATATTAAATCTAGGTTTAAAATAACTTTATCTCAATGTATATTATTTTTAAATTAAATTAAATAATATAAACGCTCAAAATGGATGTATATTGTTTTTAACTTTTATTTATATATATATAAACGCTAGAAGTTGGAAAGACGCATCTAGAAGGACTTAACACCATTTTTTTTGGTTTGGTTTTTTTCTTGTCTTTATTGTACTGAGTTAATTTTGTTTGGGGTTTAAAATATAGTTCTTTTCTCTATGTAATATTTTATTTAATTGAATATTAAATAAAATCTGGAGGAAGCAAGTCATCACACATTTCTTTACTTTATGTTTTTTTATAGAGTAATCAATATCTTTGAGATCTTTTATAGGACTTATAAAAGTACAGAAATTTAGATATTCTTGCCAAAGGACATTGGTAAACTCCTGTTTTATGTTTTGGACGAGTGTAAACAGCTTGAATCATGAGGACATATGTATGTATAACCAGTGTCGCCAACTTTACTCCAACCATTTTTGATAATATATTTACCTAGTCTTTGTTTAAAAAAATGCATCAGTCGATGTTATGTCTTTAATTATTGTGGAGTACATATGAGTAATCGCAACAATCTGGAATATTTATATGTTACTTTATTGGTCACTACAGTGATTCAGTGTACCATTAAGGTACTCTTTGACGTTAAGTTTAAGTTTATTGATTTAAAATCCATGTGTTGTCTTACTTAACTAAAATTATTTAAAAAACAGTCATCCATACATATGTTTACATAACACACCATTTTGTTAAATTAAATACAATGAATTAATATGATATATTTTAGTGCTTAATTTCTGTGTTGTTGATATGCAAACTTTGCTTTTTGTTTTTAAATAGAATTTCTATGACCAATTACAATATTAAATATTTTTTTATAATGATAATTATTTTTATATTTTGATTAATTTATTTGGATAAAATTATTGCAGAAATTTCACTTAAATGAGAGTTAACCTATAATTGGGGTAGTATTATGTCTTATTTATGGAACTAAAATTTTAATAAAACAAAGGTTTGTTCATTGCTCGCATACACACTTCATGACCACCTATTGCAATGTTGTGGCACACCACCTCATAACTCCGTGCACTCAATCAAGCAGTTCAACGATCTAATCGAATCTGTTTTCCACCATTTTTATCCTGAAGTACTCGATAAAAAATTGTTAAAAAAACGGAAGGCACCGCATGAATCACCTATGGAGTTTTCAGAGAGCTTATGTCTATTCATGTTTGAAGCCCTGAAAAGTAAGATGAAATTTCAGTATCTCATGGACAGATTTGAATATTGCCTTATCAAATATGTTAATCCCAAGAAGAAGTTCAAGCTCAAACCCTGCTCAACATACTTCGGTGATGGAGTTGCGCAATCACAAATGGACACGGTTGTTGTCGCAAGTGACTGTCCACCGTCCCCTCATCAAACAGCTCCACCACTACAGAGTGATGTGGGAGAACACGCACACACATCCGTTCAACTATCACATCCTCCCAACATCACTTCTCACAATTTTCATGCAGATTTGGTTGCGAATCCCATGGGTTGTCACATGTATTTTGTACCTCAACCTCCGTCTTCATATTCTAATGATCCTCTGGATGGCATTGTCTTGTGTTCTTCTGTTCTAGACTCTACACCTATTGTGAATGAGGATCAAGCCATTGACGGAGTTGGCGTTGCACAACCAACTTGTGTTGTCATTCATGAAGAGTATGACTGGGAGCTTGAGCATCAACCCTTGGCAAAGGATTACTCCCTTTTGTCTGAGCCTCCTCTGTTCTTTCCTGATATCTTTGGTGATTCCGCCATCCTTGATTTCGCATGTGTATCTCCGTCTACGGATGCACCCATTTTTGATCATTCGCAGAACACACCAATGTCAGTCCATCATCCGACAACAGAGAGGATAAATCATTCATTGAACATATACTTGATTCTTCATCTTCTTTTTCCGAGAACGTAGAGGGTGAACATTCTTGCTTCTCATCTACCCCTCTATGTGATTCATCAAATCATGAGGATACCGTCAAACATCCTGAATTTTATGATCTTGGGTGTCGTGCTCTCTCTACTTCATCTGATCACGATGTTGATTCAATTGTTGTTAATCTGTTTCAGACAATGGTCTACGATGATCTATCTGTCGAAAAAATCAAAACCCTGTAGACTTTCAAGGCACTTCAGCCCAAGTTGATGATTATGTTAGGCCCTCGTTGTCCCGAGGTTGGTTTCACTCCCAATCAGGAAGTTGTTCAAACACCCAAGGCTCCTCATCACTCATCTATATGCATTGAAGATCAATCCCAAGCTTAGATTTCACTTCCTCTACTCGAACTACACGATCCCATTACTCATGCATCGAAGGAATCTTACACAACAAGCACACGTGCGTGACACAAGTTGTCTTTGTTTCTCTCATTTTCTTGCATTTCACAGTCTAGAGTGTGCATATGCTTAACATCTGCACGCAGTGTCACACAACACTATGGTAAGTCCACGGATTGCATGTCATGCACTTGAATTCGTTTTTTTTTCTGTGGACGCATTTAAACTCGGAGTGTGTTTGTCTTCATTGTTATATCTTTCATGTTTGTTGGTTCACATAGTTGTGATGTTTGCGAACCATGCCTTCACCAACATGGGTCGACCAATGCTAGTGGCTACATTGGAAGTATCACTTTACAGAAGCAGACCCATGCACCGTTAGCTTAGGAGTAGGAGTAATGTTTGCTTTTGGTTTGTTTGCTTGCATGCGTATTTGCTTCTTACTTTGCATGTTTGCTTACTCACTTTGCTTGCGCATTTACTTCTGCTATTGTTTTGTTTTGTTGTTTGTTTTCTTGTTTACGTCTGTAGGTTAGTTTCACATGAAACTGTGCACAACTTTTGAAACAAGTTGGGTAAAATACAAGAGGAGTTGTGCGGTTATCAATACTTGGTTATTTGTTGTCTTGCCTCTGTATGAAGAACTTGTTGTCTTCAATCCATGATACATCAATGGAAAATACGTACTGTTTGAAGTGAACCTCGGTGAAAACACAACACTTGCGTGCCAACTAGTGTCACCTACTCTAGTTGGTTGTTTTTGGGTTAATCCTTGTCATCTCAATCAAGTAGAGTAAGGTGGGGGGGGGAACCTTAACAAGCACATCAGAGGTATATACAAACTACTTCTCTGAAGGAACAACCTCTTCTGCTCTCAA
Source organism: Pinus tabuliformis (assembly GCA_031772625.1). NCBI lineage: Eukaryota > Viridiplantae > Streptophyta > Pinopsida > Pinales > Pinaceae > Pinus > Pinus tabuliformis. Next base: position 945,939,135 of record CM062816.1, on the reverse strand, counting down.
TAAGTCAAGATCCCTCTTCCGCCTCTGAAATGAATAAGTGTTATGCACAATTATGAAAATGAAAATGAAAAAAATGAAAATGTTCAAAAATTTTGAAAAAATGAAAAATGAATAAGGCGAAAGAAGAGAAAACCTTCCTGTGTAGAGAGGTGATACAAGTAACTCCGTCGGGGTACTGACCAGGCTCGCTGGCAGAGGAGCGATGCTTATGTTCCTGCATGACTCCGTCAGGGTACTGTCCAGGCCTGCTAGCAGTGGAACAACACCAGAGATGAAACTAAAACTCAGACGACCATAAAGCTTGTGCACCAATATACCCCTCATCCCTAATCGAAACAACTATGTTTCCTTGGCTTGGAGTGTGTGTCGACTGACCAAGAGCTTGGCAAATGCTACATCTTACAATCAAGCAAGTGTGGAAACTAAGACGAACAAAGAACTGAACAATACTTCCAAAGGTGTTACACTTGCTTTTCACGAACAAGGTCCATTTAGAGAGATAGAGTTCTACCAGTGTCTCGCCAAGTGTTGCAGCAGCTACAACGACCTTGCAAAATTTTGCCTTAGCTTCATTGTGGAGCCTCCCTACCAACCATCCTTAGCAACATGTCTTGCACTGTCAAGTACATAGGCTTCATTGATTTATTAGCAGCCTTCCAGCCTATGAATGTTAGTTTGCTTCACTCCCCTCACAAGTTGCCATTCCGGACTTAGGCTAGTTGCTGGCTGAGCAGCTCCCTTAGAAAATTGTGCAATTCTAGAGAGGAACCAACCTCCCCCCAAGAAATTGTGCAAATATGTTGGACAGATTGCTGAGCTCCAAAATTATGCAGAACGGTCAAACAGGCTTCCTTGGAAAAATTGCGGAATCTGACCCAACACTACAGCTCAGCCCAGAAATTGTACAAATCTGTTGGGCAGCCTGTTGGGCTCAGAAATTGCGCAATGAAATCAAACAATATTCCTTGGGAAAATTGCACAATATGGCCTAGTACTATAGCTCAACCCAGAAATTGTGCGATTTTGGGCAGCAGTCACCTGATCCTCCCAGGAATTGTGCAATCCCTCTGGGATAGCCAGCCTAGTTCCTCTTAGAAATTGCGCAAATCCCTCTCTCAATCAAGCAGGTTGTTGCATGTGCCTTCAGGTTGATCGGTTCCCTCCGGGACTGAGAAAAACTGATTTTCATGCATGGGTTGCTCTTCCCGAAATAGCAAAAGGAAGCATACAAAAGACATCCCTAGATCTAGGGATCTATTTTTAGCAGCTGGAGGTTATATGCAGTCATTTTAGAATCCTCTTTCCAAGTGTCGCTTTTTCCTAGATTTGTGGCATGCGTGTCATAACCTCGATCTTATCAGAACTCATGAACCGAACACTACAAAGCTCATTCCTCACATCGACCTTGTAGCTCTAACATCCCACATTGCAACGATGAGTCTTCGGCACTTTTAGCTCAATTGTTTAAGGGTAAGTCTGCTTTTCATGTCTTGTGTTGCGTTTCTGTCACTTTTTGTGTTTTGCTTTGTGTGAGTGATGTCTGCTTGATTTTAATGAGCGCTTGTTGTCATTTTAATGTATGTTAGCTTGTAGACGTGCTGTTTCAGTTTTCATTTTCATCTCGCTATTGTCGCATGCATGACATTATTTTTGCACCGATAATCACTGTTGCGGTGACTCGCTTCACACATATGCATGCTTTCCCCTTCTTTGAATCTTGCACTTATTGTTTGCATGCATGATCATTCACTCCTGATTACACTCAGTATCACCATGCATTCAAACTTCTCATCTTTGCAGTCGCCTGTTGGCGAGTCTGGGCTGCCTTAACTCGGACCTTGCCTTGCCCGGCTAGTATTGCGCATTTCTGGAAGTGAAGGGTCTACATTCCCTCCAAAAATTGCACAAATATGGCCCAACACTGACCTCCAGGCTTTCATTGTGCAATTATGGGAGGTAGTGCCTCGCTGGCCCCAGAAACTGTGCAATGCAATTTGCTGATTTGCGTGTCACTGTTGACTAAAATTGCGCATTGCATAGTTTCAGTCCTCAACAATCCATGCTGGACAATGCATTGCGCCATTCCAGTAGTCATTCAACCTCTTGACAGCCCAGACTCTGCCTTGCGTAGTTTTGGCAGTCATTCTCCTAGCCTCCTGGTGAAAATTTCGCAATCTTCACAGACAGACACACAGGTATGTTGCATGTCAGTCCTCCAGTTTGTTTTGGTTTTCGACTGACAAATTTCTTGTCAAGAGTGTTTCTATGTCCCTAGGTATCACAGGTGTTCATCTGCCTCTCAACAGCATAGGTAAAATGGCTTCCATGAGAGCAGGGTCGAAGACACATTCAAAGCACAACTGAGAATGCAGTTGATCAAGTGTCTACGAACTTGCCAATCTATGAAGACATCAAGTTTTCATGGACAAGGATATCAAGATGAAATGGAAATGATTTCATAGTGAGTAGCACCATCAATAGCAGTAGAAGGTAGCACACCTGCATGCGACAAATGCAAGAGGAAGGTTGTTGAAAGCCCATAGGCGGAACAAAGTTGCAAGCTCAAGCAGATCCACTTGTGATGAAATCAACTTTGAAGATTAAGGCTATGAGGCAACGAGGCGACAAGAGGATCGCGGGAAGGAAGAGAGAGAAACATATGAGTTATAGGTGCTAAAACGACAACTCAAGGAAGAATAGGAGCTGCACAAACAACAAAAGGAGTTGTAGCGGGAATAGGCATAATAGGAGGCACAACATGCACAGACTAATGAAATTGCACCCATCCAACAACTGGCATGGAGCAGACAGGGTGAGCAGTGTTGTCGATCGTATGCAAGGGTATTCAGGAGCATGGATGTAATTGTGTGCATGCATGAGATCCCACACATTCGGCACACTCACTAAGGTGAAGACAACAAGACAGTCTGATTGGAGCTAAACATGTATTTCGACAAGTTGATGCGCATGATCACCAACACACACTGGGAGATCAGCACACACATTATGCATCAGTATGTTGCTAGTCTACTAGCACTCAAGGTGATGATGCACATGTTATCAGACTTGTTGGATAGAGGAGCCATATCAGTGTACCTGGATGCAACGAAGGAAATAGTTCGCTTTCAGCAAGATGTCACCATTGAACGCATGAACATCATCACAGACGACCAAGCTTGGCATCTGTTCACCGCCATTGACCATAGTGAGGATGTCGAAGAGTTGGTCTTCCCAAAGTTGTCCGAGTCTTAGTGTTGTCTTGCATGGCTTGCTCAAGCCTATTTTGTCTTACATGGGTACATGTGTAGAGTGTATGTAACATCTTGTAAAGTGGAATTTCAAGTGTTGATAGTTGAATGTAACAATCATAGAGTAGTTGAAGTGTCATGAGGGTAGGTGAACAGTCACAAAGGGGAATGTCAAGGGTCACCCCACCCTTTTCTATTTATAGTACCTCATAAGTCATTGTAGAGGCTTTTGGTCATCCAAGCTTTCAATAGGATTATCTTAGAGAAAGCTTGGAGAGTATTGTAACAAGCCTTAGCTTCTCCATAGTGCAGAGCTAGTACATCTCTTTGGAGGAGCAGGTGGCAGTGACTGTAACGTTCCGCTATCGGGACTAGTGGTTGGTCATGGTTGTACTGCATGCACAGGGGCTTCACTCAATGAACCTCTGACATATCACGTTCGTTTGTGGCATATTAAACAATACCCTTAATTTGACTACATATTGGAAAATACCTCTAAAAATCACTTTATTTAACCCCCTACAATATGAACCCAGTATACCTTCCCAATTTAAAATCCCCTACTTTCACTAGATATTGTAGGTATCCATTTTTTCGTTATAATTTTTTGTACCCCTTTATATTTTTTTATTAACTTTGGGCTCTATTTTTTATACCTTCCAATATATAAATCCTCTACCTCCTATATAACCCCCAATATATTATATCATTTTTTCCTCAATAAATATTCCCCCAATATGAACCCATGTGGTATGACATTTCTCCCCTAGTGAAGCCCCTGTGACTACATGATTGGAAATTTCAATTCTTAATATAACAGAGCCAACACGTTTCATGCATATGTTGTTATTGTGTTTCAGCTATCTTGGTTACTTTAATGATCTATGTATATGTTTGCTTACACATGCATGTATGGACTCTTTCTCTATAAGTATGTATGAATCTTACTGAGATGTGTTGTTGGTTTAACCATCACTTTGGATTGTTAGCTTACTTGCTTTCCAGTTTTTCATGCATCTTCCCTTGTGTGTTCCCTTCCAAGCCATGTCCTTTCACAGGTTTCCAAGGGGCGCACTCACCCCACTTTCCATGTGTTAGAACCGTTCATGCACCTTCCTTGGCTCGCTGCACATGTCACACCCTTGCTACCAACAGGGACATCTTACTTGCCTCTGCACACAACTGTGGTCAAGGCTATAACGTATGACCCAATGCTGGGACTCCTACACCAAAAGACTTGAGGTCTAGTTGGGACTTCTTACTGGGGAGATCCTGTGACATGTTGGCGGGTCCAGCACTGTTAACAGGCCCTTCTGCTAGAAAAAATCCCCTCCTAGACTTTCTAATATCCCTTCTGAACAATTTAGAATTTAGTGATGTCCTACCTCCTAAGTTATTGTCAACATGGAAAAACAACATATCAGGATCAACCAAATTTTCTAAAAGATTGGATCGCTTCCACATCTCGTACATCCTTCTTGATACAAACATCAAAATTTGATAATGGACCTCGATGGGGGGTTACTCAAAACACTCCCCTAATTAGTTCCATTTCCTGCAAAACCCCCCAATCATTTCAAGCTCAACCCATCCTGGTTATAATACCCCTCACTTATGGATCTCCTCAAACTCTCTTGGATACATTTATCTCGAGAGCATCATGAATCCCTAGTCATTTATGTCCAAAGGAGTCTCAAATGCTCAACGAGAATTATTATCGAATGAGATAAATAAAAAAGAGAATCAGACTTTAAAGCCCTCTCAAATATTGATTCCCAGTCACATGCCCTATTGGTACTGGAAACTTCTTCAAAAGTACCGAAAAATTGGAAATACAAAATTCCAAATCTTGAAAAGTTTAGAAAGTAAATCCTCCTTGATCAAGAGAAGGAATGGAGGATGAAAATTTGCGTGCTCTAGCTACAAGTTGGAGATGACAACAAAAAATAATTCCCTAGGATGGAAAACCATAAGAAATCTATAAATACTATTTGGTAAATCAAAGGCTCTGATATCTCCCTTGCCACATCTTTCTTAGAAATCACATAACGAGGTTTTTCATATTATAGAAACATATTCTACCAAGACAATCGTGCCACTATACAACAAATTCTAGAAATGGTAAGGATTTTTGCTAGCTTTGTGGATCAAGAAGGAAATGTTGTTCTAATGGTAGAGGTCTCTAAAAAAGAACTTGAGAGAGTTCTCCATAGCTTTCAAAAAGGTAAGAGTCCTAGGCTAGATGACATCCCTATTGAATTCTATACTAGATGTTTTGATTTAACTGGTGAATACCTTCTCTCAGTAATTGAATATTGTAGAACCTTTGGTCTCATCCTGACCCCTTTTAACTCCACTTTCATTGTCCTTATTCCCAGAACCAATAATGTGGATTCCTTTGACCATTTTAGACTATATCCCCTTATAATTACATTTAGAAAATCATTTCCAAACTAATTTCCCTCATATTAAAGGATATCCTTTCGGAAAATATCTCTTTTGAACAATTTTGGGTTTCTATCTCTCACTCAATAAGGGATTTACTCTATTCATATAAAGCACAAAAAAGCTATAATATATAAGGTTTACCTCTCAAAATCATATGACCAAGGGAGTTGGTTATACCTCCTACTTCTTCTGATCCACTTGGGTTTCTATCATTCCTTTTTGACATGGATGATGAACTATATTAGCACATCCTCCTTCATTATTTTGATCAATGGGGCATATTCTCCTTTTTTTTCATGGTGAGAGAGGAGTAAGATAGAACTTCCCACCCTCTCCCCTTCTCTTTCTCATAGTGCTTGATAGATTAAGCAAACTCATTTCTAATACAATTCCAGAGAGGCATATTCAAATTGGTAAAAATCTCCCTTGATTGTTCCCTTACACATTTCCTCTTCAATTATGATGTCCTCATATTCTCTTATGGTCTTTTCCCACATCTCAAAATTTTAAAGGACATTTTGGACACCTTCATTCAAGTTATAAGAATGCAAGTAAACCCTTAAAAGTATTCTATTATAGGTTGGAGAATCTTTGGAAATGAAAAAAGAGAAATAGAAGGCATTTTATCCTCCCCAATAAAAGGAATTGATTAAGGATTTAAATATATGGGCTTCATTCTCAAGCCCCATAACTACAAAATCTCAAATCAGTCTTGGTTATTAGAGAAAGTTGAAAAAGGACACAAAATCTGGACAAATAGATGGCCATTTAGAGCATGGTAATTGGTTTTATGTGAGTCAGTGATCAAGACCATGCTTGTTTATTGGGCCTCAATGGCATGGATTCCCTTGGGTATACTTCAGGGGAAAAGAAACCTATCCCTTTTCTTTCTTTGGCTCATAAAAGATGAAAAAATAATTTTTTCCCTTATAGGCTGGCAGTGTATTTCTCTTCCAAAATATCATGGTGGATGGGGATTAAAATGTTTTCCTATGATTGCAAAGGTTGTGACAGCCGAACGTGGAAAATTATTCAAGGATAAGCTCTTTGGTCTTATGTGATACAACAAAACTACATAAGGCCCTTATATACTCTTGAATGGATCAAATATCCTCAAAAATCCTATAGAAATGCATTTGTTGTTTGGAAAGGAATTTTGAAAGCCTTATCTATCATAAAAAATCATCTATGCTAGAAAGTTGGAAAGGGCACAAATATTCTTCTCGGGAAATACCCCTACATATTTAGTCAACACTAGTTCCATCTTCTTGAATTGCTCATCCAACAACTATCTAATGCATATTTTTCCACTCTCAATGAGGTCTCCCATCCACATTTTCCTCCTTTCTCTCAATCCTAGATTTCTTCCAATAACCTTCATTTAGAAGGTGAAGGGAAATTAGCATGGGATCAATATATCAAAGCACTTCAATTCACTAATTTTTCTAATTTAGACTAATTATCAGCACATCTAGGCCCTCAATTTGTTATGCAACCAACTCACAAAATAGAAGAAGAGATAGATAAACGACTTCAAAATAATCCTCTTCGAGGGGGAAACCTCCTTTATATTACACGAATGAATCATTCTTAAATGATTCAAATGAAAAAACCTCCTTTCTATACATAGGAGTCTAAGGGGTCACAATATAATCAGATCCGACATGACAATAACAATGTAAGGGCACAACAATAACAATAGTGGGCTTCTATGGGGCACGACAATAACAATAAGGGGGATACACTAATAACAATGAGGGAATAAATTAATATTATAGGGACCTAACATGCCCCTTTACTTCAAAAAATAGTTGTCCTCAATGCTTGAGTAGTTCTGGATGCTTCTATATAAAATTCTCATCCTCCCATGTGGGATCTTCCGCGGGTAAGTTCTTCCACTTGATGAGATACTCTGAAATTGATCGATTTCGTAGCTGTCGAGTTCTTGTTCCCGTCACTGCTTCAGGTTCCAATATGATTTTTCATTCCTCATCAAGTTTTGGCAATATTGTTTGAATTGGGAGCTTGTCACCTATAACCTTCTTTAAGCATGAAACATGGAAAACTAAGTGCACTTGGGAAGATGTAGGAAGCTCCAATTTGTATGCCATACTACCAATATTTTGCAACACCTTGTAAGGACCATAATAATTTGGTGATAATTATTATCCTTCTTAGCTTGCTTGAGGAACATTTTTTTGTATGGTTTTAGCCGTAAAAAAACCTAGTTGCCTACATCAAAACTTCTTTCGCTACGATGTTGATATACCTATTGTTTCATTCTATTCTACGCCAAAGTGAGGTTATCCTTCAGGATTTGGAGAACTTGTTGTTGATGCTCTATGTGATCTTCCACTACTTCAACCTTAGAATTTTCTCTTAAAGATGATGTGATGGATGGTGGATGATATCCATAAAGTTCCATAAATGGGGTCATTTTTTCTGCAGTATGGAAGGATGTCATCTACCTTCCTAAATTATTTTGGAACAATATTAAATTGTACATTATGGGGCCAATTTTGGAGGTGATGGGGCCCATTTGATTTTATTAGGAGGCTAGACTTAATAGAAGTTAATTCATTGTGGTTAAGTATGTGTGGGGGCGACCCATACTAGGGGAATACATATTCCCTAATTCGATTTGCATGGAGGGGAATCGATGGTTATGTGAGGGACCCACGATGGAGGGAAAATGGAGGGAAAGTGCTCCCCGAAATCTATATAAGGAGGGCATCTCTCCTCATTTGGATATCTTATCTTTTGACATACTGAACTCAACCTTAGTTGCTTGAGTTGCTTAGTCGGGTTACTGTGTTGTTTAGCACACGAATGCCTCCGAGCGGAGATCTCAACCTTTGCTTCGTGGACTTTGAGTGCCACCCTAGGAAGGAAATTTGTACTACCTTAGAGGAGAGCTGGTGGAGTTTCACAGTCATATCATTCAACATTTGTCTCAGCCAGTGCGTGTTTCTGGAGGACGTAGAAGGGGAACACACAGGTGTTGCTTGTGGGTTCATCTGGGCAACAATTGCCAGGGGGAGTTTGGGAATTCAAGCTACAATGGAGGATCAACCTTTCAGGAGAGTTTTGGAGTAGGAGGTTGCTGCATTCGAGCAGTTCAATTTACAATCACCTGGGCTTGCGCAGAGAGCCATCACTGGGCTCACGTGGGAGTTATAGCAAGGAATTATAGAGCTGGAGTGGACTGGGAGAAGTAGGAGATCACTTGGAGGGTAATTTGAGGATGATTGCTGGAGTTGGGAGAGCAGATATTGACAAGATCAGTCACAGCAACAAAATTCGAAATTGGAGGAGGGCCAAGCTGTGAAGGGTCAATTTTTGAAGGTTGGAACCAAGGGAAACCCTTTCTAGGTTTTCTGGGGTTTTGACAAGGATCACACTCCTAATTTTATAGAATTTTATGGGTAGATGTAAGGGATCAAATAGGGGTCCCAACTCAGCTAGCAACTAGAGGAGCTAAGGGGAATTTGGCCAAAATTCCGAGGTCAACATTTGGCCAATTCCTTTGTGGGTTATTCTAGGTATTTGGTGGAGAGGTCGGGGTTAATTTTCCGTAATTTTCTGAGCATAGGAGGTGGGGTTTCCATCAACATCCTTGCAGTAGATAACATAGTTTCATAGGGGTAGCGCAGGGCATCATTGCAACAGTTATTGTGCCATCTGGGCTTGACATGTTACCACCTAGGTTTGATCACGCTTGCCATTGGGGAAAGCCTAGGTGCACCTCTTCCACATTATTTTACTTTTCTCCTAGGTTATAATAAAATGGCTCAGCTATTGGATATTCCTAGAATTTTTATGGGTGTGCGTTGAATGTTTCAATTTTATGGTGTTGTTTTTATTATTTACTTTGCATAACACTATTTTTCCTAGTTTGGAACATTACAGTGGTATCATAGCATGAACTTGACCCAGTTGTGGGAAATTAGCCAGAAGATCATCAAAGCTTTGGGTATGAGTGCACAGTGATGGGTGAAACTAGAGACAAACCCATGGCTCAAGGGAGATCCAATATGTAGAAATTTTGGGTAGAATTCATTGGGACGATGGGAGGTTGGCCCAGATGAGGAGGGCGACAGACCAAACCCATACTCACCCTTACAGTAGAGACATTAGAGGTGAGTAGGTTGTGGGGGTGCAATCATCTACATCATTTGGGGAAAGCTGACTAGATCAGGGCACTAGATCTCTTGAAAAGGAGCAGGTAGGACAAAGACAGTTAGAGGGTGAGACCAAGGGGCGCTTTTTCTGGTGGAGACCTGGCTTTAGATATCAGGAACTTGAGGAGGAGGTTGAGAATGATGCTGAGAGCCCACAAGATGATGAGGATCACATCAATATACCCGATGTGGCACAAGATTCACCTTTATTAGAGACATATTTGATAGCCACAGTTGACACCTTGGTGGAGAGGATAGATCCTACACACATAGAGCCATCTGTTGAGGGGGTGCCTCCCATGGATGAGATGCCAACAGTTGCTGAGGTATCTAGAGTTGTGACTGAGCTTACAAGTGATAGATGCCCATGATAGTTCCACCAGTTTCAGACCAACCTTCTAGCATTACAAAGGAAGGTCGTGTTAGTGCGTGAGGCTATTCTGCAATAGAAAGAGGAGCTGGAGGGCATGAGATCATTTTATGTCGAGTCTACGAGAAAATTGAGTCATGTTGGGGATTCGTTGGATTCCCTACTAGTGTAGTTGGAGTGCACATTGGGGCGTGAGAGAAACCCTCTTCGGGCATACATAGATGAGGTTGGCAGTCTTGTTAGGTTACCTTGGCCCATTGGACAGAGAGAGACAGAGCTACCTAGTCAGATTTCATGTATTGACTAGGATAGCGAGATGAGACGACCTGATTAGCCTAGGGTGCAACACCCACATGATGGGTTTGTTCTATGTGCAGGAGTTTGTGCATTCGATCCCTCTCTTGGGGTTGGATGGTGAGAGTTTCTGAGTTGGTACCCTATGGAGTGGGCTATGGAGATGATGGTGGACCTGGGTGTAGCTCAACAGGAGCTTCCAGGCACTGGGGATACCGGCATCGGAGACTGGAAATGGGTTCTCAGCGAGACTACCTATCATTTCCCAGGTATGTCGGTTGACTACACCCAAGATGGTACATTTGACCTAGTAGTTGAGCGTGCGCATTTTCTAGGGGAGTCTCGATCAACATCAGTGGTCGACTAACTTATGGACAAGATATTTTGGTTTTCTTGATATGGCATTTGTACACGGGATCACTAGGTGATCAACATACTTTGGAAGGAGTTTGTCGGAGGAGGTGGCATGGCAGGCCACCAGACAGTGCCTTGTATGGAGCTGGGGACTCTTCACTTTTGAGTGGGGCACAGAGATGCAGAGGAGCAGAGAAATGGTGGCATCACTGCTGACACATAGGGAGAGTCACTTCTCGGATCCCTTAGAGGGGATTTGGAGAGGAGATCCACTCATCGGTTGGTATAGTGATGCGATGGTGGAGGTGATGATACTGATTAGGTGTGGCTTGACACATAGAGACATAACACTAGGCCATCACATCCAGGGATGTGTAGGAGCATCTAGAATTGTGCAGTGGTCTACAAGTAGGCATGGAGATGCATGGTGGTGTGTTGTAGTGTGTTGGACTGTGTTGTGGAGTGGGAGTGCCTCACATCACTTACCCTATTGTTTTGTTTTGTTGTTTGTTTTCTTGTTTACGTCTGTAGGTTAGTTTCACATGAAACTGTGCACAACTTTTGAAACAAGTTGGGTAAAATACAAGAGGAGTTGTGCGGTTATCAATACTTGGTTATTTGTTGTCTTGCCTCTGTATGAAGAACTTGTTGTCTTCAATCCATGATACATCAATGGAAAATACGTACTGTTTGAAGTGAACCTCGGTGAAAACACAACACTTGCGTGCCAACTAGTGTCACCTACTCTAGTTGGTTGTTTTTGGGTTAATCCTTGTCATCTCAATCAAGTAGAGTAAGGTGAGGGGGGGAACCTTAACAAGCACATCAGAGGTATATACAAACTACTTCTCTGAAGGAACAACCTCTTCTGCTCTCAATAAGTCAAGATCCCTCTTCCGCCTCTGAAATGAATAAGTGTTATGCACAATTATGAAAATGAAAATGAAAAAAATGAAAATGTTGAAAAATTTTGAAAAAATGAAAAATGAATAAGGCGAAAGAAGAGAAAGCCTTCCTGTGTAGAGAGGTGATACAAGTAACTCCGTCGGGGTACTGACCAGGCTCGCTGGCAGTGGAGCGATGCTTATGTTCCTGCATGACTCCGTCAGGGTACTGTCCAGGCCTGCTAGCAGTGGAGCAACACCAGAGATGAAACTAAAACTCTGATGACCATAAAGCTTGTGCACCAATATACCCTCATCCCTAATCGAAACAACTATGTTGGCTTGGCTTGGAATGTGTGTCGACCGACCAAGAGCTTGGCAAATGCTACATCTTACAATCAAGCAAGTGTGGAAACTAAGACGAACAAAGAACTGAACAATACTTCCAAAGGTGTTAGACTTGCTTTTCACGAACAAGGTCCATTTAGAGAGATAGAGTTCTACCAGTGTCTCGCCAAGTGTTGCAGCAGCTACAACGACCTTGCAAAATTTTGCCTTAGCTTCATTGTGGAGCCTCCCTACCAACCATCCTTAGCAACATGTCTTGCACTGTCAAGTACATAGGCTTCATTGATTTATTAGCAGCCTTCCAGCCTATGAATGTTAGTTTGCTTCACTCCCCTCACAAGTTGCCATTCCGGACTTAGGCTAGTTGCTGGCTGAGCAGCTCCCTTAGAAAATTGTGCAATTCTAGAGAGGAACCAACCTCCCCCCAAGAAATTGTGCAAATATGTTGGACAGATTGCTGAGCTCCAAAACTATGCAGAACGGTCAAACAGGCTTCCTTGGAAAAATTGCGGAATCTGACCCAACACTACAGCTCAGCCCAGAAATTGTACAAATCTGTTGGGCAGCCTGTTGGGCTCAGAAATTGCGCAATGAAATCAAACAATATTCCTTGGGAAAATTGCACAATATGGCCTAGTACTATAGCTCAACCCAGAAATTGTGCGATTTTGGGCAGCAGTCACCTGATCCTCCCAGGAATTGTGCAATCCCTCTGGGATAGCCAGCCTAGTTCCTCTTAGAAATTGCGCAAATCCCTCTCTCAATCAAGCAGGTTGTTGCATGTGCCTTCAGGTTGATCGGTTCCCTCCGGGACTGAGAAAAACTGATTTTCATGCATGGGTTTCTCTTCCCGAAATAGCAAAAGGAAGCATACAAAAGACATCCCTAGATCTAGGGATCTATTTTTAGCAGCTAGAGGTTATATGCAGTCATTTTAGAATCCTCTTTCCAAGTGTCGCTTTTTCCTAGATTTGTGGCATGCGTGTCATAACCTCGATCTTATCAGAACTCATGAACCGAACACTACAAAGCTCATTCCTCACATCGACCTTGTAGCTCTGACATCCCACATTGCATCGAGGAGTCTTCAGCACTTTTAGCTTAGTTGTTTAAGGGTAAGTCTGCTTTTCATGTCTTGTGCTGTGTTTCTGTCACTTTTTGTGTTTTGCTTTGTGTGAGTGATGTCTGCTTGATTTTAATGAGCGCTTGTTGTCATTTTAATGTATGTTAGCTTATAGACGCACCGTTTTAGTTTTCATTTTCATCTCATTGTTGTCGCATGCATGACATTATTTTTGCACCGATAATCACTGTTGCGGCGACTCGCTTCACACACATGCATGCTTTCCCCTTCTCTGAATCTTGCACTTATTGTTTCCATACATGATCATTCACTCCTGATTACACTCAGTATCACCATGCATTCAAGCTTCTCATCTTTGCAGTCGCCTGTTGGCGAGTCTGGGCTGCCTTAACTCGGACCTTGCCTTGCCCGGCTAGTATTGCGCATTTCTGGAAGTGAAGGGTCTACATTCCCTCCAGAAATTGCACAAATATGGCCCAACACTGACCTCCAGGCTTTCATTGTGCAATTATGGGAGGTAGTGCCTCGCTGGCCCCAGAAACTGTGCAATGCAATTTGCTGATTTGCGTGTCACTGTTGACTAAAATTGCGCATTGCATAGTTTCAGTCCTCAACAATCCATGCTGGACAATGCATTGCGCCATTCCAGTAGTCATTCAACCTCTTGACAGCCCAGACTCTGCCTTGCGTAGTTTTGGCAGTCATTCTCCTAGCCTCCTGGTGAAAATTTCGCAATCTTCACAGACAGACACACAGGTATGTTGCATGTCAGTCCTCCAGTTTGTTTTGGTTTTCGACTGACAAATTTCTTGTCAAGAGTGTTTCTATGTCCCTAGGTATCACAGGTGTTCATCTGCCTCTCAACAACATAGGTACAATGGCTTCAGGGTCGAAGACACATTCATAGCACAACTGAGAATGCAGTTGATCAAGTGTCCATGAACTTGCCAATCTATGAAGACATCAAGTTGTTCATGGACAAGGATATCAAGATGAAATGGAAATGATTTCACAGTGAGTAGCACCATCAATAGCAGTAGAAGGTAGCACACCTGCATGCGGCAAATGCAAGAGGAAGGTTGTTGAAAGCGCATAGGCGAAACAAAGTTGCAAGCTCAAGCAGATCCACTTGTGATGAAATCAACTTTGGAGATTAAGGCTATGAGGCAACGAGGTGACAAGAGGATCGCGCGAAGGAAGAGAGAGAAACAGAGGAGTTATAGGTGCTAAAACGACAACTCAAGGAAGAATAGGAGCTGCACAAACAACAAAAGGAGTTGTAGCGGGAATAGGCATAATAGGAGGCACAACATGCACAGACTAATGAAATTGCACCCATCCAACAACTGGCATGGAGCAGACAGGGTGAGCAGTGTTGTCGATCGTATGCAAGGGTATTCAGGAGCATGGATGTAATTGTGTGCATGCATGAGATCCCACACATTCGGCACACTCACTAAGGTGAAGACAACAAGACAGTCTGATTGGAGCTAAACATGTATTTCGACAAGTTGATGCGCATGATCACCAACACACACTGGGAGATTAGCACACACATTATGCATCAGTATGTTGCTAGTCTACTAGCACTCAAGGTGATGATGCGCATGTTATCAGACTTGTTGGATAGAGGAGCCATATCAGTGTACCTGGATGCAACGAAGGAAATAGTTCGCTTTCAGCAAGATGTCACCATTGAACGCATGAACATCATCACAGACGACCAAGCTTGGCATCTGTTCACCGCCATTGACCATAGTGAGGATGTCGAAGAGTTGGTCTTCCCAAAGTTGTCCGAGTCTTAGTGTTGTCTTGCATGGCTTGCTCAAGCCTATTTTGTCTTACATGGGTACATGTGTAGAGTGTATGTAACATCTTGTAAAGTGGAATTTCAAGTGTTGATAGTTGAATGTAACAATCATAGAGTAGTTGAAGAGTCATGAGGGTAGGTGAACAGTCACAAAGGGGAATGTCAAGGGTCACCCCACCCTTTTCTATTTATAGTACCTCATAAGTCATTGTAGAGGCTTTTGGTCATCCAAGCTTTCAATAGGATTATCTTAGAGAAAGCTTGGAGAGTATTGTAACGAGCCTTAGCTTCTCCATAGTGCAGAACTAGTACATCTCTTTGGAGGAGCAGGTGGCAGTGACTGTAACGTTCTGCTATCGGGACTAGTGGTTGGTCATGGTTGTACTGCATGCACAGGGGCTTCACTCAATGAACCTCTGACATATCACGTTCGTTTGTGGCATATTAAACAATACCCTTAATTTGACTACATATTGGAAAATACCTCTAAAAATCACTTTATTTAACCCCCTACAATATGAACCCAGTATACCTTCCCAATTTAAAATCCCCTACTTTCACTAGATATTGTAGGTATCCATTTTTTCGTTATAATTTTTTATACCCCTTTATATTTTTTTATTAACTTTGGGCTCTATTTTTTATACCTTCCAATATATAAACCCTCTACCTCCTATATAACCCCCAATATATTATATCATTTTTTCCTCAATAAATATTCCCCCAATATGAACCCATGTGGTATGGCATTTCTCCCCTAGTGAAGCCCGTGCAATTACATGATTGGAAATTTCACTTCTTAATATAACAGAGCCAACACGTTTCATGCATATGTTGTTATTGTGTTTCAACTATATTGGTTACTCTAATGATCTATGTATCTATTTGCTTACACATGCATGTATGGACTCTTTCTCTATAAGTATGTATGAATCTTACTGAGATGTGTTGTTGGTTTAACCATCACTTTGGATTGTTAGCTTACTTGCTCTCCAGTTTTTCATGCATCTTCCCTTGTGTGTTCCCTTCCAAGCCATGTCCTTTCACAGGTTTCCAAGGGGCGCACTCACCCCACTTTCCATGTGTTAGAACCGTTCATGCACCTTCCTTGGCTCGCTGCACATGTCACACCCTTGCTACCAACAGGGACATCTTACTTGCCTCTGCACACAACTGTGGTCAAGGCTATAACGTATGACCCAATGCTGGGACTCCTACACCAAAAGACTTGAGGTCTAGTTGGGACTTCTTACTGGGGAGATCCTGTGACATGTTGGCGGGTCCAGCACCGTTAACAGGCCCTTCTGCTAGAAAAAATCCCCTCCTAGACTTTCTAATATCCCTTCTGAACAATTTAGAATTTAGTGATGTCCAACCTCCTAAGCTATTGCCAACATGGAAAAACAACATATCAGGATCAACCAAATTTTCTAAAAGATTGGATCGCTTCCACATCTTGTACACCCTTCTTGATACAAACATTAAAATTTGATAATGGACCTCGATGGGGGGTTACTCAAAACACCCCCTAATTAGTTCCATTTCCTGCAAAACCCCCCAATCATTTCAAGCTCAACCCATCCTGGTTATAATACCCCTCACTTATGGATCTCCTCAAACTCTCTTGGATACATTTATCTTGAGAGCATCATGAATCCCTAGTCATTTATGTCCAAAGGAATCTCAAATGCTCAACGAGAATTATTATCGAACTAGATAAATAAAAAAGAGAATTAGACTTTAAAGCCCTCCCAAATATTGATTCCCAATCACATGCCCTATTGGTACTGGAAACTTCTTCAAAAGTACCGAAAAATTGGAAATACAAAATTCCAAATCTTGAAAAGTTTAGAAAGTAAATCCTCCTTGATCAAGAGAAGGAATGGAGGATGAAAATTCGCGTGCTCTAGCTACAAGTTGGAGATGACAACAAAAAATAATTCCCTAGGATGGAAAACCATAAGAAATCTATAAATACTATCTGGGAAATCAAAGGCTCTAATATCTCCCTTGCCACATCTTTCTTAGAAATCACATAACGAGGTTTTTCATATTATAGAAACATATTCTGCCAAGACAATCGTGCCACTATACAACAAATTCTAGAAGTGGCAAGGCTTTTTCCTAGCTTTGTGGATCAAGAAGGAAATGATGTTCTAATGGTAGAGGTCTCTAAAAAAGAACTTGAGAGAGTTCTCCATAGCTTTCAAAAAGGTAAGAGTCCTAGGCTAGATGACATCCCTATTGAATTCTATACTAGATGTTTTGATTTAACTGGTGAATACCTTCTCTCAGTAATTGAATATTGTAGAACCTTTGGTCTCATCCTGACCCCTTTTAACTCCACTTTCATTGTCCTTATTCCCAGAACCAATAATGTGGATTCCTTTGACCATTTTAGACTATATCCCCTTATAATTACATTTAGAAAATCATTTCCAAACTAATTTCCCTCATATTAAAGGATATCCTTTCGGAAAATATCTCTTTTGAACAATTTTGGGTTTCTATCTCTCACTCAATAAGGGATTTACTCTATTCATATAAAGCACAAAAAAGCTATAATATATAAGGTTTACCTCTCAAAATCATATGACCAAGGGAGTTGGTTATACCTCCTACTTCTTCTGATCCACTTGGGTTTCTATCATTCCTTTTTGACATGGATGATGAACTATATTAGCACATCCTCCTTCATTATTTTGATCAATGGGGCATATTCTCCTTTTTTTTCATGGTGAGAGAGGAGTAAGATAGAACTTCCCACCCTCTCCCCTTCTCTTTCTCATAGTGCTTGATAGATTAAGCAAACTCATTTCTAATACAATTCCAGAGAGGCATATTCAAATTGGTAAAAATCTCCCTTGATTGTTCCCTTACACATTTCCTCTTCAATTATGATGTCCTCATATTCTCTTATGGTCTTTTCCCACATCTCAAAATTTTAAAGGACATTTTGGACACCTTCATTCAAGTTATAAGAATGCAAGTAAACCCTTAAAAGTATTCTATTATAGGTTGGAGAATCTTTGGAAATGAAAAAAGAGAAATAGAAGGCATTTTATCCTCCCCAATAAAAGGAATTGATTAAGGATTTAAATATATGGGCTTCATTCTCAAGCCCCATAACTACAAAATCTCAAATCAGTCTTGGTTATTAGAGAAAGTTGAAAAAGGACACAAAATCTGGACAAATAGATGGCCATTTAGAGCATGGTAATTGGTTTTATGTGAGTCAGTGATCAAGACCATGCTTGTTTATTGGGCCTCAATGGCATGGATTCCCTTGGGTATACTTCAGGGGAAAAGAAACCTATCCCTTTTCTTTCTTTGGCTCATAAAAGATGAAAAAATAATTTTTTCCCTTATAGGCTGGCAGTGTATTTCTCTTCCAAAATATCATGGTGGATGGGGATTAAAATGTTTTCCTATGATTGCAAAGGTTGTGACAGCCGAACGTGGAAAATTATTCAAGGATAAGCTCTTTGGTCTTATGTGATACAACAAAACTACATAAGGCCCTTATATACTCTTGAATGGATCAAATATCCTCAAAAATCCTATAGAAATGCATTTGTTGTTTGGAAAGGAATTTTGAAAGCCTTATCTATCATAAAAAATCATCTATGCTAGAAAGTTGGAAAGGGCACAAATATTCTTCTCGGGAAATACCCCTACATATTTAGTCAACACTAGTTCCATCTTCTTGAATTGCTCATCCAACAACTATCTAATGCATATTTTTCCACTCTCAATGAGGTCTCCCATCCACATTTTCCTCCTTTCTCTCAATCCTAGATTTCTTCCAATAACCTTCATTTAGAAGGTGAAGGGAAATTAGCATGGGATCAATATATCAAAGCACTTCAATTCACTAATTTTTCTAATTTAGACTAATTATCAGCACATCTAGGCCCTCAATTTGTTATGCAACCAACTCACAAAATAGAAGAAGAGATAGATAAACGACTTCAAAATAATCCTCTTCGAGGGGGAAACCTCCTTTATATTACACGAATGAATCATTCTTAAATGATTCAAATGAAAAAACCTCCTTTCTATACATAGGAGTCTAAGGGGTCACAATATAATCAGATCCGACATGACAATAACAATGTAAGGGCACAACAATAACAATAGTGGGCTTCTATGGGGCACGACAATAACAATAAGGGGGATACACTAATAACAATGAGGGAATAAATTAATATTATAGGGACCTAACATGCCCCTTTACTTCAAAAAATAGTTGTCCTCAATGCTTGAGTAGTTCTGGATGCTTCTATATAAAATTCTCATCCTCCCATGTGGGATCTTCCGCGGGTAAGTTCTTCCACTTGATGAGATACTCTGAAATTGATCGATTTCGTAGCTGTCGAGTTCTTGTTCCCGTGACTGCTTCAGGTTCCAATATGATTTTTCATTCCTCATCAAGTTTTGGCAATATTGTTTGAATTGGGAGCTTGTCACCTATAACCTTCTTTAAGCATGAAACATGGAAAACTAAGTGCACTTGGGAAGATGTAGGAAGCTCCAATTTGTATGCCATACTACCAATATTTTGCAACACCTTGTAAGGACCATAATAATTTGGTGATAATTATTATCCTTCTTAGCTTGCTTGAGGAACATTTTTTTGTATGGTTTTAGCCGTAAAAAAACCTAGTTGCCTACATCAAAACTTCTTTCGCTACGATGTTGATATACCTATTGTTTCATTCTATTCTACGCCAAAGTGAGGTTATCCTTCAGGATTTGGAGAACTTGTTGTTGATGCTCTATGTGATCTTCCACTACTTCAACCTTAGAATTTTCTCTTAAAGATGATGTGATGGATGGTGGATGATATCCATAAAGTTCCATAAATGGGGTCATTTTTTCTGCAGTATGGAAGGATGTCATCTACCTTCCTAAATTATTTTGGAACAATATTAAATTGTACATTATGGGGCCAATTTTGGAGGTGATGGGGCCCATTCGATTTTATTAGGAGGCTAGACTTAATAGAAGTTAATTCATTGTGGTTAAGTATGTGTGGGGGTGACCCATACTATGGGAATACACATTCCCTAGTTCGATTTGCATGGAGGAGAAATCGATGGTTAGGTGGGGGACCCACGATGGAGGGAAAATGGAGGGAAAGTGCTCCACGAAATCTATATAAAGATGGCAGCTCTCCTCATTTGGATATCTTATCTTTTGACATATTGAACTCAACCTTAGTTGCTTGAGTTTCTTAGCTAGGTTACTGTGTTGTTTAGCACATGAGTGTCTCCGAGAGGAGATCTCAACCCTTGCTTCAGTGGACTTTGAGTGCCACCCTAGGAAGGGAATCTGTACTACCTTGGAGGAGAGCTGGTGGAGTTTCACATTCATATCATTCAACATTTGTCTCAACCAGTGTGTGTTTCTGGAGGACGTAGAAGGGGAACACACAGGTGTTGCTTGTGGGTTCATCTGGGCAACAATTGCCAGGGGGAGTTTGGGAATTCAAGCTACAATGGAGGATCAACCTTTCAGGAGAGTTTTGGAGTAGGAGGTTGCTGCATTCGAGCAGTTCAATTTACAATCACCTGGGCTTGCGCAGAGAGCCATCACTGGGCTCACGTGGGAGTTATAGCAAGGAATTATAGAGCTGGAGTGGACTGGGAGAAGTAGGAGATCACTTGGAGGGTAATTTGAGGATGATTGCTGGAGTTGGGAGAGCAGATATTGACAAGATCAGTCACAGCAACAAAATTCGAAATTGGAGGGCCAAGCTGTGAAGGGTCAATTTTTGAAGGTTGGAACCAAGGGAAACCCTTTCTAGGTTTTCTGGGGTTTTGACAAGGATCACACTCCTAATTTTATAGAATTTTATGGGTAGATGTAAGGGATCAAATAGGGGTCCCAACTCAGCTAGCAACTAGAGGAGCTAAGGGGAATTTGGGCCAAAATTCCGAGGTCAACATTTGGCCAATTCCTTCGTGGGTTATTCTAGGTATTTGGTGGAGAGGTCGGGGTTAATTTTCCGTAATTTTCTGAGCATAGGAGGTGGGGTTTCCAACAACATCCTTGCAGTAGATAACATAGTTTCACAGGGGTAGCGCAGGGCATCATTGCAACAGTTATTGTGCCATCTGGGCTTGACATGTTACCACCTAGGTTTGATCACGCTTGCCATTGGGGAAAGCCTAGGTGCACCTCTTCCACATTATTTTACTTTTCTCCTAGGTTATAATAAAATGGCTCAGCTATTGGATATTCCTAGAATTTTTATGGGTGTGCATTGAATGTTTCAATTTTATGGTGTTGTTTTTATTATTTACTTTGCATAACACTATTTTTCCTAGTTTGGAACATTACAGTGGTATCATAGCATGAACTTGACCCAGTTGTGGGAAATTAGCCAGAAGATCATCAAAGCTTTGGGTATGAGTGCACAGTGATGGGTGAAACTAGAGACAAACCCATGGCTCAAGGGAGATCCAATATGTAGAAATTTTGGGTAGAATTCATTGGGACGATGGGAGGTTGGCCCAGATGAGGAGGGCGACAGACCAAACCCATACTCACCCTTACAGTAGAGACATTAGAGGTGAGTAGGTTGTGGGGGTGCAATCATCTACATCATTTGGGGAAAGCTGACTAGATCAGGGCACTAGATCTCTTGAAAAGGAGCAGGTAGGACAAAGACAGTTAGAGGGTGAGACCAAGGGGCGCTTTTTCTGGTGGAGACCTGGCTTTAGATATCAGGAACTTGAGGAGGAGGTTGAGAATGATGCTGAGAGCCCACAAGATGATGAGGATCACATCAATATACCCGATGTGGCACAAGATTCACCTTTATTAGAGACATATTTGATAGCCACAGTTGACACCTTGGTGGAGAGGATAGATCCTACACACATAGAGCCATCTGTTGAGGGGGTGCCTCCCATGGATGAGATGCCAACAGTTGCTGAGGTATCTAGAGTTGTGACTGAGCTTACAAGTGATAGATGCCCATGATAGTTCCACCAGTTTCAGACCAACCTTCTAGCATTACAAAGGAAGGTCGTGTTAGTGCGTGAGGCTATTCTGCAATAGAAAGAGGAGCTGGAGGGCATGAGATCATTTTATGTCGAGTCTACGAGAAAATTGAGTCATGTTGGGGATTCGTTGGATTCCCTACTAGTGTAGTTGGAGTGCACATTGGGGCGTGAGAGAAACCCTCTTCGGGCATACATAGATGAGGTTGGCAGTCTTGTTAGGTTACCTTGGCCCATTGGACAGAGAGAGACAGAGCTACCTAGTCAGATTTCATGTATTGACTAGGATAGCGAGATGAGACGACCTGATTAGCCTAGGGTGCAACACCCACATGATGGGTTTGTTCTATGTGCAGGAGTTTGTGCATTCGATCCCTCTCTTGGGGTTGGATGGTGAGAGTTTCTGAGTTGGTACCCTATGGAGTGGGCTATGGAGATGATGGTGGACCTGGGTGTAGCTCAACAGGAGCTTCCAGGCACTGGGGATACCGGCATCGGAGACTGGAAATGGGTTCTCAGCGAGACTACCTATCATTTCCCAGGTATGTCGGTTGACTACACCCAAGATGGTACATTTGACCTAGTAGTTGAGCGTGCGCATTTTCTAGGGGAGTCTCGATCAACATCAGTGGTCGACTAACTTATGGACAAGATATTTTGGTTTTCTTGGTATGGCATTTGTACACGGGATCACTAGGTGATCAACATACTTTGGAAGGAGTTTGTCAGAGGAGGTGGCATGGCAGGCCACCAGACAGTGCCTTGTATGGAGCTGGGGACTCTTCACTTTTGAGTGGGGCACAGAGATGCAGAGGAGCAGAGAAATGGTGGCATCACTGCTGACACATAGGGAGAGTCACTTCTCGGATCCCTTAGAGGGGATTTGGAGAGGAGATCCACTCATCGGTTGGTATAGTGATGCGATGGTGGAGGTGATGATACTGATTAGGTGTGGCTTGACACATAGAGACATAACACTAGGCCATCACATCCAGGGATGTGTAGGAGCATCTAGAATTGTGCAGTGGTCTACAAGTAGGCATGGAGATGCATGGTGGTGTGTTGTAGTGTGTTGGACTGTGTTGTGGAGTGGGAGTGCCTCACATCACTTTGAGTACATGCGGGGAGTGACATGTGAAGCTACACAGGCAAGAAGCAAGACGGTACAAGATGGAATAGTTGTAGTCGAGGGTATATAACATTGTATAGGAGTAGGCCGTGGTGTACAATGGCATGTCTAGGAGTACTGGGATGATCGGTGCTATTCAGGGGTGTATGGTGTTGCACGAAAAGGTCTTGGAGTGTTGCCTCCAGGGACACCCATGGATGGAGACCCTTGGCATACCTTTGGGTGTAGCTCACCCAAGATCAATGGGGACACAGATGAGTGATACTTAAGGGTATTCACGGGGACTCACACACTTAACCCTCTTCTACATCACTTACAGGAACGGGCGATCTAGTTGTTGTCCTTTGAAACTCTGGGCATGAGAAGCAGGGCACAGGGAGCTCACCCAAGATATTTGGATGAATTTTGCTGTGATAGAAGAGAGGATTCTCAGCAGGGGCATTGGGTCAGTGCGTGAGTTGATAGCCACAAGTTGAGGGATGAGGTGATCACCGACAAGGATGACATATAGTTCATCACTGATCTTATGCCTGGGGAGCTGGTCACAGGGGAGACATGTGTCACTCTTTCCATAGGGAATGTTTGGATCATGCATGAGTAGAGGATACCATGTACGACTGAGACAGTTGTCTAATATGTATCTGGATTCCCGACATTGTATCAACACATTCTCTAGAGGGAGGGTAGCCGAACCAGTGGTGATGGTTGGCAGGAGTAGGATGGATCCGC
Source organism: Pinus tabuliformis (assembly GCA_031772625.1). Taxonomy (NCBI): domain Eukaryota; kingdom Viridiplantae; phylum Streptophyta; class Pinopsida; order Pinales; family Pinaceae; genus Pinus; species Pinus tabuliformis. The sequence continues at coordinate 945,915,246 of CM062816.1, read as the reverse complement.
ATACACTGAGTCGATTGCATGTATAAGATACCAATCAATTGGTTGCATTTAGGAGGTATATATTTGGCACACGTGGTTTCCAATGGTGATCAATACTACACAATGGCATGCATAAGATAATTTTTCATGCCTCAAATTAGTTCATGATGTATGATGTGTTGGGTTGTGTTATATTCTTTCCACGACTAGCCCACATGGTTAACCAGGGGGTTAGAGGGGGGGCAGAGCCTCCCCTTCATTGGGCCAATTGCGTAGCTAGGGGGGGTCACAGGGGGGTTGAGGGGTGTATGTAACCCCACTTTATGGGGTCAGAAAATTTTGGTTTTGGAACCTATGTTAGGTAGGGCGAACCGACCTATGGTTTTGTGCATGATTTTCACACATGTTTTTTGGGCGTGATGGTTTTCAGTCCATGGTATTAGATGCGATGGTTTTCGGTCCATGGTATTAGATGCTTCGGCATGTATAAATATGCATTACAACATTGAAAGGAACATAATGAAAAATCAAGTTGGTAGTCCTAGTTTTGGGATCCAGGGGAAAATCTCTGTGTATATGTGTTTTATGTGTTATGCTCTCGCATTGTTTATTTTTTGTGTTTTAGAATTCATATGCAGGTAATTTCTGTACGGGGTTAAAACCTACATTTGGTATCAGAGCCATTTTGGCTTCAAGGGGACGCCTTTGTTGCTGAGGGGTTTCACTCGGGCCTGTGGTAGACCCTGTTTAGTGGGAGATTTGCGAGATCGATTCTGGTGGTGAAAGAAGATGGCGAGCAGTGGAAAGATAGAGATCGAGAAATTTAATGGTCAGATTTTTGAGTTGTGGAAACTCAAGATGGAGGATCTATTGGTGGATAAAGATTAGTGGACCGTGGTAGATCCGGGTACTAAACCAACGGGAGTGTCCTATGAAGAATGGAAGAAGTTATATCAGAAAGCAAAGAGCACAATACGATTGTGTGTCTCAGATTTAGTATTGCTGAATGTATCAGGGGAAGCTACGACGAAGGCTTTGTGGGACAAGTTAGGGACTTTGTACCAATCTAAGTCTCTGGTGAATAAACTGTTCTTGCAGAAAAAGCTGTATAACCTGAGGATGAAAGATGGAACTCGGTGACAGAGCATTTGAACGCATTTAATACTGTGGTAAGTCAGTTAGCATCTATTTATATTAAAATTTCAGATGAAGATAAGTGCATCAATTTGTTGTGTTCTCTACCAGATTCGTGAGATAGTATGGTTATTGCAATAGGTAGCAATGCAACTGCCTTGTAGTTGGATGAAATAGTCTCATCCTTGCTGACAAAGGAGATGAGACGGAAAAATATGGAGAGCCAGAATGGTGATGCCTTGTCTGTACGAGGACGGTCCTATAACAGAAACAAAAATAAGTCATCGAGTGGGAGATCTAAATCTAGAGGGAGATCTAAATCCAGGAAAACCTCTAAAGGTGGTGTGCTGGAAATGTGGAAAGGAAGGGCACTACAAAAGGGACTGTAAATCTAAAGGCACTAATAAAGGAAAGGGATTTGATGATGCTCCTTTTGCAGAGGTGAAAACCACCTCAGATGAAGGTGGGGATGTGTACTTGGCTTCTTCAAGTACACATGTAGATCATGAGGCATGGTTGATTGACTCAGGTGCATCCTTTCACTTCACTCCCCATAGAGAGTGGTTCTGCGAGTATAAGAAATATGATGGTGGTGATGTATTATTAGGGGATGATAGGAAGGCTAGAATCGTTGGTCGCGGAAAGGTAAATTTGAAGTTGCAAGGTGGAAGGGTTCGAACACTTCCGGGTGTTCTGCATATTGGCTAGAAATATGATTTCTGTAAGCAAGTTGGATGATGCAGGTGTAAAAATAGTGTTTGAGAAGGATACCTACAAGATGGTTCGGGGAGCACTGGTATTGATGCGGGGAGTTTGGATTGGAACTCTGTAAAAGCTGCAAGGTAGCATGGTTGTTGATTGGTGCAACAGTTCTATGGTTCCTTAAAGTGGAGCAAAAAATCTAGTGGTCTCTGGAAAGAAGACCGTGCTGTGGCATCAAAGGCTTGGACATATTGGAGAGAAAGGCCTTTGAATACTTCATGGTAAAGGTATGGTAGAATGTAAGAGTAATGGCTCTTTTGATTTTGATTTCTATGAAAATTGTGCATATGGGAAGTATAATCGGGTGAGTTTCCGCTGTGGTGGTAAGAGGGCGAAACATACACTAGAGCTTGTGCATAGTGATGTGTTTGGACCTGTGAAGCTTCCATCACTAGGTAAGTCTCTGTACTATGTATCATTTATAGATGACTTCTCAAGGAATACATGGATATATTTCCTTGAGAAGAAATTTGAAGTCTTTGACAGGTTTAAAGAATTCAAGGCTTTGGTGGAAAACCAGATAGAAAAGAAGATAAAGGTGTGAGGACATATAACAGTCGAGAGTTTTGTGTAAGGAATTTGAAGAATTCGGTAAGAAGTGTGGTATAGCATGGCAGAAGACTACTCCATATACACCTCAGTAAAATGGAGTTTCAGAAAGAATGAACAAGACGTTGATGGAAATGGCAAGAAGCATGCTCAGTGGTGCTGGGTTAGGACAGGAATTATGGGCAGAGGCGGTGGAGACAGCATGTTACTTGGTCAACAGATCACCTTCATCAGCATTGGAGGATAAAACGCCATAAGAGGTATGGACTGGTAAGAAACCCTCTCTTTCACATTTGAGGGTATTTGGATGTGATGCATATGTACGTGTTCCAAAGGAGAAATGAACCAAGTTGGATAGTAAATCTGAAAAGTGCATCTTTATTGGGTATAAGGATGGTTTAAAGGGTTATAAGCTTTGGAACCCAGTAACAAGGAAGGTTGTGTACAATTGAGATGTGGTGTTCAAAGAGGTGAAAGATGTTATTAAACATGAAGTTCAACCAAAGGAACCTAAGAAGATAGAGTTTGAGCTAAAGGAGGAAGAATAAGACTCTATAGCAGAGGAGGAATCAGAAGATGAAGAGCCGCAAACTCCGGGTGTGAGAAGATCAATTCGAGAAAGAAGGCAGCCAAAAAGGTATAGTCCATTTGCTTTCTATTCAAATCTTTCTTTATCTATTACTAATGATGATCCCAGAACTGTGAAGGAAGTAGTAGATTCAGAGGATGGAAAACTCTGGAAAGAAGCCATGGTTGATGAAATGACATCTTTGCACAAAAATGAGGCTTGGGATTTGGCAGATTTGTCGGCTGGAAGGAAACCCATTAGCAGCAAATGGGTGTTCAAGAAGAAGACAAATGTAGAAGGAAAGGTGGAGAAATACAAAGCTCGGTTGGTAGCAAAAGGTTATTCCCAGGTGCCGAGAATTTATTTTGGTGATATTTTTTCTCCTGTTGCCAATGTAGCTTCTATTAGATTACTTTTATCTGCTGTTGCTGCTTTTGATTTTGAAGTAGAATAGATGGATGTGAAGACACCATTTATTCACGAGGATTTGGAAGAGGAAATCTACATGAAGCAACTTGAAGGCTTTACGGTGAAGGGTAAGAAAGAACTAGTATGCAAGTTAAAGAAGTCTCTGTATGGGTTAAAATAGTCACCAAGGATGTGGTATCATAAATTTGATACATTTATACGGGGACATGGCTTCACTAGAAGCAAAGCAGATCACTGTGTCATGGAGCCTATATAAGAGTGGCATGCAGGGACTAGATATGAGGGCCAGAGGGATTTCATCGTCCACAACCTGAGAAATTCCAAATTATGAGCTCATAAATCAGACACTAAAATAAGGAGAAAACACAAATAATGAGATTTTCTTGATTAGATACAAATGACTATAAATCAATATTCATGTACAGAAACTTCTGTTTCTAGCACAACTCTTACAAAACCTCTTCAATCACAACCTTGGGCTTTTGGTTTTCCTGTCTATTAACATTCAAAGTATTCACTGCAATATTTCCAGAATCTCTTGCAGGAGGAGTATTCTTTTCAACTTCTACAAGAGCAGCTAGGGAAGTCCGAACTTCTTTCAGTTGTTCATTAGTCCAACACATCAGGAAGTAGACTTTCTTTAAAGCAAATTGAAGACTCTTCCGACCATCATTTCTTATTTCTTCTCTCCTAGCTTCGTGATTTGCTATCATCTGTTTACTAGCATGTTCCCTTTTCTTGGATCTTTCACCTTTGACCACCTTTGCAACTGCCTCAAGTAGCCTGTACAAGTCCATAAGTGTGCATACAAGGGTTGCCCTACCTAGCCTTAGAAGAGCATGCACATCATCAAAAAGGCAAATCCCAAATCTCAATCCACCAGCATGTTTGAAGCTTGCGGAACATGATCTCTCTAAACACTTTGACAAAGCTTCACTAACAGTCTCTGGCAAAGCTACCTGACTTAATACTGCAGACAAACTTAAACAAACCATTGCTGCATCCAGGGGATCACTTTTCCAGTCTCCATTAAAGAACCGAAGAGTAATGCAGTAACTGTATATCACGTCAACCATATGAACAGCCAGTAAGGGTGATGGATCCGATTTAGTCAATTGCCCTACTGAAGATAAGGGATTCTCCGGACCAGCTGGTATATCACTCAGGTCATTCTCACCCAAATTTGCAACTCCTGGACTAAGAACCCTTGACATTCGATCATTTGATATGTCCAGTGACTGAATAAGTTGACATCCTTGACTGGAAAGTGAGATTGTATGTGCAGAAGGCTTCAACCACCATGGTTCCCAAGGTCTTACCATGTGACTTATTTTACCTGATGCTACAGCCCGCAAGAAATATTTTCTTTCATTGGCTGATAAGTCATCCAATGACATATCATCTCCTGAAGACAACACATAAGCATTCTGACCAATTAGACATGCAATTCAATGTACAGACAAGATTGATTTATAAGCTGCAACATCTCTGGTGTAGTACCGCTAGTATGATTTCCAAACTAGGACAAAAGCACCCTCATTTATATGGTACAAAAACATTAATAAACATGCCCATGTCTTAAATGTGCCCTCCCGGTAGAAGTGAATGCTAGGGTAGAATGGCTTGTAATAATGTGTGTCACATCAATTATCTATGGTGTTTGTAGTTACATATGGACCATCTGGATGTCATCAAGGATCCGTGTCCTATAATGGTCACGCACATTGTGCTATTTCTGTTTACTGTAGGGTGTAACTTTCCATGAAGTCACCACAACCTCTCCCGAAATTACACTCCATTTTTCAAATATGTTTCTATAGCTATTTACCTGCTATTTGGAAAAAAATAAACTTCTTGACGGAAAAAACATGAGATTTGGAATAATTTAAGAACACCAATGCCTGAAAAAATCAGTCACAAATGCCATGTATAAGATGAATGAAATATGTTGAAAGCTATGAAGATAAATGTCTTGTAATTAAGCAAAACTAATAATAATATATTCCGTACAAAGACACTGTTGCTGCTTTCCCCAAAATAGAACTGAATCTCTAAGTTGATACCTTTCAAATAATTCATTTGTGCTAATCACTGAAGATACAGAGAAAGAAAATGCTGGTAATGGATTATAATAAATACTAGTAATTAATATGTCAAATAACTGGCGTGTATGCTGACTTTACCGTATAAAGAGTCCAGGAATGCTTTATAAACTTCTCCATTCAGCAAGTTTACTAGCCAGAAAAATTGTTCTGAGAACCAACAACTAAGCAAAGTATCTTTCATTAATCACAAGCTAAAAGTCCCATTTTCCCATCAGTTGTCTAAACATATGCATTAAAATTTAAGAACACAACTAAAATGATCAAAAATATAAATTTATCCCCACAACCTGAGAAATTCCAAATTATGAGCTCATAAATCAGACACTAAAATAAGGAGAAAACACAAATAATGAGCTTTTCTTGATTAGATACAAATGACTATAAATCAATATTCATGTACAGAAACTTCTATTTCTAGCACAACTCTTACAAAACCTCTTCAATCACAACCTTGGGCTTTTGGTTTTCCTGTCTATTGACATTCAAAGTATTCACTGCAATATTTCCAGAATCTCTTGCAGGAAGAGTATTCTTTTCAAATTCTACAAGAGCAGCCAGGGAAGTCCAAACTTCTTTCGGTTGTTCATTATTCCAACACATCAGGAAGTAGACTTTCTTTAAAGCAAATTGAAGACTCTTCCGACCATCATTTCTTATTTCTTCTCTCCTAGCTTCGTGATTTGCTATCATCTGTTTACTAGCATGTTCCCTTTTCTTGGATCTTTCACCTTTGACCACCTTTGCAGCTGCCTCAAGTAGCCTGTACAAGTCCATAAGTGCGCATACAAGGGTTGCCCTACCTAGCCTTAGAAGAGCATGCACATCATCAAAAAGGCAAATCCCAAATCTCAATCCACCAGCATGTTTGAAGCTTGCGGAACATGATGTCTCTAAACACTTTGACAAAGCTTCACTAACAGTCTCTGGCAAAGCTACCTGACTTAATACTGCAGACAAACTTAAACAAACCATTGCTGCATCCAGGGGATCACTTTTCCAGTCTCCATTAAAGAACCGAAGAGTAAAGCAGTAACTGTATATCACGTCAACCATATGAACAATCAGTAAGGGTGATGGATCCGATTTAGTCAATTGCCCTACTGAAGATAAGGGATTCTCCGGACCAGATGGTATATCACTCAGGTCATTCTCACCCAAATTTGCAACTCCTGGACTAAGAACCCTTGACATTCGATCATTTGATATGTCCAGTGACTGAATAAGTTGACATCCTTGACTGGAAAGTGAGATTGTATGCGCAGAAGGCTTCAACCACCATGGTTCCCAAGGTCTTACCATGTGACTTATTTAACCTGATGCTACAGCCCGCAAGAAATATTTTCTTTCATTGGCTGATAAGTCATCCAATGACATATCATCTGCTGAAGACAACACATAAGCATTCTGACCAATTAGACATGCAATTCAATGTAAAGACAAGATTGATTTATAAGCTGCAACATCTCTGGTGTAGTACCGCTAGTATGATTTCCAAACTAGGACAAAAGCACCCTCATTTATATGGTACAAAAACATTAATAAACATGCCCATGTCTTAAATGTGCCCTCCCGGTAGAAGTGAATGCTAGGGTAGAATGGCTTGTAATAATGTGTGTCACATCAATTATCTATGGTGTTTGTAGTTACATATGGACCATCTGGATGTCATCAAGGATCCGTGTCCTATAATGGTCATGCACATTGTGCTATTTCTGTTTACTGTAGGGTGTAACTTTCCATGAAGTCACCACAACCTCTCCCGAAATTACACTCCATTTTTCAAATATGTTTCTATAGCTATTTACCTGCTATTTGGAAAAAAATAAACTTCTTGACGGAAAAAACATGAGATTTGGAATAATTTAAGAACACCAATGCCTGAAAAAATCAGTCGCAAATGCCATGTATAAGATGAATGAAATATGTTGAAAGCTATGAAGATAAATGTCTTGTATTTAAGCAAAACTAATAATAATCTATTCCGTACAAAGACACTATTGCTGCTTTCCCCAAAATAGAACTGAATCTCTAAGTTGATACCTTTCAAATATTTCATTTGTGCTAACCACTGAAGATACAGAGAAAGCAAATGCTGGTAATGGATTATAATAAATACTAGTAATTAATATGTCAAATAACTGGCCTGTATGCTGACTTTACCGTATAAAGAGTCCAGGAATGCTTTATAAACTTCTCCATTTAGCAAGTTTACTAGCCAGAAAAATTGTTCTGAGAACCAACAACTAAGCAAAGTATCTTTCATTAATCACAAGCTAAAAGTCCCATTTTCCCATCAGTTGTCTAAACATATGCATTAAAATTTAAGAACACAACTAAAATGATCAAAAATATAAATTTATCCCCACAACCTGAGAAATTCCAAATTATGAGCTCATAAATCAGACACTAAAATAAGGAGAAAACACAAATAATGAGCTTTTCTTGATTAGATACAAATGACTATAAATCAATATTCATGTACAGAAACTTCTGTTTCTAGCACAACTCTTACAAAACCTCTTCAATCACAACCTTGGGCTTTTGGTTTTCCTGTCTATTAACATTCAAAGTATTCACTGCAATATTTCCAGAATCTCTTGCAGGAAGAGTATTCTTTTCAACTTCTACAAGAGCAGCCAGGGAAGTCCAAACTTCTTTCGGTTGTTCATTAGTCCAACACATCAGGAAGTAGACTTTCTTTAAAGCAAATTGTAGACTCTTCCGACCATCATTTCTTATTTCTTCTCTCTTAGCTTCGTGATTTGCTATCATCTGTTTACTAGCATGTTCCCTTTTCTTGGATCTTTCACCTTTGACCACCTTTGCAGCTGCCTCAAGTAGCCTGTACAAGTCCATAAGTGCGCATACAAGGGTTGCCCTACCTAGCCTTAGAAGAGCATGCACATCATCAAAAAGGCAAATCCCAAATCTCAATCCACCAGCATGTTTGAAGCTTGCGGAACATGATGTCTCTAAACACTTTGACAAAGCTTCACTAACAGTCTCTGGCAAAGCTACCTGACTTAATACTGCAGACAAACTTAAACAAACCATTGCTGCATCCAGGGGATCACTTTTCCAGTCTCCATTAAAGAACCGAAGAGTAAAGCAGTAACTGTATATCACGTCAACCATATGAATAGCCAGTAAGGGTGATGGATCCGATTTAGTCAATTGCCCTACTGAAGATAAGGGATTCTCCGGACCAGCTGGTATATCACTCAGGTCATTCTCACCCAAATTTGCAACTCCTGGACTAAGAACCCTTGACATTCGATCATTTGATATGTCCAGTGACTGAATAAGTTGACATCCTTGACTGGAAAGTGAGATTGTATGTGCAGAAGGCTTCAACCACCATGGTTCCCAAGGTCTTACCATGTGACTTATTTTACCTGATGCTACAGCCCGCAAGAAATATTTTCTTTCATTGGCTGATAAGTCATCCAATGACATATCATCTCCTGAAGACAACACATAAGCATTCTGACCAATTAGACATGCAATTCAATGTACAGACAAGATTGATTTATAAGCTGCAACATCTCTGGTGTAGTACCGCTAGTATGATTTCCAAACTAGGACAAAATCACCCTCATTTATATGGTACAAAAACATTAATAAACATGCCCATGTCTTAAATGTGCCCTCCCGGTAGAAGTGAATGCTAGGGTAGAATGGCTTGTAATAATGTGTGTCACATCAATTATCTATGGTGTTTGTAGTTACATATGGACCATCTGGATGTCATCAAGGATCCGTGTCCTATAATGGTCACACACATTGTGCTATTTCTGTTTACTGTAGGGTGTAACTTTCCATGAAGTCACCACAACCTCTCCCGAAATTACACTCCATTTTTCAAATATGTTTCTATAGCTATTTACCTGCTATTTGGAAAAAACTAAACTTCTTGACGGAAAAAACATGAGATTTGGAATAATTTAAGAACACCAATGCCTGAAAAAATCAGTCGCAAATGCCATGTATAAGATGAATGAAATATTTTGAAAGCTATGAAGATAAATGTCTTGTATTTAAGAAAAACTAATAATAATCTATTCCGTACAAAGACACTGTTGCTGCTTTCCCCAAAATAGAACTGAATCTCTAAGTTGATACCTTTCAAATAATTCATTTGTGCTAATCACTGAAGATACAGAGAAAGCAAATGCTGGTAATAGATTATAATAAATACTAGTAATTAATATGTCAAATAACTGGCGTGTATTCTGACTTTACCGTATAAAGAGTCCAGGAATGCTTTATAAACTTCTCCATTTAGCAAGTTTACTAGCCAGAAAAATTGTTCTGAGAACCAACAACTAAGAAAGTATCTTTCATTAATCACAAGCTAAAAGTCCCATTTTCCCATCAGTTGTCTAAACATATGCATTAAAATTTAAGAACACAACTAAAATGATAAAAAATATAAATTTATCCCCACAACCTGAGAAATTCCAAATTATGAGCTCATAAATCAAACACTAAAATAAGGAGAAAACACAAATAATGAGCTTTTCTTGATTAGATACAAATGACTATAAATCAATATTCATGTACAGAAACTTCTGTTTCTAGCACAACTCTTACAAAACCTCTTCAATCACAACCTTGGGCTTTTGGTTTTCCTGTCTATTAACATTCAAAGTATTCACTGCAATATTTCCAGAATCTCTTGCAAGAGGAGTATTCTTTTCAACTTCTACAAGAGCAGCCAGGGAAGTCCAAACTTCTTTCGGTTGTTCATTAGTCCAACACATCAGGAAGTAGACTTTCTTTAAAGCAAATTGAAGACTCTTCCGACCATCATTTCTTATTTCTTCTCTCCTAGCTTCATGATTTGCTATCATCTGTTTACTAGCATGTTCCCTTTTCTTGGATCTTTCACCTTTGACCACCTTTGCAGCTACCTCAAGTAGCCTGTACAAGTCCATAAGTGCGCATACAAGGGTTGCCCTACCTAGCCTTAGAAGAGCATGCACATCATCAAAAAGGCAAATCCCAAATCTCAATCCACCAGCATGTTTGAAGCTTGCGGAACATGATGTCTCTAAACACTTTGACAAAGCTTCACTAACAGTCTCTGGCAAAGCTACATGACTTGATACTGCAGACAAACTTAAACAAACCATTGCTGCATCCAGGGGATCACTTTTCCAATCTCCATTAAAGAACCAAAGAGTAAAGCAGTAACTGTATATCACGTCAACCATATGAACAACCAGTAAGGGTGATGGATCCGATTTAGTCAATTGCCCTACTGAAGATAAGGGATTCTCTGGACCAGTTGGTATATCACTCAGGTCATTCTCACCCAAATTTGCAACTCTTGGACTAAGAACCCTTGACATTCGATCATTTGATATGTCCAGTGACTGAATAAGTTGACATCCTTGACTGGAAAGTGAGATTGTATGTGCAGAAGGCTTCAACCACCATGGTTCCCAAGGTCTTACCATGTGACTTATTTTACCTGATGCTACAGCCCGCAAGAAATATTTTCTTTCATTGGCTGATAAGTCATCCAATGACATATCATCTCTTGAAGACAACACATAAGCATTCTGACCAATTAGACATGCAATTCAATGTACAAACAAGATTGATTTATAAGCTGCAACATCTCTGGAAAGTAAAATGCTACTTTCGAATACTCGATTATAACAGCAACTATTACAACATTTACTGAATGAGTGGAATTTTCAAAAAGACTAGTTTTCGAACTTTTACATGCCGAACTATCCTGAAAAGTAAAGTCTGCTAAAACAGTGACTAAAAGCTGGGTTCCTCCAAGTGTCCACTTTGTAAAAGTCAAATAAAGAAAATTTGTCCATATGGAAAGTTGTATTTTCTAGGAAATGGATTGTTTTTAGTTCGACTCCTATTGTGAGTCATTAGGATTGGTCATAAAGTCAAATTGAGTCAATATCATGTATGAAGGACCCTTCTTGGGCATGTTACATTTTGCATGAGTCATTAGACAAGATTGAAAGCCCTTCAAGACAAGCACAAGGCATCCCTCTTCAAGTTGGCTTCAAATGGAATTAATCATCTCACCAACTGACATGTCGGCTCATCCTGATGTCATGTCGGCTTATATACATGGCCAAACAACTATAAATAGCCCAGTTCAGATCCCATTTCGGAGTGAAATTGCAGAACAGTAATTCGGTCAAGTCTGAAGTAAAACAGTGCAAAGGAAGCTTAATTATCAGCGAGGGGAAAAGGAAGAAAAGCGAAGCTCTTAGCTTCATTTTTCTTGGATCTGTTTTAGGGTAATTCTGCTGTCACATATGCGTAGAAGGAGGTCATCTGTTGCAGTATGGTCGAGAGGAATTACAGTCCTCTTAGGAATTGGAAGAACAAGTCTAAGAGGAAGCCGAGGCAAGCTAGAAAGAGTCCCTATGGAAAGAAGGCATAATTCTAGGAGGTCGAAACTAATGAAGGACTAGGAAGCCGAAGTTGAAGCATATCCAAAAAGTAGGAGCAGAAGCTTGACTAGTGTTGACTTGGGCTCGGAAGAGAAGCAGTGAAAGAGGACCTGTGTCTTGGTCTTGGAGAGGCAAATAGGTCAAGCGTGTTGGTCTTGGTATTCGTCAATTGGAATCTCTATAAGAAGAAGAATTTGTTGGGGTTTTCCTCTCAAGAGTGAGAGGTTTTGGCCCTAGCTGATAGCCTATATTTTGTGTCTCTTGTCTCTTTATTATTTATGCATTGGTAGTTGTTTGATGAAGAAGAACACTAATAACCCAAGTAAAAGAAGATCCTAATCTAAAGAAGTAAAAAGCACTCACAAGCGTTTACTAATAGAAGAGAAATCACTTAATTGCTATGCCCTAGATTTCTCAACATGGTTTCAAAGCTAAGGTGACAAAGTCAAGAAAGGGCATCTTATCAAGGGACACTCAAGGATCAAATCTCGAGGAAAGCATCAAAGCTATGAAACCGGATTCGTCCCCCAGGCCCTAAGTGTCCCGAATCCGGCGAATCGGACATGATTCGGGTGGATTCATGTCCAAAAAACAGCAGACGTCGTGTTCGATTGGGACACTTCGAATCTGGAACGTGTCTCGATCGGGACACTTTGAATTCAGAAATCAAGAACCCACACAGTGTTATAAAGGCATATTTCCCCATTCTATTTGCACATTCACTTGTTTAGTTTGCTCTGGGTGTTTGGGAGCAAGGAGCAAAGGGCGTGGGAGCATTTTCAAGGATATTCAAGCAACAAATAAGTGCTTGCGCCTGTCAGATTTGATGATGGTGATACTATAGAGGGATCATCCTCCACACCAGTAGATGCAAAGATGACTTTGGATACAGAGGAGGAGGATGCAGCAGAGGAGAGAAATGGTGACCATGATGATGAGGACAGTGACGCTGATTTTCATGATGACTATGAGGATTGATGACTCATAAGTCATGAGCTACCTACTACCTTGAGGCTTGTATACTTGTAGACTTGTAGCTGTAGTTGTTTTGTATTTGCTATTTCTATTTTCCATTGGCATTGCACTACCTATTTAAACAATAACACATTTTTATTTTGATGACTTAATGAAAAAACTACAATATATTTATCTTACTATCTTGTCTTTCTCCTATTGGATCATTGATGAATTGAATATGTATTATAAATTTATAATTTATCATTTATGTCACAATTGTATTTGTAATTTTATATGCATAATGTTACTTTGTAAAACTTACATCTAGATGAAGGTCTATGTTTGAATCAATGAATTTGTATCATGAATGAGAATTTGTGTAAGAAATATCTAATTTTTAGTATATATATATATATATATATATATATATATATATATATATATATATATATATATATATATATATATAACGTATCCGAACGTGTCCTGTTCCGGGGGGTCAACATGTCTGTATTCGACACTCGAATCCCTGTATCGGTCGAATCCCGAATCCCCGTGTCAGGTGACTTAGCATCAAAGCAAAGATCATCTTTAACGCAAGATCTACAAAGGGAGCATTATAACCCTAGATCGAAGGAGTCTACAAAGAAGTATTGGGATCATCATCAAGAAAAGAAGGCCAAGTTGAAGAGAACTACAAATCAAGGTCCTTACCATTGAAAACATCACCAAGAATTCATCATTGATCTTCATCAAATGATCCAAAGAGATCTGACTCTCTGTGGGATCAAGGATCACTCTTGAAGAAAACTATCTTCATCAAGGAGAAGTTTTCTACTCTCTATATTATCTTCAACATCCTGTACGGGGTGAAGGATCATGTGATCCCTCATCTTTCTGGGAAGAAGACTGCCAAGGAAATGTGGAAGGCTCTGACTAATTTATATTAGAGTGACAATGCCAACAGAAAAATGGTGTTGAACGTGAAGCTAAGAAACACCAAGATGTCTAAGTCAGATACATATGCCACATATATCACAAGGTTAGAGTATCAAAAGACAAGTCCAAGATGAGTTGGTTGCAGTTGGGGAGGCCATGGCAAATATAGAGTTAGTGAGGATAGACCTCCAGGGATTTTCCAAGCATTGGGAAACCTCTGTCAAAGGGATTATAGCATGTGAACACCTACCTAACTAGGAGAGGTTATGGGATAAATTCATACATGAGAAGATTCAAGAGGAGTCTCTTCATGGGAGCCATGCTAAAGGTGATGATGAAAACCTCGCTGGAAAGAAGGTTAAGGTCCTTAATTCGGACAATGGGGGTGAGTGTGTTTAAGAATCAAGGGCAATTAGATGTAGTGTGATTCTTCTTGACTTGATAAAAATTTGTGGAGTATTTTTACTTTTTCTTGTTAGCTTAATGTTCTTCTTCTACTTATTAATGCATGTGCGTGTACTTCATCAAACTGCTACCAAAAACATAAGAACAAGAACACAAGATGTTGGCTCTCTGCCAGGGCCAAAACCTCTCTTATCTTGAGAGGAAAACTCTTTAGTAAGTTTCTCTTATTAAAGCTTCTATTGATAAATGTCGAACCCTAGACCCTTGACTAGAATGTCCTCCAAGCACAAGTCAAGTCCTTTCTGCTTTGTGCACTTTGTTCCCCGACACTTAGTCTTCCTTCTTTCGGCACTTCGTTCCCCCATACTTCGTCCTCGTTCCAACTGTTGTTAGATCTTGTTTCACTTATTCTAGAAGAGACACTTATCCTTGATCTTTGATGAGACCCTTTCACATGGGATCTTGTCTTCCTATTCTTCACCAACCAATGAACTTGTATGACTGTAATGGGAGGGATGTTATGACAACAGAGACAACCTCCTTCTCTTCGCACGTGTGACTGTAATAGGCTTTAAAACAGTCCTATTAACTTCGCTTTCCTTCCTTGTTTCTTCGCTTGAGTGGGAGGCCTTTTAGGCCTATGTTTCTAGCCAAAGTGATAAGATATGTTGACTGTGAGTTTCTGTTGTTATGACTGCAGGCAGCGTTCCTTTTCCTTGCATGTGTGGCTGCAGCTTGCCCTAGAAACAATCCTCTTAGGCTCGGTGTTCTTCCTTCCTTCTTCGTTGTACTAGAGGCTCCCTTTCTCGTCTCTTTTTCACCCTTTACTCGTTCCTTCACTTCGTTGATTTTAGAGGTAAATTGTGTTATCTTTAGAGGAGTGGACAACCTCTATATATAGAGGATTGTCCCTCCTTTACGCTGACTTGAGGCCGACTTGCAGACATGAGGCCAAATTTACATATATAATTTGGATTGCTTCTTTGGTGGTGTCGTTGCATGGAGGAGACTTGTTGACTTTTCTTGGAGGTATTCTTTTGACTCTAATACATAAATATACATGGTGTAACATGCCCTTAAGGTCTTCCCTAATTTCTTTTGACTCTTTGACTCGCCTATAGCACTTTAACATGTGCTAGACCTATTTCAATGAGAAAGAAACTCATTGACATATATTATAAAAATAATATTTCTTTTCTTGAATAAATACAAATATCAAAAGTACATTTATGAAGACCAAACCTAGTTACATTTCCTTCAACACTCCTTGTTAACAAGGTGTTTGGCTATTCTTCAATCTTGAAGACTTCACATAAGAGAAACCAGATTGGCAATCCATCTGTTATAGCATCATAGTAACCAACATTGTTTCCACAACAAGGCCTTGACTGACAGCTCTTTCTCTCAATAGATCAGAGCACAATGTTGGCGAGACCAATGACTTATAGACACCTTAGTCATTGTCTCTCAAGGTACATACCCACCCGGGTGTTCATTGAGTATGACCTTCTAGGACTATTTTTATCTTGGGTTCCCAACCCTCAAAGAATATCGGTCCTCTTGCCTACTCTTGTCTTGGATGCCCTACACATCCTCAAAGAGTATCGGATGCTAAATGATTACCCAATCCTCCCATTCTTTCTTCCAAGTGAAGACAAGAATGTTGTGTCTATCTCTTCCTCTCAATTGAGGAAGACATGCCCAAGTATCCTCTGACAAGGTACTTGTCAAAGTTCCTTTGTAATTGGGAACTTGTTATAACTCCCTCTTAGCTAAGGACTTGTCCATTCATCATCAAATTCTTCTTCGTGGGTCCTCTAGATGCTTGATCTCCTTCCTTCCTTCGATGTCATGAAGTCTTTGTTCAAATCTTCTTTTTGGTAGGGCACCATCCATTGATCACTTTCCTTCCTGGTTTGTAATGTCATTGCTTCCTTCGTGGAAAGTGTCCTTGACATATATCAGGTTCTCTTGTCATCTAGCTACTCCTTTGTCATCTGCTTCGGAATACTCTTCTCATGGATGCTTCATTGTACTTGCTTGTTTACATGCTTCGATCTAGTAGCCCTTCATGACTTCTTCCAGATATTGCTTCAACATTAAATGGTACTTTTGCTAGATGGCTTCTTCATCATGACATCTTCGTAAAGTAGAATCAGTTATATGCACCTTTCATATCTCCAAGGCCTTCATAGGTGTCAAGGGTCCTTTAATCTTTTTCCTTCCTTTATTAGAGTTGTCCTGCCTTCTTTCAGGAGATGTCTTCAATGAATCCTGTCAAATAGTGATTCTTCGTAATCATGGTGTTCTTGACATGCTTGATCTCTTTCTTCATTTGTTTTCTCTTGGATAGATTAGTCAACCACCTTATGCTCCTTGTGGGAGCACTTCTTCATTGATTGCTTCTAGGACTAGTCAACATTCCTTCTTCACTTGCTTCTTAGTCAGCAATCTTATACTCCTTATGTGAGTATTTCTTTTTGTTGACCTTCATTGCATTGTAGTACATGCCTTCAAGCATGTCATTGGTGAAAGAGATTATTTCCTACTTGATCATGTCATAGAACTATTCCCATGACTCAACAATATACATATGATAACATGACTAAACTTTGATGCATACATACCTCATCTTGATTCTCCTTTGATCATATTATCTTCAATGGATTGTCCATGGTGTGGCCCTTCTCGCTTCATCTTAGCTTGCCTGTATATCATCCTTTTCTTGAATTCCATGAATGGGACTCCCAATGAGACATCTGCTTTTGTTTATGAATCTTCGTTTGAAGATTCCATCAGAGGATCTTGAAGATCCTTACCCTGCAAATGTTTCTTTCTTTTTGATGATGGAGGTCTTCTAAGATTCTTAATCATGATCAATTTTCTTTCATTGTGGATGAGGTCCTATACTAGCTATGCTCCTACATGAATATCTTGAGCTATATCTATCATACTCCTATATTCTATAAGATATTTCTAACCATGCATTTTGTTCTATTTATAAATGCTCCTTCTACCTGAGTATTTTGAACTCTATGTTCTTCATGCTTCTAGATTCTAGAAGATGTTTCTAGCCATGCAATTTTATTCTATTCCTACATGCTCCTATACTACTCCAAAATTTGAAAGACGACTTTAAGTAAAGAAGTAGACTTAGTCATACTAGAGATCCGAAGGATCTTCCTTCTTTTGCTTCTTTTCTTCTTCTTTCACCTCTTGACTCATGTGAGTTTCTTCCCCTTTTCTTTTGTTGTTGTTGTCCTTCTTGAGTTTTGGACAATTCCTTTTGTAGTCTCCATATTCTTGGCATCCAAAGCATTGAATTTTCGACATATCTCTATTGTTTGTTCTTCGTGAACTAAATTTGCCAAATTTTCCCTTTCTCTTGGCCATGGTAGCAAAATCTTGCTCCTTTCATCCCACATATTCCTTTGCTTTGAGTCTTGTTTCCTCTATCTTGCATAGAGACCACATTTCACTTAGTGCGGTGGCTTCCTTCTTGGCATATATGCTTGATGTGAAGTTGCCCCAATCCTCAGGTAGGGCATTGAGTACTACAATTTTCATTTCTCTGTCAGACATTACTTCTCCCAACTCTTGAAGTTGATCCCTCATCTCAGAGATCTTCGTGAAATATGGAGCTATTCCTTCCTTTGATATCTTCATCTTCCACAAATCATTTCAAAGATACATCACTTCTCCAGTTGTGCTTACCGAGAATAGCTCTATTAGTTTATCATATATTTCTTTTGATGTTTCAAGTTTGGAGACATAAGAAATGAGAGAGTCCTTGATAGATTCTATTAGAATCCTTTGAGCTCTTGTCTCATCCTTATTGGACTTGGCTAAGGCTTGAGTTTGTTCCTTAGCGGGGATAGTGATATTCCCTTTGATATGTTCTATAAGTTCATTCTCCTTGAGAACTAAATCAGTCCTCTTCTTCCATGCAAGAAAGTTATTGGTACTTACCAATTTGTTGCTTTCCTTGCAAAAAGACATTGATGTATATTCAGAAGGGGACATATACTTGATAGATTTTGAGATGTAGTGGACTTGCTTTCTCATTGAAGACTTGATGGCTTGCCTTCCTTAGATTTTGATGTTCCTTAAGTAGCTTTCTCCATATGGACTTGCTTGATGACTTGTAGCTTGATGTAGGTCCTTTGATTTGCTCTTCTTGTAGGTGCCTTTATGTAGGGCTCTTCTTCTTGCTTTGTAGTCTTCCTTGCTGAGTGATGGATGGTAGACCTTCTTGTCCTTGATGTGATAGAGACTTCTTGGCTTGATGCTTCAACTTTTGTAGATGTCCTTCCTTGATGAATGTTCTTGAGATGCCCTTTCCTTGATGTGTCACCTTAGCTCCAATACCATGTTGAAGAATCTAGGGCAAATTAGGTGTAGTGTGTTTCTTCTTGACTTGATAACAATTTGTGGAGTCTTTTTACTTTTTCTTGTTAGCTTAATATTCTTCCTCTACTTATTAATGCATTGTGTGTGCTTCATTAAACTGCTACCAAAGACATAAGAACAAGAACACAAGATGTTGACTCTCTGCCAACAACTCGACCTATGCCCTCTTTGCGTGCCAT
This sequence comes from Pinus tabuliformis, assembly GCA_031772625.1. Classification (NCBI taxonomy): domain Eukaryota; kingdom Viridiplantae; phylum Streptophyta; class Pinopsida; order Pinales; family Pinaceae; genus Pinus; species Pinus tabuliformis. The sequence goes on along the minus strand of CM062816.1, from coordinate 945,896,396 downwards.
TGATGCACACTAGGGAAAACTTGACCCTCCAACAACTTGGCCTCATCCAGATAGAATCAATCTCCTTCTAGCAACTTGGCCCTGCAATCTCCTCTTACTCAACCTTCCTAGATTCGTTTGAATCCACTATTACTTCTCCTTCTTTGCACTCCTAGTCCACATAGCCACTTTCACTTAGCAAAAATTACTCTCTTAATGATAACTCGCTCACACAACTTGTGTCTTCACCTCCTCACTAGGCTCTATGTATAATCTTCATTGAGTCCAAACCCATAACCCCAATCTTCCTTCTAGAACCACCTTGGAGGTCAACGGTTGAGATTATTTTCAAGTCACTTAAATAATTAAATTATCTATCCTTAGAAAATGACTCAATAGTCCATAATAGTTATTTTACTTTAATTATTGTAATTTTCCTAAGACTTAGGAAAGAACACATAAATCACTTACTCCACCAAGCAAGCACCTAGAAGAGGAAAATAATGTCTTCCACATGCTAAGATACCAAGCCTATGCAAAAGACCTTCCAAAGCGACCACTCACTTCAACAGAGGATACATCGAATGGATGTGAAGACAACATTCCTTAATGGAGTGATTGAGGAGGAGGTATATATTGAGCAGCCACGGGGTTTTGAGGTGCATGGGAGAGATTCTCATGTATGCAGGTTAAAAAAGCCACGGTATGGTCTCAAGCAAACACCTAGGGCATGGTCCTCGAGGATTGATGGGTATCTACTAGGCATGGGATTCACCAAGAGTGAGGTGAATCCCAACCTGTACTATATACTAACTGGTGTCGATTCACTCATTCTAGTACTTTATGTGGATGACCTATTTCTTACAGGGGAAAAGAAGCTTGTAGAGATGTGAAGGAGAGACCTAGCTATAGAGTTTGAGATGAAGGACATCGATATGAAGCATTACTTTTTGGAGTTGGAGGTGTGATAACAGACAAGATCTTCCTCGAGCAAAGGAAGTATGCAATTGAAATCCTAAAGATATTTGGGATAGAGTTGGCGGATCGATATTGTATAGGCAGTTGATAGGTTCTTTGATGTTTCTACTCAACACTAGAGCAGATATGTACTTTGTTGTGAACACACTAAGCTAGTTTATAGTGGAGCCGAGGAAGGTTCATTGCATGGCAATGAAGCATGTGCTCAAGTATCTTCGAGGTACAACACAGTATGGACTCAAATATGTCAGAAGTGGTGGTGAGGAGGGTTCATTGGGTGGCAATGAAGCATGTGCTCAGGTACTCTTCGAGGTACAGTGTAGTATGGACTTAGATATGTCAACAGTGGTGAAGTGTAGTTAGGATGCTATACAGACTCGGGATAGACCAAGAGAGCAGTGGACAAAAAGAGCACCTCTAGGTGTTGTTTCATTTTGGGGTCAGCAATGATCTCATGGTTCAGTAGGAAGCAATATTTTGTGGCACTTAGTTCAATAGAGGAAAAATATATGGCAAATAGCTTGGCGAGTTATGAGGCCATTTGGCTTCGCAAAATGCTCACAGGGCTATTTGATCTAGAGTTGGATCCGACAGTGATTCACTATCACAATCAAAGTTGCATCAAGATCTTGGAGAATCTAGTGTTTCATGACTGGTCCAAGCATATAGAGATCAAATATCTTTTTAACAAAGAGATTCTAGAGGGGAGTTATGAAGATCAAGTATATCTCCACAAATAAACAAACGGTAGACAATCTCACCAAGCCCCTAGTGAAGGACAAGTTTGTGTTTTACATAGATAAGGAGGAGATGGTGCAAAACACCTTCCACTAGGAGGGAGTGTTGATGTTTATAGCTCAAATAGGTGCTTCTACATAGGCTAAGTGACAAGCATGCAGAAGATGTCCAAAATCCTCTTTAGGTGCTTGCTGATGAGGAGTAAGTGACTAATATAGTTTCTTTCCTAAGTCTAATTTAGGAAAAGCACATTGATTAATTTAATTGATTAATGTTGGCTATTAGGCTAAGTTTCCAAGAATAAATAAGTCTATTATTTAAGTGAATTAGATCAAATCTCTATCGTTGATCTAAGTGGGCTAAGAATCAATCCTAGCCATCTATCACTTTAGAGATTGGACATTATGATATTAACTCAAGATGAAATTATAAAAGAAGCCTAAGGGATGTTGAAAAACCAAATGTAATGAAGTCTAACACATAATTTCTCTTCTTGATAATTACTTGTGAATATTAGATGTCTTCTTATTAGTTCTTATGTCTTCTTCATTAAGCAATTATACAAATGTTCAATCTTTCAAGGAAATGTAGAGATCACAAACAGACAAGAGACACCAAAAAAATTAGGTTGGTAGCCAAGGCAAAACCCATAAAGGGGAAAACCCAACAATCCTTCTCTTATAGAATCAGATCAAAATGAGAGATATCCAAGATAAACACCAAGACCAAACTACCACCAAGATACCAAGTCCAATCCTCCTCCAAGTCACCTCCAAGAGTCAAAGTCAACGTTGGCTGAAATTCGACCTACAACTACCTCAGAATTTTTAGCCTCTTCCACAAAAAATTCGTCCTTCCACACATGCGAGTTGGTACTAGTTAGCGATTTGGTCAATAGGGAATATTCTTCTAGTCTGTCTTATCTTCTATCTCCTTTGAGTCGGCTTCTTCTTCTTCTTGCTAGGTTCAAATGTACTTGTGTGTTGTGAATGTGCTCCAAGTAGGTCGAACTGTCTCTTATATATAGCTGTCTAGGAGGATCGAATAGGTGTCTCTCTGGAGGTCTAGGTCGACTTGTCCAAGGAGGGATGACTTGGTCATCTTTTGGACTAATGACTTAAAATAAAATACAAACTTCTTTTTCTTACAAATGTCCAAATGAGACATGACTCAAATAATTTTTCTTTTGACTCATAATAAATTCTTTTTTACTCTTTTTTACTCTAAGCATGAAGAACATGCTTTGACAAAAATATAATAAGTATAATAAAACATCAATGATAAATTTACAATATGAAGATCGAACCTAGTTACAACTTCAACACTCCCTCCTAACTAAGGAGGTATTCATGACGACTCAACAGGATAATCTCAAGTTCAAAGATTCATATAAGAAAGGATCCAAATTGATAAGCATCGTTATAAACGTCATCATGACCAACATTGTCAAACTACCAATACCTTGACAAGTAAGCTCTATCTCTCCACTAGATCAAAGCACAAAGTTGGGAGGCATTCCATAGGACACCACACAACTGCCTCTCTGAGGTACATACTCCACTTAGGTTCACCAAAGTATATCCTCCACGGGACCATTTCCTGATTCATTGTCAGAATACTCAACACAAGGAAATGTCAATCCTTTAAACCATTCTTACACCAGATCAATGTACTTGACTTACGGCTGTTAGTCCTGCTCCCAATACATGTCTCAAGAATGTCGGTCCATGATGCTTATCCAATCTACCATTCTCCCTATCCATGTTCATGTACTTGACTTATGGTTGTTAGTCCTGGCCATAGTAAATGAGACTGGAGAACAAGGTGTCCATCCTCACTCCCTCTCAATCTGGGAGGAGATATGCACAAGCCCAAGCTTGTCTAAAAAATGTTCATGCTTTCCCCTTTAGGAAGGGACTTCGTTAAAACTTCAACTACCTTGTTCGTTAATGGAGATATATTGTAGCTTCACGATTCCATCTTGCATCATGTCATGAATCATAATGTGCTTTGCCTTTCAGGTTTTCTAACAATCTTCATACAATGTTGATGAATACAAAGTACCATGGTCGAATCCAACATGTCATGAAATAGTCCATTAAACAATTTCTGGAGTCAAACTGCTTCATAGCTAATTGTACAAACTTCCATATCTTATTCCTTTGTAATGCAACAGAGTCTTGTTAAAATTGGAAACTAGGGCCAAACTCCATGTGGGTCATATTATATATCGCAGCTAATGTTTCTCTTGGATCCCTCTCATTGAGAGGTGTAGGATTGATCTAAATATCATCCGATTTCGATAAGTATTCATGGAGTTATGAATTTATTTGTGTTATAAGACAATCCGTCAAGGTCGGCCAGCAACCAAATTGCCCCCACTTGTGCTCAACGTTTTAGTATAAATAGAGGTGCCTTGTAGGTCATTTATACACACACTTCTAGTGATCTCTTCCTCTCCACTTGTCTTGGGTTTTGGTGGGAGGAGAGATCCTAAGAAGACAATGTTGCCCTAATGGAAATGATGCCCTAAAACGTAGTCATGGAGTGAGAAGCCCTAACGCAGAATCCCTAACGCAGTCAAGTGAGAAGCCCTAACACAGTCAAGTGAGAAGCCCTAACACAGTCAAATGAGAAGCCCTAACGCTATCAAGGAGGAAGCCCTAACATTGGTATCTAAGCAATTTAGAAGGTAGATGAGTTTGTGGAGATATTCTCATTGTTTTGGGTGTGGAATTGAGAGAAGAAGAGCCACAACACTTAGCCACATTGCAGGAGGCAAGAATAGGGTAGTTTTGTGACACGTTGGAGCAACCTCACCTTGCAAATCAGGCCACAGACTATAGGTAAGTTTAATGACTGTTTTGTGCATGGTTTTGGGGTGTATATCTCTATTTATAGGGCCACAGTGAGGGACTGCTACAACAACAATTGGGAGGTGAAGTTTAGATGGCTGAGAGGCCTAGAAAGGCCCTCCTAACCAGGTCGCAATCATCTCAAAGGGACAGCATGGGGAAGCGTAAGGGAGTAGCGTGGAGGGCTGTGGTAGGAATAACTATTGTAGGTGATACGGACCTATGAAGGGCTAATATGCATCCTAAGGAAGCATCGTAGCTATGGAAGAAGCTTGCCAAGGTGGGTCGTAGTCATCAAGGGACTTGTTTGATGATTGTTAGGTGGATTTAGGGCTACCTAGTGCCCTAACCAGATCAGTCATGAACAACAGATTGGGACACCACAATGCATGGGACAGCAAGGCAACTAGCACACTAGTGCAGCAAAGTAAATGGGACAGCAAGGTACATAGTGCTGCTAAGATGCATGGGACAACAAGGTACATAGTGCTGCTAAAATGCATGGGACAACAAGGCGACTAGCACACTAGTGCAGCAAGGTACATAGTGCTGCTAAGATGCATGGGACAACAAGGTACATAGTGCTACTAAGACACATGGGGCAACAACAAGGTATGGCAAGGCAAAGTGGGACAGCAACTGTGACATGGCAGCAAAGGCACATGGGACAGCAGCGAGCATGGACAACATGGCAGGCAAGGTGCAGCAGTATGATGTGTACAACATGATCATGAGGTCCAACATGATGGGTGCAGCATGATGCATCACAATGACGTGCAGCATGATGACGAGATGCATCACAATGATAGGTGAAGGAGTCACCTTGGAGAATCAGTTGAAGCAGCATGTCTTCAACTGATCTCATGTATCATCTTCTTAGAGATGATCTATGCTCTTATCTAGATAAGTCAAAGTGTTGACTTCTGTTGTAAATGTACTATCTCTCTCTCTCTCTGGTGAACTATTGAAGAACATATAAGAAGAATTGATCAAGGGTTTTCCCACATTGGGGTTTGTCCCTGGCTAGCACCACATCTTGTGTCCTCTTGTCTTGGCTTGCCTTTTGCGATTTATGTTTATGTTCTATCTACAGTTTACTTTAATGCTGATGTGATTGCTAATCTGGAAAAGATATTGAGCTAACTGTGAAAATTGAAATAAATTGCTCTAAGCATAGAACAGACCTAAAATTAACATGGTATCAAAGGTGAGGTGAAGATAAAGCCCAAGCAAGAGTGAAAGAGCAATTACTGAAGACAGTTGGGAAAGGACAAAAGGATTAGTGGATTCCTCATCCCTCTTCAAATTCACCAAGGGTGAAATTGAAGCAGAGAATATTATCAGAATGGCGCAACAGAAGCTTTTGATGGCCTATCTAAAGACCACTTCAATGGGAAGTCTGGATCTAAGGGTGGAAAGAAAGACAGATGCCTTGTTTATAATAAGTTCGCCCATTATGCGAAGGAGTGTCCGGATGACAGGGACACATCTCTTGATGAAGATAACAATCATTCCAGGGACATCTTCAAATGATCGAAGGAATGACAGGTAATGCAGGTCATCAAGGAAACAACCGACTCTTCAAGAAAGCAAGGAACCCCAGGTATGAAGAATCAAATGTTGTTTCTGATAAGATAAAGAAGTGTTATCTTGTATTGGCCCTCTCCTTCAGATTCTGTGAGAATCTGACTTATTGATTGTAGTGCTTCAAGGCACTTCATTGGATAGAAGGGTGATCTCTCTAATTTAGTAGAGATGGAAACAATCGTGGGATTATACTTGGAGCCGATGCCACCTATCCCAGAAAGGGTGAAGGGAATGTTACCCCTCTATTGAATGAGGGTAACTCGATTCATTTACAAGAATCTCTTTATGTACCTAATCGCAAGAAGAACTTGGTGTCCATTCCGACAATGGAAGTTAAATGTTTCAAGGTGGCATTCATCGATGGAAAGGAAGTCCATGGGGGACCATGTCAGTTGACACATCTCATCTACTTTATGGGACCCTACCCGATATGAGTCAAATGGTGACAGGGATGCATGAATTCAAAAAAAGCATGAAGGTACATGTCTGAGATGTACCGAACGAAAATCTTACGAGGGGACCATTCCCCTCATGTAGCAGGTCCACAGATTTGGAACAACCCGAGGGGTTCGAGATTCATGATCGAGAATCTCACGTATGCAGGTGGAAGAAAGCCCTCTATGGCTTGAAGCAAAAAACCCCGGGCGTAGTATGAGAGGATTGATAGTTGTCTGATGAAGCTAAGATTCACTAGGAGTGAAGCCGATCCAAACCATTGCTTGAAGGTTGTAGATGATAGACCTCTCATACCAGCACCTTCTGAGGACGACCTATTTCTGACAGGTGCAGACCCTCTCATTTGCAGAAGTAAGAGGGAGTTGGATTCAGGATGTGAAATGGTAAACTGCAAACCCATGACTACCTCAAGGATCTTAACTTTCGGAAGTTATATGGCAGTGATGTCGGACTAGATTTCGGAAATGCCTCTGAATTTCATAAAATCATTTACGTTGATGTTCTTGGTGAACTTCCGTCCAGACATATGATTTTCAGTTAGCATGGTGAGCTCATATATGGTTGATCCTCACTGAATTGGTGCCAAGAATCTTCTGAGATATCTTTGGGGCACAATCGCTCATGGATTGAGATACACTGCCAGAAATGTGAAGCTGCATGATTATTCGAACGCTAACTAGGCAGGCAGTGTCGAGGATTGCAATAACACTTCTAGATGCCAGTTCTCTTTGGGTTCTGCTCGATATCCTAGATGAGCAAGAAGCAGAAGTCGGTTGCTATAAGCCCCGCTGAGACCGAATACATAGCTATGAGTATGACCTCGTGTGAAGTTGCCTGGTTGCGGAAGGTATTCAGTGAGTTGTTTGTACACATGATGGATACCACCATGATCTTCTGTGTCAACCAGGGGGGGATTCGATTGTTGAGGAATCCTGTATTCTATGATTGCTCCAGTGTATAGACATCAGATACTACCTTATTCGGAATATGGTACGTCGATGAGCGAGGAGGCTCTATCGCATTGAGACTGATGTACAGGTCGCAGACATTCTGTCAAAGCCCAGGAAAAGGTCAAATTTGTGACTTTCCCGAACGACGTCGTTGAGAGACCTTCTTATGAGGGTCTTGCATGTTGCATGCATTAATCTTTGGGAGCTCCGGGGGGCTTGGGGTACTTATTGGAGCAACAAGAAACCATAGGGCGACTCACCCTCCCCTAATGGTGCGCTGTGTACAGGGTGAATGGCTCAACCTTCCCCTGCGATACCCCATGGCGACTTAGGGATAAGATGAGTGGTTCTCCTATCGAGGCATCCTACCCATGTAGTCTGGGACTCATGGGAAGTACCTCTCATCTAGCCAATGAGCAGGGAAATGGGGTTAGGGACCATAGTATTACTATCGATGGACGCATCGTTGTATCTGTTATCACTCCTCAGAATCTCCAAGGCTGAGGAAGAGTCTAGCTGAGGTAACCACAAACCAATCTTTTGACTTGGTAGCTAGCCCTAACAAGCCGGAGAGGGCTCTCTCCAAAGAATCACAGCCAAGAGGGCTAGATGGATACAGGGTTTTAGGCTAGGTATAAAGTGCAGAGGTTGTTTTGATTTGATTTGGTGGGGTTATTTCTGGATGATGATATTAGGTCAAAGAGGCTAGGTCAGGGAAAAATCAGATATGATTGCAGACATTCAAAGGGGAAAGGTAGGCAAGAGGCTTAGCACTTAAAAGGTGATTTGGTGAGATGGTTAAAGACTGATGAGGAGTTAGGAAGAGCATATGAGATGTATTCCTCCTAAACTAAAGAAAAATTAACAAATTTTGATAAATTTCCCCAAACAGAGCATGAGCAAGCATGTATTCTACCTATCAACTTGAAAATTACCATATAACAAACATGAAATGGTTTATGAGCTTACAAAACATTCATAGAAATGATAAAAAAGAAGAAACGATGCTAAACATCCATACCACATGTATCCCAAAGAAATAGTTGCAACTCATCTATTAATACTGACCAAAATCTGATACAATAGTGTCTCTGATCACTAGTACAACATCCAACTGAGTCCAACCTCTGAAAATAGTAAAGAAAGGGAAGATATAGACATCAAAACAAACTCCTCCCAACCTCAGGGGTCGAATCCATGAGAAGAGGAGCAGTTCCACCAAAATCTGTACTGATAGCTAGAGTGTAGGGTGGTCAAAGTGACTCATCCCTAATTATATTGAAACTGATTCATCTTATTTGATGAAGACTATTAACCTAATGTATTTACCCCTAGGTAATAGTAAAATACCATAATTACATTTACCATATCAATTACATCAGTAAAAATTGATTCCCAAGGATGAAAATCAAAACTGGAGAGAAACAATGAAAAAATCAAGCAACTTGTCCTATGCACAACACCTTTAGCCTATGCACAGCGCCATCTTCAAGCTAATTTTTGAAGGGGTTTCTAATGTCCAAATTGAGCTCAGGATAGTTCATTGGAAAGCTTATCCTATCTACTTTCCAGAAATGCACTTGGTTCCAAAAAATGATGAGTTTTGATCCTCCAAAAATTCAATCTCCCAAGACTGCTTTTGTGCGCAGTGCCTACCTGAAAAAGAGGGCAGAAAGGTGATTTTTGAGGTGTTTTTGGCCATTCCTCCCTGTCAAATTGTCCAATTTTAGTGTGCCAATAGTCAAAAGTGTATGTTCATCACCTTCTAAATCCAATGGTGGTCTTGGTTTTTCATTTGGAGGCCTCCAGAAGGTGCGCAACGGCTAGGGCGCTATGCATAGGATGGTTCAACTATGCCAAAAACTATCCAAGTTGCACAAAAAACCCAAAAATTCCAAAAAGTGCCCGGAATCTTGTCAAAATTGGTGTATGAGCTTCTAATGAAGTATGCTAAGCATGGAAAGAGGCCTCGGCAAGGATATCCAATTTCCCTTTCTCCTCTTGCACATTTGGGGTTTCAAGCTTTGACTTTAATTCCTTGAGTTTTGACCTTGCTATTTGGCTTCTTCAGCAATAATACTTCGCCATCCTCCTCTGTATCTCATTGTCTCTTTTAGCTTTGTCTAGGAGCTTTTCAAGATGGTTGTTAACCCTCTCTAGCTAATGCTCCTTGTTTTCATTGATCATTATGGAAAATTGCTCATTCAAGGAAAGCTCATTGGCTAGTTCAGCCTCTTTCTGTTTCTCTAGTTCCAATGCTCTCTTTAGGCCTTTGGTTCTTGGCCTTTTTCTTGACACTTGTTCTTCCAGCTCATCAAGATCACCATATTTTCCATATGCTTCATCAAGTAAGGTCTTAGCCTTGGTCTCTTCTCTTTTGGCTTTAAGAAGGTCCACCTCCATGATTTGATGTTTTGTCTTCAATTGTTGGTTTTCCTACTCAAGAAATGAAACGACATATTTAACTCTCTCCAACTGAGTTTGTAATTGTTTGATTTGGGCCTCTTTTCCTTTGATGATCAAGCTTGTGTCTTCATGATCATCATGTTGATCCAAGTCAACAAGGTCAAATTATGTTTCTATCTCATGTAAGTCCTCATCCTCTGGCCTGATTTCCTCATGAAAAATTGTCTCTGTGATATTTTGCTTGCCCTTCTGTACCTGCTTTGTTGATGAAGAAGGCAAGGCCCCTCCCACAATCTGTGGGGCAAACACCTACCTATGACCTCTCTAATAAGTACATGACATTGTGCCCAAATATCTCTTCTTAGCTTTGATGACCTTAGCTCTGCTAGGTGACCCTGTATGATCATACAATGGTGATGATGATGGTGAAAGAGGCTAAGATGATGGAGGGATAGATGTAGTGGGCTGAAATGGAGGGGGTATGTCTTCAGCTTTGTTGTGGGGGAAAGTATCCAACTCGGAATGACCCTAACCCACTCTAAGGGTGACAGTTCCTTAGCAACAGCTGAAAGCAAAGCTATCTAAAGTTTCTTCTTTATGACATGCAAGAGATAAAAAGGATAGATCCACTTACCGATGTCTTGCGCAAATGGTCGATCCGATCTCCTTTGTTTGCCGCTTACTCCTAGCTCCAAGTCTATTCACGGGCCCAGCTACACGAGATCCTGCAAACAAGACAAAGAAAGGAAACTACAAGAAGCATGCATGCATAACTGATTCAAGGATTAGCATAAATCAAAGACGCAAGTAAGACAATACACATTGAAACACATGCGAATAGAAGAACCTAAAATGCTTTATTGATATATAGAAGTAAGGTTCAGGCGGTGATACAACCATGAGAGGTCCAATCCAGCATCACCTTCCCGACGGAGAGAAATCTCTTCTTCACCTCCCTCAAGCAATCACCCAATGCTCACAACTGCAAACCAACAGCGATTCTTTGCACCAAATTCCGGCCTCTAGATCCCATGGGATGAGATCCTTATATAGAGTTTTGGAGTGAATGCAAGTCATGTTGATGTGTGACTTGCTGTGCTCTTCAACTCCAGTTGTTCTTCAGTCCTTCACTTGGAGTTTCTACCTTCCACTTGGAGTTCTAGAAGCTCTTAACTCATTATTAGGTGAATCTTTTGATCACATGCCTTTCTGGAAGCTTCCTGGGCACTGGCACTTTGAGAAAAAGATTCCTCCACATGTCCAGTTACGCCCAACGCAGGTAGCCTTTGTCCTACCTGTTGTAGGGAAAAGTATCCGACTCGGATGACCCTATCCCACTCTAAGGGTGACAGTTCCTTAGCAACAACTGTAAAACAAACTACTTAAGGTTTACTTCTTTATGAAAGCAAAAGAGAATGGAGAAAGCACTAACCGTTGCCTTGCGCTTAATGTCGAATCCAAACTCTTCTCTTTGGCCGCTTGCTCCTAGCTCTTTGTTCTTCTGCTCGCCCAGCTACAATGAGATCCTGCACAATAACAAAGAAGGAAACTACAAGAGGCATGCAATCATAACTGGTTCATGGATTAGTGTAAACCAAACATGCAATCATCACAATATATAATTGAAACAAGAGCACATAGAAGAACCTCAATAGCTTTTATTAATGAAGAAATAAAGGTTCTGAGAGTATTACAACCATTGCAGGCTCCAACCCAGCAACACCTCCCAGCAGAAAGAATTGCTCTTCTTCACCTCTCTCAAACAATCACCCAATAACTCAATAATGAAACCAACAGCATATCATTACTTTGCACAAAATTCCAGCCTCCTGAGCTCATAGGAGAGAGCTCAATATATAGATGAATTGAGAAAGGATGAGTCAGCTTGCAACTGATGTGTAGCTGCCTTGTGTCCTTTCTCTCTTCAGTTAATCTTTAGTTGATCTTCAGTTCTTGAGTCCACTTGGTGAACCTTGCTTCCACTTGGAGAAACAAAGCCTCTGACTCATCACAAGGCGAAATCCCTGATCCAAGTGTCATTTTTGGAAGATTCCAGAGCAATGACTCAGTGTGCCACATGTCCAAACTCGCCCAACGCAGGTGGGCTTTGTTCTACCTGCTTTGCAACGCAGGTACACCATGGAGCAGTTGTGTTTCAGCGCAGAAACCTAGTGGAGCACCTGCTTTGATTTCAGGATTGCTTGTTTTTGAGTGTTTTCAGGTGGAGAACTGATCTGAGAGCTGTTGGTTTGCTGACCTTGTTCCTCTAGGGGTAGGAACATCATGTTTAGGGAACTTTGGATCCCTTGGATTATTGACAATTCATGTTTGTTGCTGTAAGGCACAAAATTGTCTATAACAGATGCCCCCTAAAGTATGAGGTCGTTTATCGGGTGAAATGCTTTATTGAGAGGATCCGAAGTTCATTCAATCTGTTGAGAAGTGTCCTGTAATAAGATACAATACAATACATTATTTTTCATACATTTTTCATGATCTAGCTGAGGCGGGCATTCCCATGCTCAGCTTTATAAATACATTTTGGTACATAGAACAGACGATCGTCTAATTGTAGGCTGATAATTCTCTGCCGAAGTTATCATCCTTTGAGAAGGATGATCATTTGCTGTAATGATGTACATATCAAATGTTTTTATGTCCTGAATATATATCGCAGCCCGGATGGATGAAACTAGATCCGGGGTCTTCAATCTCTTCCGATCTTCACTCGATGTACAAGTCGATCCATGTGAGAATTTCTTGAAGTCGAACATGGAAAGACATCGCTTGATTACCGGTCAATGATGTGAACCGTTAACAAGCGCGAGAGGAGTCACCGATAAGGATGATGACCCTCAAGGTACGGCAGTACAATCTACATGGTGGGAATAAAGGACTTGGCGTCGACCACCATGCAAAATCTTCTGGTCGAAGGTCATTGATGTATACCTGTCGCCGGAAGTGAGAAACTTGCCATTGAGGCATGCAAGCTTCAAAGTACTGAGGGGGGGTGTTCCTAGATCAACTCCTTGGATAATGAGCTAATGTCGACAAGGAGCGATCCGTCAAAGGAGGGCCTTAATGAATCCCACATCAGTGACACGGAACGGAGCTAGTGATTGTGATGAGGTGAAAACAAACTGTGATGTATGATTCAGGGTGGCGGTCATGAAGTGGATGAAGGATAATGTATGGCAGTGGGTGGAACACGGTTGACTCTTTACAGAACCACATCTCTTGAACATATAACGACACTGATGTGATGGATTGGTAGCATTACCCCAATTGTGGATGGTGTGGCGAGGACCATGGTTATGCGACCGGTGAATGAAACAACCCAACCCGATGTGATACGGAGGACAAAGTGTCATGTTCAAGAGCGACTTGCTACCATTAATGCTGTGAGGTTCTCCCAATTTTTCCCCAGTCATTGCTGACCAGTACCTCTTTATTTTTGTCAAGCTTGAGGAGGATAACATATGCTTGTTCTATAACCTGCCGTTCGGGCAAGCCCATCGCTATGTTTTAACGAGCCTAGCGATAGGGAAACTCGTTCTCGTCTAAAGACAAGTTTGTCGCTATTTAATCATTTTAACGAGTCTAACGACAAGGAAAACTCGGTCCTTTTCATTTTTAGAGAGTCTGAAAAGGTACGAAAAGTTAACTCCAAAATTCTTTTTTCGTCATCTAATCCCTTAAGTCCGAAAAAGTTTAAAACAATACAGAAGGGATGAATTTTCGGTTGCTTTAACGAGCCGAACAAAACAAGCGCTCGATCTTTTTGTGCAATAATCCCTCAGGTCCAAAAAGATTAAAATCTAGAGGAGGGATAGCTTTCCGGTCGCTTTAACGAGCTGGAAGGCCAAAACTCGGCAAAATTTTCATATTTTACGAGTCAGTGAAAAGAGCTCAAAGAAGACTCGTCTTTTGAGGAACGAGTGATGAACAGGGATAGCAGCAGATTCCAGGTACAGGTTGGAATTCTCCAATCACGGCAGTGTCACAAGGATGGCTAAGTGAAATCACTCTTCGCAGCTGTTCCTCAAAATGGGTAAACAAACATATGGAGGTGAACGATTGGCCAAATGAACGGATGGAGGTGATGGCATATAAACACGACCAAGGGCTTTTAATATGGCTTTTCAAAGGTTACATTTCTCGAGGTTGTTTACCGGTTCATTTTTTCTGGGTGAGCTTGAACTGTTAGGGAAAGATTGCTCACAACTTGTGTTTATTTTTTAACGAGCATGAACTCTACACAAAAACTGCTCGATTCTTGCGTTTATTTTTTAACGAGCATGAACATTGCTAAAACTGCTCGATTTATACCAGTCTTAATACAAGGAATGCTTTAGGTGAGGTAATCTTATTTAAGGAGCGATACCTCACTAATTACTCCAATTTGGCAGGTTTTAACTTTTGCCCTTCATCCTTTCTTTATGCAAGCTGGAAACGGCTAATCCTACGAGTTTAACGGGTTAGACCTACAGGTTTAAAGGGAGGACCTAAAAATTTAAAAAAATAAATAGTCGTCCCGTGCTTGCACTCCAAAAGGTTTGCATGCCCCCAGGTATAAAGTATAATTTCGAGATTCTGCCATCTCTTACTTATTATCCGAAAAATGGTTTTGTTTGCTGCCGCAAACTAAACTCTCTTTTCGGCGATGTCTATCATTAGGTTGCTAAGGATGGTGACTACTTGTTGCAGCAATTTCATCTCTTTCTTTGGAGACTGCCCCTACTTATCCTTCAAAACATATTGTTTTAATGGGTGAGGCTTGACATTCAAAGATGGTGGCTACTTGCTGCCACAAATAGATCCCCTCCTTAGGAGAGCCCACTTCTTTAGACAAAGGGAGCGATTCTTCCGCTTCAACATAACTTTAACAAAAGAATTTTATCCTAGAACAACCCTCTCTTCCTCTGCCGGACGGGGTACGGACTAGTCCATCCTTCTGCGGAAATTAACTTTATACCTAAGGTTTTCTCTGCCCGAGGCAGGCCAGGGTGCATGCCCCCTGGGTCCCCATTCTTTTCTTCTCGAATTACTCGCATTCATCGGGAAGTAGAACCGGGGGCGGTGGCATTCCTTGAGTGAATAAACCGTTAAGGGATGGTATTTGACTATTTGCAATGCGTGATCCTGGAAATGAAAGTTGGTCTACGAGCTTGACCATTCTTCCTTCGTGCGGAAAACACATGACTCTAAAGAGCGAGGACACTATTGCCTCCATGCAATATATATAGTCTCGTCCAAGGAGTAAGTTATATGCCAAGGGTCCCTGGACGACCATGATGTTCATGCGAACTGTCTTCCCTTTCAATGTAACTGGAACATTGGGGAGAATCCCTAACGGGTGACTGGTTCCTTTATCAAAACCTGATAGATTTCTCATCTCAGGTAAAAGCGCCGGGCAACCCAGTGCTTTCCAAGCAACAGAGGAAAGGATACTCACAGATGCCCCTTCATCAATGATAGTTCCAGCCATCACCATTCTGTAGATTTGGACTATGATTCTGAATGGGATACTGGCTGGTAACCGGGGTCTGCCTAGTTGATTCCAATCAAAGGATACAACTAGGTTGCTTGGTGGTGGGACCGAATATACGGCCGGATACGACCCTGACGATGTTCCTTCCTGCGATAAAGGAATGGGCGCATTGCCCTGATGCTCATCAGAGTCTGTGTTGATGAAAAGAATATGGACGGTGTCATCCTTATCCTCTTCAGTGAGGGTGTCATTCGAAGATGGGTCTTCAATGACGGAGTCATTGGACGATGAAACCTCTGAAGGAAGAACCGGGTCAACTGCCGTTTCGACCTTTAGACTTTCGTCTGGTCTGGATTCAGTAGGTTCATTCTCAATGACCGACACTTCAGCTGACCACTTGGGCGGGTCAGCTGGATTTTCAACTATTGAGGGATTAGGCGCGAGTTTTTGGTATCCAGGAGGAAGTCGTAACGGTGAAACCGGACGATCTTCTAAAACTCTCTTTGCCTCATCTAAGAATGGACATCGGTGGATGGCATGCTCGCCTTCACACAATACACAGGGTGATCTTGGTCTCCCTCTTCGTCCTTCACTCTCGCTAGTTGACGGACTGCAATCAACATGACTACCAGAGGTTGATGCTACCAGATTGTGCAACCTTGGGGACCAGTCCCTTAGTATCCGGGGAATACAAGGACAATCACGATGGAAGTGGGCCCCTTTGCAAATGACACATGGCGATTTAGGCCCGGTCGGTGCAGTGTGTGGGTTTTTGTCAGCTGTCTTTTGCTTGCCCCCAGTCGCCTTCGCCATAGGCCCCTTCTGCTTCTTTTCTCTCTTCTTCTTTTCCTTCTTCTCCATGGGAGGCTGACTTTTGCCGGCTCTACCTTGTGAAGATGAAGGATCAGAGGAAGAATTATAAGAAGTGGAAGGCTGGTGGGTAGCTCTAGACTGTTCTGACTGTTGACTCGACTGCTCAGGATTAGTGGCGATCTGGACTACATTAGTTGAAAAGAGCCATACAGGTAGGCCGATTGTCAATCCTGGAAGTGACAATGTTGCCACATGAGGCGCACCAACATCTCCCCAAGAGGAGAAGGGATTTGGACTTCCTCCAAGGTTATTTCCTTGGTTGGTGGGCTCTATACTTTTCAACTGAAAGATCAACGTGGGAATAACAGGTGATTATGTTCCGCTTAAAATAAATTTTATTAACGACGCTTTTAGACACAAACTTGCTTTTTCATGTTTTAAGAGTCGAGAAAAAGCTAAAGATGACTCTAGTCGCCTTCGATGTTTTAACGAGCCCGAAGTGACAAATGCTCGGATGGACTTTTTCAGTTATAGAGTTTGAAAAAGGCCAAAAGAAACTGCTTTGGAGTTCTAGGCAGAGGGTGTGCCAAAATTTTCGCGAAACCACAGAATACGTTTTACGGTACGGGTGGTCGATCTTCGTGAATGCTGTGTTCACTGCATCGCGATCAGTAGGGCGGTCGACACGGCTTCCTATGGATAAAGGATAATTGCCTATAGGGGTCCCCCAATATATACGCGACGGTACGTGGGAGCACAAGTCCGTGTTAGTGCCACCGACTCTCAGGAGGAATCACCCACCTTCGTAGAGATCGACAGTCACTATGTTTAACGACGCCGGAACACGTCTCTACCTAGACCTCTATGTGTTTGCGTTATATTACAAAGCGTTGTTATGTAAATTGGATTTATTTTAGTGTTGATCTTGCTTATCAGTTTGCCTTTAAGGATCACCACGAGATGTATATAACAAATTCCTGAATGCAGTCTAAGATGAGAAGCAAACTTTTCAATCTTTCAACTTTGAAAACCTTAACTACTGAGGGAAAAGAAAGGCAAATCTTTTCACACAGATCATAGAGCACACACTAAAATGCAAATTTTTCCTAAATCGTCAAGCACACAGTCAAATGCAAAATGCACAATGCATGTATTTTCTTTTCCCTTTCTTAATGTGGATGGATACAAAAAGAAAGTGGTTATATAACTTTGATTTCGATTTAAAGCGAAAGTAAACAAGCTTGTCCAAAATCAAAAGACACCTTAAGATTCACTTGCTTAATCACTGGAAATACATGAAATCAAACCATACTAATGAAAGTAAAATGACTAATCAGCTATGGACAGCAAACAAGCTAACTCTTTAGACCAGCAAAACGCCTAACACAGGTTCAGATCTAAGAGGCCAAAAGCAAGACTAGTTTACTTTTCATTATGGGAAATTGTAAATGAGTAAGAAATACAAAGAACAAGTACAATTTCGTTATATAACAGAGGCAGAATGATGGCAAGTAATATTGGTTTCAAAACAGGCACAAGACTGACACCTAGCAGCAAAACTAAGTGAAAACAGGCAAGAGAAAGGAGGAAACCCCAACATGCACTAAGCAAATTTGGGCCAACGCAGGCTCTGCACAGCCAAACTGGCTCTCAGCGCAGGTAGCTAGTTCGGGACCTGCATTGCAAAGCAGGTAGCCTGTGTACTACCTGCTTTGGAAAACGAGAATTGCGTTTTCACAGTTTCCGGGTCATAATTTTCTCAAAAATGCACGGTTTTTGCTCAAATCAGAAGCAATCAGTCAAGCACACTTAAAGGGATGATTTAGAAGGTGCAAAGCTATCACTAAGAGCTTACAAGGATCCTTGTAGATCAGCTTTTCAAATCATGAATTTGCTCAGAAAATGAGCAAGAGTAGCTGCCCTCTACTTCGCTTTTGATATAGTCAAAAGCTTTTCGATTTGGTACTCTTTTGTTCAGGAAATGAATAGCAAAATACTACAAACACAATCAAATGGATACGATCCCCAGCGGAGTCACTAGTTTGTTGTAGGGAAAAGTATCCGACTCGGATGACCCTATCCCACTCTAAGGGTGACAGTTCCTTAGCAACAACTGTAAAACAAACTACTTAAGGTTTACTTCTTTATGAAAGCAAAAGAGAATGGAGAAAGCACTAACCGTTGCCTTGCGCTTAATGTCGAATCCAAACTCTTCTCTTTGGCCGCTTGCTCCTAGCTCTTTGTTCTTCTGCTCGCCCAGCTACAATGAGATCCTGCACAATAACAAAGAAGGAAACTACAAGAGGCATGCAATCATAACTGGTTCATGGATTAGTGTAAACCAAACATGCAATCATCACAATATATAATTGAAACAAGAGCACATAGAAGAACCTCAATAGCTTTTATTAATGAAGAAATAAAGGTTTTGAGAGTATTACAACCATTGCAGGCTCCAACTCAGCAACACCTCCCAGCAGAAAGAATTGCTCTTCTTCACCTCTCTCAAACAATCACCCAATAACTCAATAATGAAACCAACAGCATATCATTACTTTGCACAAAATTCCAGCCTCCTGAGCTCATAGGAGAGAGCTCAATATATAGATGAATTGAGAAAGGATGAGTCAGCTTGCAACTGATGTGTAGCTGCCTTGTGTCCTTTCTCTCTTCAGTTAATCTTTAGTTGATCTTCAGTTCTTGAGTCCACTTGGTGAACCTTGCTTCCACTTGGAGAAACAAAGCCTCTGACTCATCACAAGGTGAAATCCCTGATCCAAGTGTCATTTTTGGAAGATTCCAGAGCAATGACTCAGTGTGCCACATGTCCAAACTCGCCCAACGCAGGTGGGCTTTGTTCTACCTGCTTTGCAACGCAGGTACACCATGGAGCAGTTGTGTTTCAGCGCAGAAACCTAGTGGAGCACCTGCTTTGATTTCAGGATTGCTTGTTTTTGAGTGTTTTCAGGTGGAGAACTGATCTGAGAGCTGTTGGTTTGCTGACCTTGTTCCTCTAGGGGTAGGAACATCATGTTTAGGGAACTTTGGATCCCTTGGATTATTGACAATTCATGCTTGTTGCTGTAAGGCACAAAATTGTCTATAACACTACCTGCTTTGCAACGCAGGTAGCCTTTGTTGCACCTGCTATGCAACGCAGGTACCCTTTGGAGCAGCTGCTTTGATCCAAAATTGACCTGTTTTGAGTGTTTTTTCAGTGGAAGACTGATTTGCAGAGCTGTGGTTTGCTGACCTTGTTCCTCTAAGGGTAAGAACAACATGTTTGGGGACTTTGGATCCCTTAGATTATTGACAGTTCATGCTCCATGCTGTGAGGCACAAAAATGTCTATAACAGTTGCCCCCTAAAGTATGAGGTCGTTTATCGGGTGAAATGCTTTATTAGGAGGATCCGAAGTTCATTCAATCGTCGGGAGGTGACCTGTAACAAAATACAATACAATACATTATCTTTTCATACTTTCTTTTCATGATCTAGCTGAGGCGGGCATTTCCCATGCTCAGCTTTATAAATACATTTGCTGTACATAAACAGACGATCGTCTGATAATAGACTGATAATTCTCTGCTTTTTTAATTATCATCCTTTTAGTAGGATGATCATCTGCTGCACATGTCTATGTTTTTATCTCCTGAATATATATCGCAGCCCGGATGGATGAAACTAGATCCGGGGTCTTCAAACTTCCGATCTTCACACTAAGTACAAGTCGATCCATGTGAGAATTTCTTGGAGTCGAACATGGAAAGACATCGCTTGATTACCAGTCAATAATGTAAACTGTTAACAAGCGCGAGAGGAATCACCGATAATGATGATGACCCTCAAGGTACTGCAGCACAATTCACGTGGCGTGAATATAGGATCTGACGTCGAACACCACGCAAAGTCCCCTGGTCGAAGGTCATTAATGTATACCTATCGCCGGAAGTGAGAAACTTGCCATTGAGGCATGCAAGCTTCAAAGTACTGAGGGGGTGTTCCTAGATCAACCTCTTGGATAGTGAGCTGATGTCGACAAGAAGTGATCCGTCAAAGGAGGGCCTTAATGAATCCCACATCAGTGACACGGAACGGAGCTAGTGATGATGGTGAAAACGATATGTGAAATATGATTCAGGGTGGCGGTCATGGAAGGATGAAAGATGATGTATGGTAGTGGATGGGACCCGGTTGACACTTTCTGAATGACATCTCTTGAACATATAACGACACTGATGTGATGGATCGGTAGCATTACCCCATGTATGGATGGTATGGCGAGACCATGGTGAAGGGACCGGTGAATGATAATAACCCAACCCGATATTTACGGAGGCAAAAGTGTCATGTTCAAGAGCGACCTGCTACCATTAAGCTTTGAGGTTCTCCCAATTTTTCCCCAGTCATTTCTGACCAGTACCTCTTTATTTTTGTCAAGCTTGAGGAGGATAACATATGCTTGTTCTATAACCTGCCCTTCGGGCAAGCCCATCGCTATGTTTTTAATGAGCCTAGCGATAGGGAAACTCGTTCTCGTCTACAAACAAGTTTGTCGCTTTTCACCCCTTTTAACGAGCCCAGCGACAAAGACAGCTCGGTCCTTTTCATTTTTAGAGAGTCTAAAAAGGGTACATAAAGTGGACTCCAGAGGTCCTTTTTCATCATCTAATCCCTTAAGTCCGAAAAAGTATAAAACAATACAGAAGGGATGAATGTTCGATAGTTTTATCGAGCCGAACTAGACAAGCGCTCGATCTTTTTGTGCAATAATCCCTCAGGTCCCAAAAAGATTAAAATCTAGAGGAGGGATAGCTCTTCCGGTTCTTTTAACGAGCTGGAAGGCCAAAACTCGGCAATCTTTTCATATTTTACGAGTCAGTTGAAAAGAGCTTAAAGAAGACTCGTCTTTTGAGGAACGAGTGATAAACAGGGATAGCTACAGATTCCAGGTACGGGTTGGAATTTTCCAATCACGGCAGTATTACAAGGATGGCTAGGTGAGATCACTCTTCGCAGTTGTTCCTCAAAATAGGTAAACAATCAAGTGGATGTGAATGATCGGCCAAATGACAAGTGGAGGTGACGGTGCACAAACACGACCAAGGTTTTTATGGCTGATGAATTTACGGTCTCAAATGGTTATTTACCGGTTCATTTTTTCTGAATGAGCTTGAACTCTGGGGGAAGCCTGCTCACGAGCTTATGTTTATTTTTTAACGAGCATGAAGTCCGCATTAAAACTGCTCGGATCTTGCGTTTATTTTTTAACGAGCATGAACTTTATGCTAAAACTGCTCGATTGATAAGGTCTAATTCATATTTTACCATGACTAGTCTTTCTTTTCCAGAGATAGTACTGTTTTCATCAATTGCTGCAACAAACTTGTTAGAAATGGATACCATGAAGCAAAAATACTAATATTTTACTTTGAGCTACGTAAAAAGCAATTTAAAAGATGTTTTTACCTCTCATTTTACCATTTCATGTGCATTTGGTTCGTTGGAGCTTGGGAGGTGCCTCTTCCCTTCGATTTTCACCAGCTAATTCCGGGAGATTCTGCGGACGATTTTCGGCGCCGTTTCCACCAGGTAGGAGCTAAACCCTAGCTCTATCATTTCATGGTCTCATTTCTCAGTCTCATGCTTGTTTTCCTGCCCCCATGAGCCCCTGGGGTTTCTCTAGGGCGCTCTGCCATCAACGCAGGTGCCCCATATCGAAACCTGCGTTGGGGGCTGCATTTCCAAAGGCAGTTTATGCCCCAACGCTGGTAGACCCTTCTCCACCTGCGTTGGGCGCAGAAAACTTGTTGGTTGCATTGTTTTTCATGAGATTTTTGCCATTTTCTTCACTGAGTCAGGGATCTTACTCCTCCTCTTGTTTGTTTTGCAGAGTTTATTGGAGCAGAATGACTCTTACGTGGCGAGAACGAGAGCATGAAGAGGAGGACATGATTGCCCTCCATGATCCTGTTACCGTGAGTGCGTTGCGGAACTGTGGCTTGCTAAAATTCTTTCGTATATCTAGCATGAGGGCACAGATACGTTTACTGCAGTACCTGCTTGATGCTTGGGATCCTGTTAACCAAGTGTTCCAGATTAGGGGCAAGTCCATCCCTTTGACCATAGTGGACATTTACTTCTTGACTGGGTTGTCAAGGCGGGGTACCCCCATTTCCTTATCTGGTTCGGCCCGAGGGAGTGATTCCGTGAAAGATTATGTCCGTCAGTATTGCAGGGAGGGATCCCAGCCGAGCAGAGACGGCAAGGTTTCTATCCGTGATGTCACTGACAGGTCCCTCAGGTCCATTCTGTACACGATTTGTAGGATGGCCGGTAGCGCATCCCCTCATGTTGCCAACAGGTCTTATGTGCAGCACGCTCTTGAGTGTCTCCAGCCGAAAATTTTTAACTGGTGTGATGCAGTACTGGTTCAGATGAAAAACCAGTTGACCAAAGTAAAGGACGGGAAACTGAAGAATTTTGGCTTCGGTTCAGTTTTGACTGCCTTCGCTTTGGAGAAGATACCCTTGATGCAACCTCAGTATATCATTCTCGACTTGCCATCCCCTACTGAGCCACGCATGCAGAGGTGGGTTGACCACATGGCTAGACATGCAGGTCAATCTCAGATTACTTTTACTGATGCCTTCTTTAGGTGGTTCGAGCGGCAGGATATGGCTTTTTCCGAGTATCCATATATTGGCATGGATTTCCGAGGTGATCCGGATTCGGTATTACCGGATGGCGAGCAGTGGGGTGATCTCGGTAAAATCTTGACCTTATCACTGTTTTACTGTTTTTATTTGTAATGTTCTTGTGCTTTACTCTATCAAGACGCTAATCAAACTCATGTGTGCATGCAGATGTTGGTCCCATCCATCCAACAGTTCGTCCGAGAGTTCTGGCCGCTGCCCCTATAGGGGAGGCTCCTGGGAGAGCTATTCTCCGTGACCTTGACTTGGCCGAGACTCTTACAGCTGTGCAGGAACAGGTCGAGGGTCTTACCTTCGGGATTCCGGATGTACGGATCGATGAGCTGCCTCTGCGATTGCAGCGACATACTGCTGGTGTTCCTAGACGATGGTCTCGTCTTCTGCACATGATTGCACAGGCCGTGGCATGTTATCATGAGCATCACTAGGCTAGGGTGCCCCCCAGCCATTTTTGAGTTTTGGGGTCATTTGACCGATTTTGTCTTGGTTATAGAACATTACATGTAAACCGTAAACAGTTATATATATTTTTGATTTTCGGGGTTCATTCCAGTTTTTATGTGATCCATGTATGAAACATTGATTATGCTTCTCTTTTTATCAATTTTGCAAATGTCTATCTAACACATAGTTTGCTAATGAGTCGGTTAATGTGTTTAAGTTTTTGGAAATGTGTTGATATTGGATAAAATCAAACTGTCTTTCCAAGATTTTAACTCTTAGGAACTTGCGATAAATAGCTGGATTTCGGACAGAGTAGGTACCTTTGAGTTGTAGTACAACGAGCTGTGAGTCTAGCCTGACGACTAGCCGGCGTATGCCATGAGTGAAGGCATCAGAGAGGAGTTATATCAACGCGCTATACTCAGCGATATTATTTGTTGATTGACCAATACATACCCCCCTGAAACTCACTAACTCGCCGCTTGGGTTAAAAATGGCCCATGCTGCAGAGGATAGGTTCCTCGAACTACGACTCACTCCGTCAGCATATCCAACCCACGGTTCCAATGGATTCGACATCTGCAATAAGTGTAAAAAGCGGATTACTTAAACCGGAAAACGCTTTAGCGAAAACAAAAATGTAACAAAAGCATACAGGTTACTATTAGGCATAGTAACGCTTAAGGTACAACCCGTTGCGGGGTTGCGCCAGTGGGATTCCGTCATAATCTACCAACTCGTAGGCACCTTTTGCTAACACATTTTTAACAATATAAGGGCCCATCCATAAGGACTTGAATTTTCCAGCTCCCAATTTATCGGATTCTTGGTCGTAAAGCAAAACCAAATCACCTTCCGAGAAGACACGGGGTTTGACATTCTTGTCGAACTGCGCTTTAACTCGTTTCTTATGTGCTTCGTTGGCCAAGGCGGCATCACGACGAGTTTCATCCAACTGGATTAACTCCAAGAAACGAGCTTCTTCTTCTGAGGTTCCGGGGAGGAGATCAATTGCGAGTTTAAGGGACGAAATTTCACACTGGATTGGTAGGATTGCTTCCAGGCCATACACCAGTTGAAACGGTGTGAACCCAGTGGCATTCCTTACCGACGTTCGGTAGGCCCACAAAGCCGAGTACAGGATCAAATGCCATCTTCTTTTGTGAACCCCAACCATCCTTTGCAGCATGCGCTTCAGGACCTTGTTGATTGCTTCAACTTGTCCGTTAGCTTGCGGATAGTACGGGGTAGAGCTGTCGTGAGACAATCCTAGTTTGGCAGTTAATTCAACCATCATGTGATTGCGAAAATGCGACCCATGATCTGTTACTATGGCCTGTGGTACGCCGAATCTGGCGACTACATGATTAAAAAAGAATAGGGCTGCTGTTTCACCAGTGTTATCCAATGTAGGCATCGCCTCGGCCCATTTGGTAAAATAGTCAACTGCGACTATAATATACCCATGCCCCCCGGTCGAGGTGGGGTTACATTGCATGAAATCGATGCCCCACTTGGCGAACGGCCCCACAGCTATTATTGGCTGTAAAGGAGCGGGGGGTCTTCTGGTTTTGCTATCAAAAATCTGACATGCATGGCAACTTCTAACTGCGGTTATGCAATCTTTGAACATGGTTGGCCAGAAGTATCCTGCTCGTAAGATCCTTTGTGCTGTAGCATATCCAGATTGATGCCCCCCACAGGTGCCTGAATGACATTCATTCAGGGCTTTTTCGGCTTCCTCAAGGGTTAGACACCTTCTCAGAACCGTATCGACACCACGACGGTAAAGTGTATCACCGACGATCATGTAGTCTTTTGCTTGGTATCGAATGCGTTTTTGTTCTGAGTGTGAGGTGTCTGGCCGAAATTTTTGGGTTTGAAGATAAACTATTATATCTCCATACCACTCGTCACTTGCTGATATCAGAAACAAGCTCTCGTCCACGATTGATTCTTTGGACGTTTCATCGTTGTACGATGATGGGAGATCGCATAATAATTCTGCGAAAACTAAAGCTTTCTTTGATTTGGATTTAACAAATTCCAGATCAAACTCTTGAAGGATAGCTATCCACTTTGAATATTTGCCCCCAAGCAACTGTCGCGACAGTATATATGTCATGGGGTTGCAATCTGACAATACAGTGGTCTTCCTAAAGAGGACATAGTGCCGAAATCTTTGAATCGCTTGAACAGCTGCCAATGCCAGCTTTTCAACATGAGAATATCTACTTTCTGTATCATTTAAGTTTTTACTTAAATAATAGATAGGGTGTTCATTTCCATCGACTTCTTGAACTAAAACCATCGCAATGGTCGTATCTGCTGCAGCCAGATACAGGTTAAAATCCCTTAGGTAGTCTGGGGCGTACATTAATGATGCTTTGATTAGCGCTTCTTTCAAAGCATCAAAGGAAGCTTGCGCAACCTGGTCACAGACAAATGGTACATCCTTTTTTAGGAGACGGGTATAACCTTTAGCAAGTTCTGCGTAATTTGGAATGAACCTCCTCAGAAAGTTTGCTTTCCCTTGGAGTTTCTGAATCTGAAGCAAGTTCGAAGGTGGAGGCAAATTAATGATTGCCTGTACCTTACAAGGGTCGAGACGAATCCCATCCTTGGAGACTATAAAGCCAAGTAAACGACCAGAACCGACGCAAAACACACATTTGTGTGGATTGAGTCTTATCTTGTAGTGTCGGCAACGTAGAAATATCGCTCTTAAATGCTGCGGGTGATCAGTCCGCTTTCGCGAATGAGCCGGAAGATCGTCGAGATAGGGTTGAACGATGTTCTTGATGTCATGGAAAGCATAATTCATTGCTCTCTGAAACGTCGCCCCTGCGTTCTTTAAACCAAAGGGTAATTTTCGATAAGCGAATGTGCCCCACGGACAAATAAATGCAGTCTTTGACTAGTCCTGTGGGCGGATATTAATTTGATTATACCCAGAGAATCCGTCCATAAACGAAAAGATTTCACATCCGGCGCATTCATCAATTATCTGGTCGATGAAGGGTGTAGGGTATTTGTCCTTTGGACAAGCTTGATTTACATCCCTATAATCGACGCACACTCGTATTGTTCCTTGTTTTTTCATAACAGGGACAATATTCGATACCCAATCGGTTAGAGGAACCGGGTAGATGAAACCAGCATGGAGGAGCTTTTCAACTTCCGCCTTGATAGCAACGGCTTTCTTGGGGTGCACCTGCCGAAGCCGTTGTCTCACTGGTTTGACATCAGGATACATCTTAATTTCATGTTCAATGATACTCGAGTCAATGCCTGGCATTTCATCATATGACCAAGCAAAGACATCTCTAAATTCGCGGAAAAGAGCTTTATATATTTCTTGTTCTGAAGGGGAACAACCTTTGCCGACATAAATATTCTCTACAACGTCTGTTTTTGTCGAGATATCTATGGCTATAGTCTCTTCTATATTGGATAGGTTTCTCTCGGAGTCCACCGTATTTACAGTATTTGTTAGGAATTCAAATACTGAAGGGTGATACAGGTCGCCTTGAGTATCTTCCTTTGGAAGGGAACGATGGTGGTTATCATCCCATGGTGCCCCCTCAATCATCATTGATTGCAGGATTCCTTCGTCACTTGCATGCACTCGTGACCAAGGATCCGAAGGGGTTCCACATTCTCCTGACCTATCTACCCATACGCTTGACGAGCGTTGATTTGGGCTCGCCTCCCATGCCTGAAATATTGATTGCTACAATATTTCAACCGGGCTTGGGTGCAAAACCATTGCCCGATCCATGATGACTTTGTCTTTCGCGACCTTCGTGGAAGATATCATGTTGCAGGTAGCCACCAATGGTACATTTCCTATGTACGTATGATTTGGTAGCGAGAAAGTCCCCATCATCGTGGGGTCCTTCAACAGGCCTACTCCTATATCTTGAATTGAATGGTCGCTTTCATGGATCATGGGAATGCTTCCCGTAACTTGTGAACCATTAAGGAGGAAGTTTTGTTGGTCGACGACCGTAATCCCTCCTTCAAACGGGAAAGCGATCTTCCTAAAATAAGTCGACACGACAGCTGCCATGGCATAAATCCATGGTCTTCCTAGTAGGATGTTGTAATCCAGATTTCCATCTATGACTTCAACATCAATCTCTACTGTTTTTCCACCTAGTTCAACCTTCAAGTTACTTAGGATACCGTAAGGGGTATATGTCCTACCGTCGAAAGATTTTAGCGTTGTCGAAGATCTCGACAAGGTTGGTGACCCTAGTGTTTTCCAGCAGCTCATCGACATAATACATGTCGATGCCCCCTCATCAATAATTGTTCTGTGAACAGTTTTGTTGAGGGTCTTTACCTGAATAAGGAAAGCTAATTGAGCTGGTAACTGAGGGTCATACCCTTTGTGATCAAAGGACACAAGATTGGAATCCTTAGGATCAACCCCCCCTATTGCCGATAACAATGCCTGCCTTTGGGATGGACAATTTTGTAGTACTTCTAGAGTCGACATAGCGGATGGCGATTGAGCCAAATCTTCTACTATGTTATAATGCTGCGCCGCTCTGGCACGAGGATTAAATGTCGACTTGTGTACTACACCCTTAGGTGGTTTTATTGTTAATTCTGGCATTATGGGTGGGACAACTTCTGTCGAAGTCGTTGTCGAACTACTAGGTTGATCTTTACCTTTTTCGTTTGACAGTTGCGGATTCCCGTAATCTGTGCTCCTTGTCGAAATCAAAGCATCATTTTGGTGCTTAGAGATCGATAACATCAGCACTTGCGACGGGGAAGCATTTCCATTATCAACCATATTTTTACCTGGGTTGGGAAACGGGTCAGTCAACACAGCTGGGTTCTTTGGACTTTTAAAGAATCTCTTGAGCTCAGCTTTGTATGGACAATCTTGTGTCCGATGATCCTCGTCACATATAGAACATGGATCAGGTGACTTCCCTTTCTGTTTCCCTTTCCTAGGAGAGCTTGAAGAAGCTTTTTCAGGTGACGGATCATTCTGTTGCTTCTTCTTCCCTTTGTTTTGTTTCTTCTTGCTTCCTGGTTGATTGGTTTCTTTGCCTTTATCTGCTGATATGGCATTTACTTCCGAAGCAAGAATTTCGTCATGGGCATTTCGATCTGAAGTCTTACGGGCTTTCTGAGGTGAAGCCTTTCTCGACTTCGCGCTTGCAGTGCCAATCACGCCATCTCCGGCATGAGAGTCAATATTCGATTTAGGAGGGGGAGGAATTGAAAATTCAGGTCTAGGGGCATCAGGTATTTTGTCGTAGAGCGTGCCAGACTGAGTATATACTAAGTCTAAATATTGAGCACGAGCGATGACTTGCTCCTCTGTTACGACTCCCCCCTTGGCCACATCTTCCGTTATGGCCGGAAGTAATGACTTTATAAACCATTCAGCTAATAGCTGATCAGGAACGTATGTTTTCACCATCCTACGTCGACGACGCCACTCATGTATATGATCCGATATGTGAGTAGCGGTCGTCTGTTTGAAGTTGGTCAGTATTTCGGTTCCTGTTTCATACCTGATAGGTAATTGAAAATGGGTTAAGAAAGTCGTGGCTAAGGAGCTGAAATTGTCGAAAGAGGCTCTCGGCAATTCTATATACCATTTAGCCGCCGGACCTGTCAATGTCCTCTGGAAGAGGCGAAGTCTTATCGAATCATCGTTCAGAGTGTTCGATGAACACCACAGATGAAAGGTCATGACGTGATTCGACGGGTCTTCACCTGGATTTCCATTGAATTTAGGAATGTCCGAGGGAAGTTTGTGAGGAATCGCGGGCCACCAAGGGGCGTAGGCGATAGGATCGTTTGTCAACCGATGTAGATCGGGTAACTCTAGAGTTGCCACGAATGGCAGCTGCTGACTCAAGTTAGGTGAAGCGTACCCAGGGTACGACGGAATCGCCTGAGCAGTTGGTCTTTGCATACCAGCATAATGTAATTGATGCTGATATGATTGATACGGTTGATGGACTACCCCACTGTAAAGTGGTTGGTTTTGACCGTATTGTAGGTACGGTTGTCCATTGTTCGCAAAAATTTGCTGCTCGGTACCTTGGTACACTTGCTGGAACTGCGGTTGTTGATACTGCACCAACCATGGTTGTGACACCATTGGTTGTTGTGCGATGCTTACCACTGGGCCAAGATGAGGGGTAAGGGTACCCGTTTGTGTTTGTGATGCCTCGCTAGCCGGCGATTGCGGTTGGGTTGCAGGGTCAACGGGTTGTTGCATTACAACATGAGAAAACTGAGGTTGACATGTAACAGGTATCGTTTGAACTTGCGACACAGTCACAATTGCTGGTGTCGTCGGGATGTTCGTCACAGGCATCTGTTGTTGCATAGAATACACAACTCTTGGTTGCTGGGGTAGCATAGGTATCCAACCACTGGTAGCTATTCCAGTATAACTTGGGTATGGTTGTGAACTCCCGTATGGGTAACCTCCCGGAGGGGGTAATGAAAAAGCATATTGCCCCCCATACGGTGGCGGCCCGGGACCGAGAGGATTTATTACACCTCGAGGACCGGATTGCCCAAATGGATTCCCGAAAGGATCGATTTGTTGAGTTCAAACATAGGAGTTACCGGGCATTATCCCGGGAGAACAAAAGGGAACAGACCATTCTGTCGTCACGGCCCCCGAAGGGACCCTCTCCATCTGTTGAGAGTTAGGGACAGATGGTACGCCGGCGAACATTGTCGGAATGACTGCAGGAAGTTCTGCTGTCGCTGTGTCGTTTGGCACAGTCCTAGATGTCGACGGGTGTTCAGACATTTTTAGTCTATCCAGAAGATTGCCTAGTGATTCTTCAGGAACTTCTCTGGGTGATAGGCTAGCTTCTGATGCAGTAGGAAGTAGAGTGATCCCTGCTCCAAGATGTGTTGGAGTAGTTGCTTGCGGATCTTCTACAATTTCTTCTATTGCGATCAGACCGGGTGGAAGAGGAAGACCGTCAGGTCCGTAGAATATTTCTGGTGCCGAAGAAGGGGTTGTTTCGACAGCGACAGTTGTTTGAGGAGAAAGATTCTCTGAACCGATCACTGATGGAACTGGTTTAGTAACACAAGTATTTGCTCTCAGACTAGGATTAGTATTACTGTCCTTCTGGGGCTGTTGAACTTCTTCAATAGGGGCAGGGTTTCCAGAAATGTTTGGCGTAACCGGAACCTCAGATGTCGTTGGAACACTTGTTCTAACTTTGACAGGAGATTTGGAACCAGTTGAACGAGATCGCTTTGCCCGGGTTGTTTTCGATTCCGGAGACAAAGACGGTTTACTCGTATGCCTCTGCGAACGACGATTCATCGATTGACTTTCTTCCACGGTAGCGGATTACTTGATCAACCAACAATGCACAGGGTGAAATGTGTTTTCGAATTGAATTAATTTTAGACGCTTTTAAGACACAACTTGCTTTTTCATGTTTTAAGAGTCGAGAAAAAGCTAAAGATGACTCTAGTCTCCTTCGATGTATTAACGAGCCCGAAGTGACAAATGCTCGGATGGACTTTTTCAGTTATAGAGTTTGAAAAAGGCCAAAAGAAACTACTCTGGAGTTCTAGGCAAGGGTGTGCCAAACCTTTCGCGAAACCACAGAATACGTTTTACGGTACGAGTGGTCGATCTTCGTGAATGCTGTGTTCACTGCATCGCGATCAGTAGGGCGGCCGACACGGCTTCCTATGGATAAAGGCTTTGTTCCTATAGGGGTCCCCAATATACGCGACGGTACGCGGGGGAACAAGTCCGTATTAGTGTTATCGTCCCTCAGGAGGAATCACCCACCTTCGTAGAGATCGACAGTCACTATGTTTAACGACGCTGGTTCACGTCTCTACCTAGACCTCTACTTTGTTTCGTTATGTTTCAAAGCGTTGTTAGATAAATTCAGTTCTTTTTAGGTTGATCTTGCTTAGCAGTTTGCCTTTATGGATCACCACGTGATGTATGATACAACTCCTAAATGCAGTCTAAGAATGATAAGCAAGCTTTTTTCAATTCTTTCAACTTATGAAAACCTTAACTACTGAAGGAAAAGAAAGACATCATCTTTTCAAATAGATCATAGAGCACACACTGATGCACTTTTCCTAAATCGACATGCAAACTGTCAAAATGCACATGCACAATGCAAGTATTTCTTTTCTTCTTTCTTAATGTTGGTGTATGACAAAAAGAAAGCTGTTGTACGATTTCGAATTCAATTTCAAGCGAAAGCAAACAAGTATTGTCCAACAATCAAAAGAACACCTTAAGATTTACTCGTTTCTACACAAGAAATACTGAAATTCGAACCAGATAACGAAAGCAAATGCTCAAGCAGCTATGAACAGCAATAAACTAGCTCTTAGAATCACAACGACACTTTCTCAAAGGTCTAGATCCAAGAGGTCACAGCAAGACTAGCTCACTTTCGCTACGGGAAACTGTGAATGAAAGCAAGAAATACAATAAGAACAATCACGGTTTCAACATACAACTGAGGCGGAATGAGGGCAAAGAAAAGTGGTTTCAGCTGGGTATACAGGTTGACAACAGGCTGCAAAAATACTATTGAAAACTGGGCAACAGACAGTGGGGAATCCCAGTTGCACAAGGCAAAACTGGATCAGCGCAGGTACTGCACTGTCAAACAGGGATGCAGCGCAGGTAGCCCCTTCGGGACCTGCGTTGCAGTGCAGGTAGCCTTTGTTGCAGCTGCACTGAACGAGACAACTCTCGTCCCTCCCGGATTCCGGGTCACAGTTTGCTCAAAAATCAACGGTTTTTGGCCAAATCAGAGGCTATCAGTCAAGTATACTCTAGAGGATGATTAAGGAAGATGAACACTATCACAAAGAGCAAAAAAGAGTCCTTGTGGATCAGCTCTTCAAATCATGAACATGCCCAGCACTGGGCTAGAGTAGCTGCCCTCTACTTTGCATTCGAAGGACTCGAATGCAGTTCGATTCGGTACTCCCTTTGTTCAAGAGATGAATAGCAAGAATACACAAGCTACCAACAAGACACGTTCCCCAGTGGAGTCGCCAGTCTGTTGTGGGGGAAAGTATCCAACTCAGAATGACCCTAACCCACTCTAAGGGTGACAGTTCCTTCGCAACAGCTGAAAGCAAAGCTATCTAAAGTTTCTTCTTTATGACATGCAAGAGATAAAAAGGATAGATCCACTTACTGATGTCTTGTGCAAATGGTCGATCCGATCTCCTTTGATTGCCGCTTACTCCCAGCTCCAAGTCTATTCACGGGCCCAGCTACACGAGATCCTGCAAACAAGACAAAGAAAGGAAACTACAAGAAGCATGCATGCATAACTGATTCAAGGATTAGCATAAATCAAAGACGCAAGTAAGACAATACACATTGAAACACATGCGAATAGAAGAACCTCAAATGCTTTATTGATATATAGAAGTAAGGTTCAGGCGGTGATACAACCATGAGAGGTCCAATCCAGCATCACCTTCCCGACGGAGAGAAATCTCTTCTTCACCTCCCTCAAGCAATCACCCAATGCTCACAACTGCAAACCAATAGCGATT
The DNA here is from genome assembly GCA_031772625.1 of Pinus tabuliformis. Lineage (NCBI taxonomy): Eukaryota > Viridiplantae > Streptophyta > Pinopsida > Pinales > Pinaceae > Pinus > Pinus tabuliformis. The sequence goes on along the minus strand of CM062816.1, from coordinate 945,863,416 downwards.
CTTTGCACCAAATTCCGGCCTCTAGATCCCATGGGATGAGATCCTTATATAGAGTTTTGGAGTGAAGGCAAGTCATGTTGATGTGTGACTTGCTGTGCTCTTCAACTCTAGTTGTTCTTCAGTCCTTCACTTGGAGTTTCTACCTTCCACTTGGAGTTCTAGAAGCTCTTAACTCATTATTAGGCGAATCTTTTGATCACATGCCTTTCTGGAAGCTTCCTGGGCACTGGCACTTTGAGAAAAAGATTCCTCCACATGTCCAGTTACGCCCAACGCAGGTAGCCTTTGTTTTACCTGCTTTGCAACGCAGGTAGCCTTTGTTGCACCTGCTATGCAACGCAGGTACCCTTTGGAGCAGCTGCTTTGATCCAAAATTGACCTGTTTTGAGTGTTTTTTCAGTGGAAGACTGATTTGCAGAGCTGTGGTTTGCTGACCTTGTTCCTCTAAGGGTAAGAACAACATGTTTGGGGACTTTGGATCCCTTAGATTATTGACATTTCATGCTCCATGCTGTGAGGCACAAAAATGTCTATAACAAGCTTGATGATCAATGGGATGAGATGACGAAGGTATATCTTCAGCATGTGGAGCAGTGAAAATATTATTGGCAATGAAAGTGTCCCATGAGATGTTCGGTTGATTAAGGTGATGGAGGACAATGACCTTGATCAGAGAGTGATGAAAGAGACTGTTCATTTGCTGCTCATACCTTTTTCCCTAAACTGTGTATGCCATTTTCTCAATGCTCCTGAACAAATAGTAAGGAATATTGAGCATTCTGACTCTTGTGAAGTGCATGAGCAATCTGATATGGTAGGTGTAGATTCTGAAAATCTCCCTTCACAAGTGAAGTACTTCATGATGATTTTCATCATGGGAGCATATGTATCAAGAAGGTGGCTGAAAGAGAAGAATCTCTCTCTCATTTCTGTACCGAGGCTTCAAATATGGCTCATAATACTGATGATCTAGGTTTTGAGCTTTAAACCACCTTTCACCCACATTAGGTATTCCAGTAGCAGCTTCAATAATGGCTGAGCTTCAATAATGGCTGAGGATATCGTGAAGGTTACACCAGCAAGGGTCACTTGATTGTCCTTAAGATTTGAAATGAAAACTCTAGTCAAAACAAGATGGCTTTGAACTCTTTGTACCATTACACCAAAATCAAAACATCCCATATGCTTAAAACAAGTGACTGTCATAGGTGAGGCCATTAGTTCTCTAGTGTTGGTAGGTTCAAACCTCAATATTCTTCCTCCTTTGTGTGGTCTTATTTCTTCTGTGTCTTCCTCTTCTGAAAAATCGTTGTTTTCTTCCTCCATGATGTGTCTTTGCTCTTTTTGCTTGAAACCCTAGGGATTAGGAAATAGGAGTGGGAATGGGGTAGGAAAAATTTAGGTGGTGGAGGAAGGGAACTTAGGGAAGTGATAGGAAAGTGAAATATGTATGGGATTTAGGAATTGATATTTTATTACAGGTATGCAGTATGGCTTCCTAGGAATTTGTTGCCTAGGACTTCGGGTTTAAGGGAGAATACACTTGGGATAGGGATTTAGCAACACAGTGGTAGGGATAGGGTTTATAGTGATGTAGGAAGGATAGTAGCGTCTTAGGAATAGTTTTGGGGTGTAGGAATAAAACTAGGGTTTGCAGGTCTTAAGAATTGCAAATTTCACACAATAAACTTCATAGCATGAAATGATACCTTGTAAAATGTAAGGAGAGATGGACAGGGCTTTACGTACTTGCTAAGAGGTTTAGAAGCCATGAGCTGAAGTTTTGGAACACTTGCTTGAAGTTTGAGAGCATATAGTCGAAGTTCGACAAGTGCGTAGCGCCTGTCGAGTCTGTGCGCAGCACTGGACTTCCCTATGCGCCGCACCTTTGGTGCGTGCGCAACGCCTGTCGAGTCTATGCGCAGCGCCTTTAGTGCGTGCATAGCGTCGGACTGCCCTATGCACAGCGCCTCTGGTGTATGCGCAACGCCTGCCTCTGTTTTGCTGAATTCGCCCAAAATTGCAAGGAATGGCTCTCGTGGGATTTACTCATAAAAGATAGGAGGCAAATAGGGGTGAGTTTAGATGCTAGGAAGGCCTTTATACATAAGTGAATTTGATCTTTAGCTTTAAAACCCACATTCTAATGTTTCACTTCTCTTTTTTGAAATGCTTGCTAATTTCCCTTTACACTCTGATTTTCCTATTTGCAGGTTGATGATGTTGGAGTTTTGGCACTCTTCCCATTTGAATTTGCTTGGATGAAGTTGGCACATAGTTTTTTAGTTGACAGCTTAGGAATAGTGACTTATTACATATAATGAGCATGAAATTACATAAATTAGAAAAATATTACATCTCTTTTTTGGAAAGAAAAAAATTACAATCTGAAATAGAACTGATACTTGGAATAAAAGTTAGATCTTGAGCAAGCATAGCTACATGTTTGCCAATCCTCCTAAAATGAAAAAAGGATATTATTTTTCTCACTCTCATATTTTTTGTTGGCTTTATGCAGTGAAATGGAGTATTATTGGACCTTGGAGAATGAAACCTAGTGACCTAATGGGACCTGGAATGACAAGACTCCATGTGGACTTGACTGACACAAAACATGATGAAATGAGTTTTTTTGATAAATATGTGCTCAGTAAAACACAAGAAGGTGGGCCAAACAGTTTTGATTTTTGAGGGAGTAGGGCTTTTTCTTTTTACTAGGGCTACCATCAGTGAGTAAATTTATGCATGAGGACCTAGGTGGAATGATAAAAATTTCAGAATGGGACCCTAATATGATATAAAAGAGGAGTTTTGATCACTGATGGCAGTATGCAAATACTAACTTTAAGAGTATCTATCATACTCCCTATGCTAGGATGACCTCCATTGATCTGGGATCAATGAAACTGATATGGGATCAGTATGAGTGGTTTGAGACACTCTCTTGTGATATTTATCTGGGATCAATAAAACTAACTTCGGGTCAGTAAGAGTGATATGACACGCTCTCTTCCTATGGAACTGACTTCAGGTCAGTAGAGAATGGTATGAGACATTCTCGATCAATTATTCTTCTTCATGGTTCAGTAAAGCAGAGCGGAGCAGAGCAATGTACGACACTGATGGAAGAGATAGTACAGTCGGACAGATGGATCAGCGAATGGAGTTCTCCCTAGTTGAGAGGGAGTGTTAAAATTGGAAACTAAGGCCAAAGTCCATGTGGGTCATCTTAGTTATGGCAGTTGATATTTTTCTTGGATCCCTCTCATCGAGAGGTGTAGGATTGATCTAAAGATCATCTGATTCCGATAAGTATTCATGGAGTTATGAATTTATTTGTGTTATAAGACAATTCGTCAAGGTCGGCCAGCAACCAAATTGCCCCCACTTGTGCTCAACTTTTTAGTATAAACAGAGGTGCCTTGAAGGTCATTTATACACACACTTCTAGTGATCTCTTCCTCTCCACTTGTCTTGGGTTTTGGTGGGAGGAGAGATCCTAAGAAGATAATGTTGCCCTAAAGGAGATGATGCCCTAAAATGCAGTCATGGAGTGAGAAGCCCTAACGCAGAAGCCCTATCGTGGTCAAGTGAGAAGTCCTAATGCAAAAGCCCTAAAGCAATCAAGTGAGAAGCCCTAACGCAGTCAAGTGAGAAGCCCTAACGCTATCAAGGAGGAAGCCCTAACGCTGGTATCTACGTAGTCTAGAAGGTAGCTGAGTTTGTGGAGATATTCTCACTGTTTTGGGTGCGGAATTTAGAGAAGAAGAGCCGCAGCTCTTAGCCACATTGCAGGAGGCAAGAAGAGGGCAGTTTTGTGACACGTTGGAGCAGCCTCACCTTGCAAATCAGGCCGCAAACTATAGGTAAGTTTAATGACTGTTTTGTGCATAGTTTTGGGGTGAATATCTCTATTTATAGGGCCGCAGTAAGGGACTGCTACAGCAGCAATTGGGAGGTGAAGTTTAGATGGCCGAGAGGCCTAGAAAGGCCCTCCTAACCAGGCCGCAATCATCTCAAAGGGACAGTGTGGGGAAGCATAAGGAGCAACGTGGAGGGCTATGGTAGGAATAACTGTTGTAGGTGACAGTGGATCTGTGAAGGGTTGATATGCATCCTAAGGAAGCATCGTAGCTATGGAAGAAGCTTGCCAAGGTGGGCCGTAGTCATCAAGGGACTTGTTTGATGACTGTTAGGTGGAGTTAGGGCTGCCTAGTGCCCTAACCAGATCAGTCATGAACAACAGGTTGGGACAACACAATGCATGGGACAACAAAGCGACTAGCACACTAGTGCAGCAACGTAAATGGGACAACAAGGTACATAGTGCTGCTAAGATGCATGGGACAGCAAGGTACATAGTGCTGCTAAGATGCATGGGACAGCAAGGCGACTAGCACACTAGTGTAGCAAAGTAAATGGGACAGCAAGGTACATAGTGCTGCTAAGATGCATGGGACAACAAGGTACATAGTGCTGCTAAGACACATGGGACAACAGCAAGGTACGGCAAGGCAAAGTGGGACAGCAGTTGTGGCATGGCTGCAAAGGCACATGGGATAGCAGCAAGCATGAACAGCATGGCAGGCAAGGTGCAGCAGTATGATGTATACAGCATAATCATGAGGTCCAACATTATGATGATGGGTGCAACATGGTGCAGCACGGTGGGGTGCAACATGGTGCAGCACGGTGAGGTGCAACCTGATGACGAGATGCAGCGCAATGATATGGAGAATCAGTTGAAGCAACATGTCTTCAACTGATCTCATGTATCATCTTCTTAGAGATGATCTATGCTCTTATCTAGATAAGTCAAAGTGTTGACTTCTATTGTAAATGTACTATCTCTCTCTCTCTCTGCTGAACTATTGAAGAACATATAAGAAAAATCGTTCAAGGGTTTCCCCACATTGGGGTTTGTCCCTGGCTAGCGCCACATCTTGTGTCCTCTTGTCTTGGCTTGTCTTCTGTGATTTATGTTTATGTTCTATCTGCAGTTTACTTTAATGTTGATGTGATTGCTAATCTGGGAAAGATATTGAGCTAACTTCGAAAATTGAAATAAATTGCTCTAAGCATAGAACATACCTAAAATTAACAGTCTTGCTTCATGCTCTACCAAGAAACCATACCAAATCTCAAGCAGAACCAACCATCAGTAGTATTTTCACTCATCATCAGCATTGCCAATCTAATCAATGTATCCTTGAATCAAATGTATCAGGGAACCCCACAAGTCTGATCCATATTGGATTCTCCAAGAAATATTTATGTCAAATCTCCCACGATGACCTGATTATAGACTAGTTCAGTAGAGCGAACTTGTACGAAGTGCCACGTGTCACTTTTTTGACCTTCGGACCTAAAAACGATACAAAAAAAACTATAGTTCATCCTAACTCTATAAATGTTTACGAAATTTTAATGTGATGCTCAAAGAAAAAGTTATAACAATTTTCCTAAGGCGATTTGTTTGACATTGAATTTGGGAGCCTGCACAAATCCTAACTTCCTTAGTTCATATCTCCGAAAATATAGCGAGACAATATCTGAAATTCGGCCCTAAGGTTCATCAAGATTTTGGCTCAAATGAGTTTTGATTTCAGCTTCTGAAGCTTCATAGAACAAAAGTTATAGTGAAAATTCCACAATGACCTCTTTGAAGCAGGGAAACCCTAGAATCCAAAGCTCCGATACCAATTTTTATGCAACCAGCTCACAAAATAGAAGGATGAGATAGATCAATGACTTCAAAAGTAGCCTCTTCGAGGGGGAAACCTCCTTTACATTACACAAATGAAAAATTCTTAGATGATACAAATGACAAGACCTCCTTTCTATATATAGGAGTCTAAGGGGTCACAATATAATCAAAATAGACATAACAATAATAATGTAAGGGCACAACAATAACAATAGTGGGCTTCTATGGGGCACAATAATAATAATATGGGGACAACATGGGCACAACAATAACAATAAGGGGCTAAAATGACAATAATAATAAGGGAATACACTAATATTATAGGGATCTAACATAGTCTCTCAGGATTTATCATAATCCACAGTCCAATCTAGGGATCACTAGGCCCTACACTAAGATCCACTCTCCATGCTTTACCATATATCCCATCTCGGGACTAGTAGGCCCAATAGAGAGCAATCCACCTCTTGGATTTATCGTATATCCTGCCATTCACCGACAAGGATTCTTAGGCCCACGGAAGCACATAATCCTAGATTTACCGCAGCCAACAGTATGGCGCAGGGGTTACTAGGCCAGTGGATTTACCATGATCCACAACCCGGTTCAAGGACCATTAGGTCATATGATTGTCATTTTAGAGATCCACCCTGCTCAACTTTGAATCCATCTAGCAATCCAGCTCAACCGAAGTATGAGAACCCATCTCATCAAGTCTATCAGGAAAGGGCAAGGCTAGGCTGGAAGCACTATCACCCCTGGCAAAACCCATGCCATGACAGAAACAACCACATGCAATACCATGCATTCCAAATCTAGCAAGGAAAATACACATGCAAATCGATACCTACAAAATTGTAGCTACTTGATCCTGCCTTTCCCTGTTTGATCTTTGCTTCCTCTTGCCTTCTTTTGCCCTTCTTGCTCCAATGCCAAAATTCTCCAAGAAAACTATAAGTGTCCAAGAGTGTGAGAGAGAGAGAGAGAGAATAATGAGAGAGCTCCAAAACTGAACTGACAAAAGGTTCCTAACTGATCCTCAAAATCCTTTTTATCAATGAGGCCTCTATTTTTTTCATTTTCCATTATTTTCCTTCATTTTCCTCACATGAAACGTGTGACTTTTCACCTCCCCTTTCTCCTAATTTCCATTATTTTCATAAATAAATGTGCCAAAAATGCCATTTTGACTTACCAAATCCTTTACCATTGCCTTTGTCGATTTCCTTTAGCCATAATAACCGAAATGAACACCCACTAGGATGTCTTGCCCACTATTCAGCTTGGAATACATGTCCCATGACCGTGGTTATTATTATTTTTTAACTTTTATTACATGGAATTTTCACTAGGGTTGTTACATTATAATTGAAAGAAAATTTCTGATAATCACATCAGATGCCGTTTGAAATTCCTGCAAATCTAAATCTCCTTGTAAAAATAGAGATTCATCTATGTTACTTGAACAATCATTGCCATATAATTAAGAGAAAAAGGAAATCATCAGGGCCATGGTTGTCCAAAGGTTCAACTTGATTAACGAGTAAAATACCGACTAAAGGAATATCAATATTCAGATAGGGTTGATTGATAAGATCAGATGAATCACCATCAGGGACAAGATGTGAAAGATAAATCAATTCTTCATCGGAAAATTTATCTTTCGGTTGGGTGATTAGTTTAGGTCCAAGATATGGAACATCAAAAGGAGGAGGACATGGGACAAAAAGCATACCTAGTTCTTCCTCAGGATGTTGAAATTCTTCCTGATCAGGAGGACATGAAGACTCTGATTCAAAAGATTTCCCTGACATCCTGAATAAGAAATGGAACTTCTCATCCAAGAACTGCCAGCCCACATCCTCATCTGGAAATTGATAACAAATATGTAGGAATCAATCAACATAATGTTCAAGGGATTCATTCAATTCCATTCTAAGTTGATTAATCTCATAAATAACATCTTGATACTCATATTTGTCAAAAACACGACGAAGCTTGTTAACCAAATATTTAAAATATGAAATAGAATCAGTGGGTAGAGAAAAGCACCATTGCTTCGCACAATCATCTAATGTAAGGGTAAAGAACCACACAAGGATTTCTTCAAAATAAATGCCACTTGGAAAACCAAATTGAACAAACTCAACTATGAAATCAAGGATGGTTGTTGTATCCTTTCCATCGAATTTAATATGTGACAAGTTATGTAAAAAGTCCATAGGGATTGAAAGATCTAAAGCTTCGGAAAAACACCTCGGGATTATGATTTTCAACGAAGCCATTAGAGGTAGGAGATTCACACAGACTTCAAAGGCTCAAATTGTCATCTAGCCCTCCTTCTAGTGCCAAAAAAGTTGACAGTGTTGGATGCTGCCAACATTGTAAGGGTATCTCCCCAATGTGAAGTCCCAATTATACCTCGCATCGTTTGGTGTAGGATTCCAATCAGTTCATACGGTCTGGCCACCATTGGAAAGCATTTTAAAGATATGCCTTGGTTACAATCAAACACAAGAGAACACATCACGACTTTGGGGCAGCAAGAATGTGAGCTTTATGAGACGCCCAATGTAAGGTGTATGAGGGAGACTTCCACAGTTGGTAGGAAAACAAGCCACCACTTAGAAAAGAAATAGTACTATCCTAAAGGGGGACCAGAAGAAAGAGAAAGGCTTGTTGGATACCTACAGATTAGTCCACATAATAAACAACAATCGTTAAAACACAACAACACTTATTCAATAATAGCCATAGCTAAGCAATGAATTAGTTCATTAACTTAGTAGGTAATTAAAGCAACATATACCATAAACACAACCATAATAATCCAACTATATCTACGATACATGTATGAAGAAATGTCAGCTCATTGAGCTTATAATTAAGAGTGTAAGATCCCAACTACACTTTTACATAGATGAAACACTGTATCCAATAGTGGAACATGAAGCCACAACTTTCTTTTCCAAAGAATGATCTATCTCCTATGTATTACAAGAGAAGCCAAGGAAAGACCTCTAGAATCCCTACCATTAACTTGAGTTATGAGGATTTATTTATAACAAATAACAATGACCTTTGAGCTTCCTCATTACTCTTTGACTTCTATGACTATTCATATTCTATGCGAGACTCATTACACTCCATATGTGACCATTCACATTCCACATGTGTCCTTTGGAATTAATTACATACCATTTATTACATAAGACAAATTACATATGAGATGGTGGCATAATAAGACAAAAATGTTAATGGGACAAATGCTCATAAAATTGATAAATCATTGGCTTCCTCATGGAGTTCACTTGTAATGTAAGTGTGCCATGCCTTGAACTCTCATGAGATGGCTTTGACTTGAAATGGAAAGTCCCTTATGTACCACATATTAACCTCCAGTGCCTCTATTAGTATGTTATTGGAACTTGATTGTACATTATTACATAGCCATGACAACTTCATATGAGCTTTGATTTGTACGATGGAATACTATAGAATAATGTCTTTGGTAACCTCCAAGCCTTCCTGTTCTATTGCCTGCTTGATTTGTTCAATATATTGTCTGATCTCCTGGAAGACGACTTCTTTGCCTCGGATTTGTTCAAGTGATCCTTTTTCAAGAATCCCACGTTTTTATGTTAGAGACTTGAAACCATTATGCAGACGATTACATGCAACAATAGTATTAATCAACTATTCTCCAAGGCATATGTAGTTTTGATGGTGCAATCTCAACTGAACTCTGTCTATATTTGCGGCAATCCCATCTTTATTTTCAAAATGTTGCATAGCATCTGGATACTTGGTAACCCACTCTTGAATTTGATCAACTACTCTATTTGTCACTTTCAAGAGTTTTACCACTTCCTGTGCTTTCTTCTGAATGCCAACAAGAGGAGCCACCACCTATTGTATAAGTATCATCTCATCATATAATAGCCGCACCATGGTGTCCACCATTGACCCTAGTTCTTCTTACATGGTTGACTTCCATTCTGAGGTTTTGGAACTATGTGATGATAACTGTTGATTCTCTGTCGCAATATGTTCCACCTGTTGCTTCACTACAACAATTTATTTCCTTAATCTAGAATTCTCACTCAATAGGTATTTAGAGTTATCATGTTCTGCTATGGAAAAAGCATCATTTGTCACTATGACTACCATAGGATTTCTTCTAGTGTTGGTAGTAATCATCTTCTTTATAGCAACCAAGACTTCATTCTCAGGATCATTTGAAAAGTATCTATGCCTCTGCTACATGAGCCTTTTGATAAGTTAATTGAACGTTACACTGCATACATCCATGACTCTATTTATCAGTGGATGTGTGATCCCCATCTCCCCAAATCATAAGATGATCACCTATGAGAGGATGTTATTCTGGAGTATATGGTTCATCCTCCATTGGTTGAATGGTATCCTCTTCCTCCAACTTTTCTTATATAGCCCTTGAGTCAATTGTTCTTCTTTTAGCCTATCTGTTGCTTCTTCCTCCTGGGACTCCCTTTGTTGTTGTTCTTCTATCGTTCTCCTCTCCTCTTATTCCGCTTCTTGCTTTGCTAGCAACTTGTATTGATTCCTCTTCTCCTCTTCTTCTTCTGCTTCTATCCTCCCTTGTTATGCTTGAATAACTCCTATGTTCAAAGGATCAACTTTCCACTTCTTATTGCTCTTGCCTGTCGAATCATATATGATCCTCTTCTTAGGAGCTACTTTCCTTGCTTGAGGGGTTATTTGTTCTTCCTCCTGTACTTGAAAGTCTTAAGCTGGTGGATATTAGGGTGAACTGGTTTCCATCCTTGGGTGCACCTTCATGTTTACATTGTACCAGTTATTTACCTTCTCATCTTCTACTATAGATATCGAAGAATACCCCGTATTGTGACCGATCCTTTCACAATGTTGCCTGCACACTCTCCTGGGGTCATATCTGTGAAAGTCTTAAGTGGAAAAGTGCAAGTGTTCTAGCTCTTTTATTTCTGTTGTTGTCGCTTTGTGGCTCTTCAACTCATATAATCCAATCCTCAACGGGAAGATTGGCTAAGGGCCTTTCTTATTCATGTGAATAATTCCTAATAATCCCTTGTCCAAATGATTTTCTACTTCTTGCATGACCACTTTATTGGTCATATATCGCGGCATGAGATGAGGGGATGTCTGAAAACCAAAACATCTGATAGATGTCTCCTCAGGCACTCCAAACCAATATGTGATATCTCATAGTGACTCCTTCACCTGATTGATCATGCAAGGAGGATAAATATCAAATATCATATGAAAGATAATTATAAAGAAGTACTCGACCAATTTGTGATATGCTCCTCTAAAGCTTGATTCTAATAACACTCTGTAGTGGAAGTAAATTGGGAACTTGTTCTCAGTAGTCCAGTTCCAATACAATGTTGGGAAAACATATGATGTGCCACATTCCATCTAGAAGAAATGAAGACATGTAAAATTCTAGTGCCTGGTTCACCCTCAAAGATACTTTTGCCTACCCGACATGATGCTGCAACTCAAATGATAATATATCTACCCAATTGAAATCTTTACCTTGGGTGACCACCACATTGAGCATATATATATATCCAATTCTCCTCAATCACCTCAACGTTCTTGTGCCCATGCAATTGACAACACATGGCTATTAGATACTGCTATACATCTATGAGAATCTTTATCGGGTGGACTATGAATGGGAAATGGTGAAACATGGCATGCTCTCAAAACCACGATCTGATAATGTCATTTGTGTCGAGGTCGGTCCATGTCATGTAGAAATCATCATTTGCATATTATTTGGTCGTAAGCATCTTATAATACATTTTCATGTCTTCTCCATAATAAGTGGAATTTTGACTTGTACTCTCATTTTGATGCACAAGATGAGAGTCATCCATATGTGTAATGATCCACTCAATTACTTCTTCACAGGGGATGACCAAGAATTTTCATGCGATCCTATGCATCTTGGACCTCTTGATATTGATGTATACTAGTAAGTCCTCCAAGTCCTCATAAAACTATTTCCACATGAATGTGTCATATATGTTGCTCTATGTGACCTCAGTAGAGTTATCAATGAACCACTGAGTGTCTGCATATATAAGATTGGTTGGCTTGGTTACTTCAATAGGTTCCTCAGTGCTTGCCTCTGAGACTTCTTTGGAGGTCACTTTTCGAGGAGGCATGGCTCCACTAGATGTTGAAAGGGTGACAATACTTGCAGCATGGAACACATGTTTGTGGCAGCACACTCATAATGACAGGATTAGCTCAAAGCAACCTAACTATGCAACAATACTTGTAAATCATGTACAAAGAGACATCACATGTAACTGGACATGAAAATATATCAACAAAAACACAAAATCACTTTCATGAGTGAAAAATAGACGTGCAAACTAGGAGGACACACTTTTAAAGCACGAAGGAGTGCTAAGGGTCATTCAAGTCTTTGTAGTGATGCACTCAAGCAAGAGGGAAAACTCCATGAAGGGTGCATTGGCACACTCTAAAGGGTCAAATGGATAGGTTGTTGGGCCTTAGGACTTCATAGTGTGCTCATACGCTCAAGGAGAAATAAAGGGCACACTGTTGCACTCCAAAGGGATGAAGGGATGGGTTGACTAGCCTTTAGGCATTCATAATGCACTCATGCACTCAAAGAGAAAGAGGGCACACTATCGCATGCTGAAGGGATGGAGGAAGATGATTCAAGTATTTGTGATGCGCTCATGCACTTAGTGGATGGTGCTATTCTCCATGGTGAAGAAGTGCGCTCAAGTGGAAAACCTGGTCATTATGGGCACAATTTTCAAGGTTGATCAAGCTTCAAGGTCCAAAAGTGTGCTCTACTTATTGGAAGCTCAAAAACAAGTTTTAACAACAATATTTGATGATAAGATGAGAAGAATAAAGACCTGCAAGGTTATATATATGTTGTCGCATTCATGGTGGAATATGAAAGGTTGAAGAATGTGATGAGTTTCTGCATGCGACAACAGATTAACACTTGCAGCATGAAGATTGAACACAAATGCCAACAATTGAACTTAAAAACCAAGAAATGACAGCAAGAAAAGAAAGAATGACAACGAATTCATGAAAGCGAATGAAAGATTTGACTTGCAAAACTTACTTGTAGCGTTGGTTGATGAAGAGTTTCTTGAGCTCCAGTTGTGCACTCAATTCAGATGAGAATGACTATGTAAATGAATGATTAACTAAGTTGATTTAACTAAGTTTACATGTAAAAATGATTCATGCATGATCACCACTTGTTGTCGCATGAAAGGGTTAATTAAGAGAAGTTAAGTGGGCTCCTATTTTCTAGTAATGCGCCCACACGCAACAAGAACCTCATGCATGCATCCAAGAAGGGCACATTCCTATAATATGAAGGAGTGCAATCAGGTAGGGCGCACTTGCTTAGTATGAAGGATTATGCTCAAGGAGGGTGCAATTCTTCAGCCCAAAGGAGTGCACTTAAGTTGAGCACATGTCTTCACCAACTTCGAGGGCGCTTTTGCTTTTAAAGGTGAATTTTTCTTTTGTTTTCTTTTGTGTTCTTTTGAGTGTTTTTCTATTGTGTGCATGGAGAAAAGGAAGTTTTCTAAGTCAAGATAAGTCATGAGTTCACCTAACCATGGAGTAGATAACTTAGGTGCTTCTAAGGGTTAGATGACAACACTTAGGAAATATTGACTTAGGTGGATGTGACACTCGGAGAAAGCACACAAATAACAAATCAAACAACAAGGTGACACTAAGGGGCTTGAAATGATAGTTAATGTAGGCTCCAAAATTGACTTAGGAAAACAATTTGGAGGGTCGTTGTCGTAGTGAAAATAGGACCCGATGAGGCAACTTTGGAACATAAATATCAAATGAAAGCATTGTACCCATTTTATGTTTAGTGCATAAAGAATGTTATAAAGCTATTATTATAAAGTTCAAATTTTGTTTATAAGAACACTGAGGATAATGTCCCTTTTTAAGAGGTGGGGTTTGTAACACCCCTACGTCTATGTGACCTCTCTAAGCATTTTGCATGACTGAGTGTCTTAGTGTAATAGCTAATTAATAACGAAAGTGTCTTGTCTCTCAATCTTGGTGAAAAGGGAATGCATACTTGAGTAACATGAATCATACATTTGAGGAAATAACTAACTAAACTTAATCATAAACATAAGAAAACCATTAGTCATACGTTTATCTAAACCACCCATCAATAATGTTTAAACAATTAGAATTATAATAAATTAAAATCAACCCTAATTTAAAATTGATAATTGTTATTGGAGTTGTCTATAATGCGACTTTTTGGAGATTCCGGTGACGGAATCCGGCGGAAGAAATTGAGGTTAAATCTTGATTTGTTGCAGTTAAAATGGTTTTTTAACTGCATATTTGGATTCAGCACCCTCGAAAACCCCTGGGACGCTTTCATTGTGCAGAAACTAGCTATCAAACTTGTGATTCCAATAAATTCCTGCCGGATTTCGACCGGAAAAACCCACCGGAAAGGCTTTCAAAAAGTCGCGTTATAGACAACTGCATTGTTATTTGAATTATAAAATAAATATAATTATAAATGGTATTTGTTACCATCACTATTATAATTATATAAAGATGTTATTATAAATTCATACAAAGTGAGTATGAGTTATTAAAACAAAACAAGCTTGCTATGAAGAATGAAACGAGGGGAAGAGAAGTCCAAGCCCGAGACACTTGCTTACCACCACTTCAATAAGTATACATTTTACTTAATCACTGTCGCAAAAGGGGAATACCTTCTCCAACACGGAAAGGGTAACTTCATGAGGAGGCAACCCCGGGAAGATTTCCTTTAAAAAGGAGAATCTGAGGGAAAGGGTAACTTCATGAGGAGGCAACCCCGAGGAGATTTCCTTTAAATTTTTCGAGCCAGTGATTGGTTTCATTATCAAATTAAAATATTTGAAATGACAAATGATTAACAACGATCAACCCAACTTCTTTTGTTCTCTCATCGCGAAATTATGGTGTCGAAAACCGACCTTGAATTTTTTTTGGGGACTATATTCCTTGTTATATTTTCCTTTTGAATGATGGTGTTATTGAATATATGGGATTGTATATATGTTTTTCAAACTAACCACCAATCGAACCTGAATCAATGCTAAATTATCATATATATGTATATGTGTAAGTGGTTTAAGGAGGATTGGTCACGAACATCACCCTCTTTCATTCACCACCTAGGCACAAGCTATGGCACATATAATTCATCTGAAACTACATCCCAAATTAAACACAAAAGATACCATGAGTCTTCACCCTTATTCGGAATTCTCCAGATGTCTTCAGCCTTAGATTTTGAATTCTACATGTGGTCAATTTGCAGGGTAGAAGTTTACAATGTCTGTGGCGTTGCCAACTACAGTTATGCAGACGTGTTTGACAAATGGTTAATTTCTGGCATTGCCAACCATTTTATGTGCATATACTTATTGTTATAATTTGGTTAACAAGATTTTATTCACTAATGGAAAGAGGAAAAAACCTAATAAGTTTTCAGTATTGAAAACATTTAACATGCATGCATACAAAAACTTCCTCTATGTCGTTTTGGGAATTTTATTAAAGTCCTGAAAAGTACTGGGTTTATTCCTTTTTTAGTTCTTACCTTCTGGAGACATTATTAACATGTCATTAGTGCTAAAGATCATTTTGGAGTGATGAAGATCATAAAATTTAATTATGCAGGATCTAAAAGTAGAAGTACAAAGTAAGGTCAAAGATTTAGTTTATATATATAATGCACACTTCGTGCATGTTAGCAATAGGGAATAAAATTTCATATCCTTCCTTGGGTTTTAAAATTGACTCCACTCTTGATAGAATGTGTTGCTTCTCAAAATGTTTACCACAAATCGACAACCACATATCACTCTTGATTTAGGGATATCAGACCTTTGAATAGCTATGACCTATTTATGAATTAAAACAATGTGTATTTGTGTGATGAGTTGAAATAAGTTCACACTAAGCATGATTCCATTTTACTTTGTTATTAAGACGAGTTGATAGTGCACTTTAGATTATTTAATATATGGCTAAACATATTGGTGTTTCGCTTCTTTTGAAAACTTAAGTTGTGCTAACCTTTTTCTTGTTATTATGACATGATCCATAGTGCACATGAGATTAATTATTCTATAGATGTATAATTCAATACATATTGTATTAATATGTATATCTGTGTGTGTGTTATGCAGATTTTTACTTGTAGATTCAACAACTTATGTGATATGCTAAAACATAAGACAAGAATCTACCCTACTCATTAGCGAAAACCAAAATTGATCGATAAAAACACTAAGCAGAAAAGGAAGAATTTTGATCGCACATAACACAATATTTTTTTCTAGGGAAAGCAATTGCTCAAAACCTCGACTATCTATATTGCACTAACCAGAAGATCTGAGAAGAAAATACAATGCTTGTTCAACCCGAACAATTCCTGCACAAGTACAATCTATCTCAATGCTTCACAAACCAGCTCAAGCCAACACTTAGCCAAATCTGCTGCCTTCCAAGCCCCTACTTCCTTGCGCAATTCCTAAGAGAATTAGCCCATATTTAATTGGGAAATTTTCTCTCCATAACTACACAATCCATCCATAGGCCCTCAACTGATTGTATGCACCATCTGTAGAACTCAGAAAATTATACAAGTGATAGTACACTGTCCCTAAACTCTAATCTCAACTGGGTCTTCCTCAGAACTGACATGCATGAGTTAGTTATAAGTGGATATTCAGTTAACTGGTGGAGCAGTGAAGTTGCACTAGTGCTTGTCCCCACTACTAGACCTCCTACTAGTTCCTCCAACTTTTTGAACTAGTTTAATTGACTTTAACTTAGTTAGACTAAGTTAATTAACTACAACTCAAAAGAACTCAACTTGGACCCCTAAAATTTAGGAATCACTCTACATGACTCTAGATATACTTCCAATTCGAATTTACTAAGCCAACTAAGTCAAATTAACTTAGTGAACTATTACAAGTTTCCATGACAATATAATTTAAATTAATATTTCTTGTTGCTATTTTTAACACTCCCTCTCAACAAGAAAATGATTATCTACTACCTCGATCCCACCTCTGTGAAACTTGAATTTGCATCTTGACAAGGCCTTTGTCAAAATATTTACATCATGTTCCTTTGTGGAAATGTACTCCAACAACATAATTATTCTTTACACACAATCTCGAAGTGATGATACCAGATATCAATATGCTTGGACCAATCATGAAAAACTGGATTCTCAGAGAGTTTGATGCAACTTTGATTGTCATACTAAATCACTGTTGGATCCATCTGCTAACCAAACAAACCAACTAGAATCTTCCTCATCGAGATAACCTCACAAGTTGCTTGACTAACAGCCATGTACTGTGTGTTGGGATAGGGTCCCAGGGTCAATTTTGGGTTAGTTTAACCAAGATTTGAGAAAGATTTTTTAAAGAATTTAAAGTCTCTGCGAAATGTGGAAGCAGAGCGCGCAGCTAAGTACGAGTCAAAGGGGATTTAGCCCCTTGTTTGGGTAAGTGATAGGTTGGTTTTGAAGACTCAACCATGGTCCATGGACCATCGTATTGGATGGAAAAAACTATATATAGTTGAGTCATTGCGAGTCTAAGTATCAATCCAAGATAGAAGATTATTGTTGTTGGGAAAGTGCTAAGGAAGGAAAGCTCTGTTTCCTATACTTAGGTGTGTTATCACTCCAAAATTTCTCTAGAGTTGTTAGGAAAGAAATAATAAAGGTAACCACAAACCTACTTTTGAGATCAGGATCTAGCCTTCCTAATGCTCAAAGAGGGCTCTCTCTTTATGATTTAACTTTGTTTAGTTAATTGATTTTAGGCTAGCTATTTAAGCTTTGGTTGGGTCTTTATTTGGATTTGGTGGTGGAATCACTGACTTAGATGGATAGAGGGATGTCTTTTACCATTGGGCTATGGGGTCAAGTGTCAAGAAAACAGGACTGGATCAGGTTCTAAAGATAGTGTTTACAGGGAAAGGTAGTTGAGTAAATTCAGATCTTAAGTCTGGATGGTGAAGTGGTTTTCAATCAGGGTCAAGAAGCAACTAAGGGTTCCTCAAACCGGATAATGAAGGAAATGGTAGGGGTCAATCGGAACTAGGGAGCAATGAAGAATTCCCCAATTTGGATATCAGAAGAAAACATTAAAATGATTAACTGTTCAAGATAGAGTGTACTTAAACAAATTTTGTAATATAATTCCATTTAATTCATTCAATTTAGATAACATGCAAGTTTGTGAAACACTTAAGAAAATAACAATTTGAAAAAAGAAAATACTTCACTGAAGTGGCCGAACACATGAATCCTATAATGCAATCTCTTTATTACTCAGTCCAATCTGCTAACTTGAAAAAATGGTACAAATAACCCCCAGGTTTCAGATCAATACAACTATAGTAATGTCAAGAAATCCACAATCTATACTTCGAATTATGAAGTATCTATACAAAAATAGTTACAAAATATCCCAAACTGTCTTGGGAATTAATCTAGGAAAAAGAAATATCTTCATGCAAGAATATAGAGATAGATATTCAACTGCTGCAATCTATACCTGTTTATTAGGCTTTACTGTCAGATCTTTTGCTACCTTCTCTCACTTGCTATTTGTTTTCCTCGCTGGCTATCTTTTTACTTTGGCTTTTCACTGATACTCTTTCATCTAGCTGATCTGTTGCTTTTATTTTACTACTCTGTTTTCACTTTTACTTTGCATTTTTACAGTAAGTCATTTAATTTCTCCCAAGTCTCTGCATCTGGTAATTTAATATTTAACATTTTTCTGTAGATTTCATTTGCTTCTATATACTTGGAAAAGGTGGGCTTATTTACAAAAATGTGTTTTACCTCATGCTGGAGGTAAAATAGGTTCTCAAAAGTTTGGTATAGAACATTTCTTGTAGGCATCGCTTTCATAGATGAATTATTTTCCTGATCTCTTGCCACTTCTATGATTTTCCTGTTGTAGTCTTCTTGTGGCATCAATATGTCATTTATCACTAAGGGATTTGGCAGACCTTTCTGCATTAAAGCATCAAACTTAACCATGAACCTACCTATAGCCAGCTCCATGGTTTGGCATTTGCCCTCAAGGTTCATCATTAAGTTCCTCTTGTTGAGCACTTTCTTCACCTCTAGTATGGTGCCAATCTTGTCAGCTATGTCCAGCTCCTGCAATTTATATTTGTTCTTAGAGTTAAGGAATTGGATTATTCTAGTAGCTTCTTCTGGCATGTCTCCAAGCTCGCCCTTAACTCTCTAAATTGCTTCAGTAGCCTCTTTGACTAATCATTTTGTTCGAAAATGACTTGTATAGAGGGCCAAATATCATTGACAGAGTCAATGATATTGGCCCATAGTTGTTCTTTAGCCTGGGCAAGTGGCTCCTTCAATGTTAACTCTTTCTCCAAATTCTTTATCCTCTCAGTCAACCTGGTTGACTTCTAAACTTCATTCTTGTGCATAATTTGTGCCAATTTCCTCTCATCCTCTAGACTTGTTATTTGTTCTTTGAGTCTATTTATCTCATAGGTATAAATGGACATGTCCTCCATTGCTTTGACCAATTTGCTTGCCTCATCACTTGGCTGAGCTGCTGCTATTGTTGAACCTGTTGCTGATATAGATGTTGTTGCAGCTGGAAGTGCTGTAGCCAGTGGAGTTGTGGGGGCCAATGAAGATGCCAAGGTTGATGGAATTGTTGTAGTCACTGTGGGAATGGCAGTGGTAGTTGCTGTTTCAAGGCTGGTCTGTTTCAGCTGTATTAAGTTGTCCAACTCTTTCTCGATTTCTTTCAATTGATCATTTAATTAGAGAATGAGATCCATCCTATCATCTTGCTGACTTTGGCATTCAAGGACCTCCTTGGTCTGTGGATGCTCTGAATGAGGCATCGTCAATTTTTTCTTTAAAGCCACAATATCCTCATTTTTCTTCTTTATCAATTTCTCTACATCCTTGACATCATTGGGATTATATCCAAGCTCAATCACCAAGTCTTCCAGTGACTTGATTCTGTTATCCTTGGCTTGTGAGGATGCCTTTTCCAGCTTAACTGTGCTGTAATATTATCCAGTAAGCTTTGGAGTTTATGCACAGTCATTTCTTTATTTTACATTGCGGAGTAAATCATCTCACTTGCGTGCTTATGGAATTCGATTTGGTCAATAGGGTGAACATCCCTAGTCAAAAATTCAAAATCTATTTTCTTGTAGTCTACTGATGATTTGGGCTGTTGGACTGTAGGTTGCAAGAATGTCATTTGAATCTTTCCAGTTTTAATGTCAAAGGCTGACATTAGCCTGTTCTGATTTGCAGGTGTTTGCTTGAAGTACTGGGCATAAGTCTCAGCCTTTAATGCCTCATTCCTCAACTTAATTTCCTTGTACTTCTCTTTATCCACAGGCTTGCTGGATGAAGAGACTTCAATGCTGAGCTATTTCTTAATAAGTTGAGTGTTTGAGGTAGAAGGCTGTTGAGTTTCAACTAAGGATGCTGGACCTTTGCTCTTTCCCACCATTGCGTCAGTGTCAGTGATTTCCACTGTCCCAATGGTGTCTTCTTGCTTAGTTACATGATTAAGCTTGGGCCTTTTCTTGTAACTCATCTCAAATCTTTCATCTGTAGCGTCCATTGCTGAGCTAGAACCTTCTTCCCTGGTTCTTTTCACATTTCTATCTTCATTGGCTGGAGTCTGCAAAATGGGAGTAATAGTCATGTGTTCTTGTAGGGATGGAACCTGCAGAAAGGAACTAGTATCAATATGCTTTTCCACATCAATTAATATACTCTCAACATCTATTAAAGTGTTCTCCAACCATTCTGACTGGTTGGCATATCTCTCAATGTCTGGCCTGGGATCATGTATGAAAGGACTCAATTTGAATTTGAGCCTTAGTTTATTTATGACTCCATTAGGGTCATACTGCCACATAAAACTACTCTTGAAGTTCATCTCCTATAAGAGTTTCTCTGCCTCTTGTCTAGCTTCCCTATTATTACAAATAAAAGGGCCCAATTGGTTTTTTATCTTAAATTGAGTCTTCTTCTTGGCTGACAGGAAATTAACCTCATCAAAGTTTATGATTTGCCTAAAATACTCTAATGCAAATATCCTCATGGGGAGGTATTTGGGCAACTTGTAGGGAGTGGGTTGGCATCCATATATTCTGATTTCTATGTGGTCCTGGTATAGATACCAATCTCCCACTCTACTATTCTTAGTCAACTATAACACTCTCTTAATCTCCTCACTTATCTCGGGTTGATAGCTACTGGTCAACATGTTTATAACTAGATGGAAAAATGAATCAATAAACTCTTTATAAGAAGATACAATAGAATATCTTTGGATCCATGGTGTCCAAAAGATGACAGATCTTGGACTTCCCTTGGTGTCTAACTTTTGGAAGCTGAATGGAAACTTGTCTGACTAAAAGTATAAGAACATATGAAATAATATTGATGAGTGCTTGAAGACTCTCTCATTTGGTAATCTGATGAACTGTTCACGGATTCTGTCTGCTATGAATTGAGCAAAGTTGTAAATTGTAGCAGGAGGCTTGCCTAGGCAAAATATAGAAAGGAAAGCAAGGACAACCTCATCCACATGTTCATCTGTAGTGTACCCTAGAATGCAAGACAACATGGTAATAATTTGTCTGCCTCTCTTAGAGAAAATGGTGGCAGCATATGCAAGACTATCTGTTGGAGTGTGAGACTCTTTAATGATGAAAGTTTGAATGATATGAGCTTTCTTGGGAGGGTCTAGCTTGGTGTAGAGTTCAAGTAAGTCTTCAATGGAAAGTGGGGTCACATTTGGGCCTGGCTGGATCTGCAGCATTTGATTTATTGATTCTTCTGTAATAGTGAATAAAACCTGTTAGTCAGTAGTGACTATGGCTCTTTGACTAGGGATATAACAAGCTTGGTAGAAGTGGATGATTTCTAGGAATAGGTGTACCGGTGGGAATAAGTACTTGGGAAAATTGGACTCCCATAGGTGAATGTCATCATTCTGGTTCAAAAACTTGTCTTTACTCCAGTAGTGGAGTTTCAGTAGGTGGGCAGGGGAAGAAATATACTTAATTTGAAATTGTTTGTCGGCTAATGGAAGGTGGTCAATATCTAGGTGAGGGGTTTGCATAGGTATTACATCCAAAGAGGTTTGGGAAGCCATAATTTGGTATTTGAATTGAATTACACTTTATGTGGTTTCAGGGGTAAGGTTTAGAAGCTCTAGAATAATGGGGAGGGTAATAATAGCCTGTAAAAAGGGGTTTGGGTGCACAATAGGTTTTTCTTTAGTTTTAACAAGGTTTCTTAATTAATTTAGCTAATTAACAGTTTAATTACTATGTATAACTTAAATTTACAGGGCTGTTCTAGTTCTATTAAGAATACTCAGAAATTTGACGGTTTGGTGCAGACGGGGTTTTTTGGTAGCTACAGAGGTTACTGAGGCTTCAACTGGTTATTCGTTGCTTCAATTTGGTGTCTACAACATCTTCGGGTTGCAAAGAGTGGTTAAATTGGTTGGGCAGAGGTTCAAGCTATCTCCTAGCTTCATGATTTGCTATCATCTGTTTACTAGCATGTTCCCTTTTCTTGGATCTTTCACCTTTGACCACCTTTGCAGCTGCCTCAAGTAGCCTGTACAAGTCCATAAGTGCGCATACAAGGGTTGCCCTACCTAGCCTTAGAAGAGCATGCACATCATCAAAAAGGCAAATCCCAAATCTCAATCCACCAGCATGTTTGAAGCTTGCGGAACATGATGTCTCTAAACACTTTGACAAAGCTTCACTAACAGTCTCTGGCAAAGCTACCTGACTTAATACTGCAGACAAACTTAAACAAACCATTGCTGCATCCAGGGGATCACTTTTCCAGTCTCCATTAAAGAACCAAAGAGTAAAGAAGTAACTGTATATCACGTCAACCATATGAACAGCCAGTAAGGGTGATGGATCCGATTTAGTCAATTGCCCTACTGAAGATAAGGGATTCTCCGGACCAGCTGGTATATCACTCAGGTCATTCTCACCCAAATTTGCAACTCCTGGACTAAGAACCCTTGACATTCGATCATTTGATATGTCCAGTGACTGAATAAGTTGACATCCTTGACTGGAAAGTGAGATTGTATGTGCAGAAGGCTTCAACCACCATGGTTCCCAAGGTCTTACCATGTGACTTATTTTACCTGATGCTACAGCCCGCAAGAAATATTTTCTTTCATTGGCTGATAAGTCATCCAATGACATATCATCTCCTGAAGACAACACATAAGCATTCTGACCAATTAGACATGCAATTCAATGTACAGACAAGATTGATTTATAAGCTGCAACATCTCTGGTGTAGTACCGCTAGTATGATTTCCAAACTAGGACAAAAGCACCCTCATTTATATGGTACAAAAACATTAATAAACATGCCCATGTCTTAAATGTGCCCTCCCGGTAGAAGTGAATGCTAGGGTAGAATGGCTTGTAATAATGTGTGTCACATCAATTATCTATGGTGTTTGTAGTTACATATGGACCATCTGGATGTCATCAAGGATCCGTGTCCTATAATGGTCACGCACATTGTGCTATTTCTGTTTACTGTAGGGTGTAACTTTCCATGAAGTCACCACAACCTCTCCCGAAATTACACTCCATTTTTCAAATATGTTTCTATAGCTATTTACCTGCTATTTGGAAAAAAATAAACTTCTTGACGGAAAAAACATGAGATTTGGAATAATTTAAGAACACCAATGCCTGAAAAAATCAGTCGCAAATGCCATGTATAAGATGAATGAAATATGTTGAAAGCTATGAAGATAAATGTCTTGTATTTAAGCAAAACTAATAATAATCTATTCCGTACAAAGACATTGTTGCTGCTTTCCCCAAAATAGAACTGAATCTCTAAGTTGATACCTTTCAAATAATTCATTTGTGCTAATCACTGAAGATACAGAGAAAGCAAATGCTGGTAATGGATTATAATAAATACTAGTAATTAATATGTCAAATAACTGGCGTGTATGCTGACTTTACCGTATAAAGAGTCCAGGAATGCTTTATAAACTTCTCCATTCAGCAAGTTTACTCGCCAGAAAAATTGTTCTGAGAACCAACAACTAAGCAAAGTATCTTTCATTAATCACAAGCTAAAAGTCCCATTTTCCCATCAGTTGTCTAAACATATGCATTAAAATTTAAGAACACAACTAAAATGATCAAAATATAAATTTATCCCCACAACCTGAGAAATTCCAAATTATGAGCTCATAAATCAGACACTAAAATAAGGAGAAAACACAAATAATGAGCTTTTCTTGATTAGATACAAATGACTATAAATCAATATTCATGTACAGAAACTTCTGTTTCTAGCACAACTCTTACAAAACCTCTTCAATCACAACCTTGGGCTTTTGGTTTTCCTGTCTATTGACATTCAAAGTATTCACTGCAATATTTCCAGAATCTCTTGTAGGAAGAGTATTCTTTTCAACTTCTACAAGAGCAGCCAGGGAAGTCCAAACTTCTTTCGGTTGTTCATTAGTCCAACACATCAGGAAGAAGACTTTCTTTAAAGCAAATTGAAGACTCTTCCGACCATCATTTCTTATTTCTTCTCTCCTAGCTTCGTGATTTGCTATCATCTGTTTACTAGCATGTTCCCTTTTCTTGGATCTTTCACCTTTGACCACCTTTGCAGCTGCCTCAAGTAGCCTGTACAAGTCCATAAGTGCGCATACAAGGGTTGCCCTACCTAGCCTTAGAAGAGCATGCACATCATCAAAAAGGCAAATCCCAAATCTCAATCCACCAGCATGTTTGAAGCTTGCGGAACATGATGTCTCTAAACACTTTGACAAAGCTTCACTAACAGTCTCTGGCAAAGCTACCTGACTTAATACTGCAGACAAACTTAAACAAACCATTGCTGCATCCAGGGGATCACTTTTCCAGTCTCCATTAAAGAATCGAAGAGTAAAGCAGTAACTGTATATCACGTCAACCATATGAACCAGTAAGGGTGATGGATCCGATTTAGTCAATTGCCCTACTGAAGATAAGGGATTCTCCGGACCAGCTGGTATATCACTCAGGTCATCCTCACCCAAATTTGCAACTCCTGGACTAAGAACCCTTGACATTCGATCATTTGATATGTCCAGTGACTGAATAAGTTGACATCCTTGACTGGAAAGTGAGATTGTATGTGCAGAAGGCTTCAACCACCATGGTTCCCAAGGTCTTACCATGTGACTTATTTTACCTGATGCTACAGCCCGCAAGAAATATTTTCTTTCATTGGCTGATAAGTCATCCAATGACATATCATCTCCTGAAGACAACACATAAGCATTCTGACCAATTAGACATGCAATTCAATGTACAGACAAGATTGATTTATAAGCTGCAACATCTCTGGTGTAGTACCGCTAGTATGATTTCCAAACTAGGACAAAAGCACCCTCATTTATATGGTACAAAAACATTAATAAACATGCCCATGTCTTAAATGTGCCCTCCCGGTAGAAGTGAATGCTAGGGTAGAATGGCTTGTAATAATGTGTGTCACATCAATTATCTATGGTGTTTGTAGTTACATATGGACCATCTGGATGTCATCAAGGATCCGTGTCCTATAATGGTCACGCACATTGTGCTATTTCTGTTTACTGTAGGGTGTAACTTTCCATGAAGTCACCACAACCTCTCCCGAAATTACACTCCATTTTTCAAATATGTTTCTATAGCTATTTACCTGCTATTTGGAAAAAAATAAACTTCTTGACGGAAAAAACATGAGATTTGGAATAATTTAAGAACACCAATGCCTGAAAAAATCAGTCGCAAATGCCATGTATAAGATGAATGAAATATGTTGAAAGCTATGAAGATAAATGTCTTGTATTTAAGAAAAACTAATAATAATCTATTCCGTACAAAGACACTGTCGCTGCTTTCCCCAAAATAGAACTGAATCTCTAAGTTGATACCTTTCAAATAATTCATTTGTGCTAATCACTGAAGATACAGAGAAAGCAAATGCTGGTAATGGATTATAATAAATACTAGTAATTAATATGTCAAATAACTGGCGTGTATGCTGACTTTACCGTATATAAGAGTCCAGGAATGCTTTATAAACTTCTCCATTCAGCAAGTTTACTAGCCAGAAAAATTGTTCTGAGAACCAACAACTAAGCAAAGTATCTTTCATTAATCACAAGCTAAAAGTCCCATTTTCCCATCAGTTGTCTAAACATATGCATTAAAATTTAAGAACACAACTAAAATGATCAAAAATATAAATTTATCCCCACAACCTGAGAAATTCCAAATTATGAGCTCATAAATCAGACACTAAAATAAGGAGAAAACACAAATAATGAGCTTTTCTTGATTAGATACAAATGACTATAAATCAATATTCATGTACAGAAACTTCTGTTTCTAGCACAACTCTTACAAAACCTCTTCAATCACAACCTTGGGCTTTTGGTTTTCCTGTCTATTAACATTCAAAGTATTCACTGCAATATTTCCAGAATCTCTTGCAGGAAGAGTATTCTTTTCAACTTCTACAAGAGCAGCCAGGGAAGTCCAAACTTCTTTCGGTTGTTCATTAGTCCAACACATCAGGAAGTAGACTTTCTTTAAAGCAAATTGAAGACTCTTCCGACCATCATTTCTTATTTCTTCTCTCCTAGCTTCGTGATTTGCTATCATCTGTTTACTAGCATGTTCCCTTTTCTTGGATCTTTCACCTTTGACCACCTTTGCAGCTGCCTCAAGTAGCCTGTACAAGTCCATAAGTGCGCATACAAGGGTTGCCCTACCTAGCCTTAGAAGAGCATGCACATCATCAAAAAGGCAAATCCCAAATCTCAATCCACCAGCATGTTTGAAGCTTGCGGAACATGATGTCTCTAAACACTTTGACAAAGCTTCACTAACAGTCTCTGGCAAAGCTACCTGACTTAATACTGCAGACAAACTTAAACAAACCATTGCTGCATCCAGGGGATCACTTTTCCAGTCTCCATTAAAGAACTGAAGAGTAAAGCAGTAACTGTATATCACGTCAACCATATGAACAGCCAGTAAGGGTGATGGATCCGATTTAGTCAATTGCCCTACTGAAGATAAGGGATTCTCCGGACCAGCTGGTATATCACTCAGGTCATTCTCACCCAAATTTGCAACTCCTGGACTAAGAACCCTTGACATTCGATCATTTGATATGTCCAGTGACTGAATAAGTTGACATCCTTGACTGGAAAGTGAGATTGTATGTGCAGAAGGCTTCAACCACCATGGTTCCCAAGGTCTTACCATGTGACTTATTTTACCTGATGCTACAGCCCGCAAGAAATATTTTCTTTCATTGGCTGATAAGTCATCCAATGACATATCATCTCCTGAAGACAACACATAAGCATTCTGACCAATTAGACATGCAATTCAATGTACAGACAAGATTGATTTATAAGCTGCAACATCTCTGGTGTAGTACCGCTAGTATGATTTCCAAACTAGGACAAAAGCACCCTCATTTATATGGTACAAAACATTAATAAACATGCCCATGTCTTAAATGTGCCCTCCCGGTAGAAGTGAATGCTAGGGTAGAATGGCTTGTAATAATGTGTGTCACATCAATTATCTATGGTGTTTGTAGTTACATATGGACCATCTGGATGTCATCAAGGATCCGTGTCCTATAATGGTCACGCACATTGTGCTATTTCTGTTTACTGTAGGGTGTAACTTTCCATGAAGTCACCACAAACTCTCCCGAAATTACACTCCATTTTTCAAATATGTTTCTATAGCTATTTACCTGCTATTTGGAAAAAAATAAACTTCTTGACGGAAAAAACATGAGATTTGGAATAATTTAAGAACACCAATGCCTGAAAAAATCAGTCGCAAATGCCATGTATAAGATGAATGAAATATGTTGAAAGCTATGAAGATAAATGTCTTGTATTTAAGCAAAACTAATAATAATCTATTCCGTACAAAGACACTGTCGCTGCTTTCCCCAAAATAGAACTGAATCTCTAAGTTGATACCTTTCAAATAATTCATTTGTGCTAATCACTGAAGATACAGAGAAAGCAAATGCTGGTAATGGATTATAATAAATACTAGTAATTAATATGTCAAATAACTGGCGTGTATGCTGACTTTACCGTATAAAGAGTCCAGGAATGCTTTATAAACTTCTCCATTCAACAAGTTTACTAGCCAGAAAAATTGTTCTGAGAACCAACAACTAAGCAAAGTATCTTTCATTAATCACAAGCTAAAAGTCCCATTTTCCCATCAGTTGTCTAAACATATGCATTAAAATTTAAGAACACAACTAAAATGATCAAAAAATATAAATTTATCCCCACAACCTGAGAAATTCCAAATTATGAGCTCATAAATCAGACACTAAAATAAGGAGAAAACACAAATAATGAGCTTTTCTTGATTAGATACAAATGACTATAAATAAATATTCATGTACAAAAAATTCTGTTTCTAGCACAACTCTTACAAAACCTCTTCAATCACAACCTTGGGCTTTTGGTTTTCTTGTCTATTAACATTCAAAGTATTCACTGCAATATTTCCAGAATCTCTTGCAGGAAGAGTATTCTTTTCAACTTCTACAAGAGCAGCCAGGGAAGTCCAAACTTCTTTTGGTTGTTCATTAGTCCAACACATCAGGAAGTAGACTTTCTTTAAAGCAAATTGAAGACTCTTCCGACCATCATTTCTTATTTCTTCTCTCCTAGCTTCGTGATTTGCTATCATCTGTTTACTAGCATGTTCCCTTTTCTTGGATCTTTCACCTTTGACCACCTTTGCAGCTGCCTCAAGTAGCCTGTACAAGTCCATAAGTGCGCATACAAGGGTTGCCCTACCTAGCCTTAGAAGAGCATGCACATCATCAAAAAGGCAAATCCCAAATCTCAATCCACCAGCATGTTTGAAGCTTGCGGAACATGATGTCTCTAAACACTTTGACAAAGCTTCACTAACAGTCTCTGGCAAAGCTACCTGACTTAATACTGCAGACAAACTTAAACAAACCATTGCTGCATCCAGGGGATCACTTTTCCAGTCTCCATTAAAGAACCGAAGAGTAAAGCAGTAACTGTATATCACGTCAACCATATGAACAGCCAGTAAGGGTGATGGATCCGATTTAGTCAATTGCCCTACTGAAGATAAGGGATTCTCCGGACCAGCTGGTATATCACTCAGGTCATTCTCACCCAAATTTGCAACTCCTGGACTAAGAACCCTTGACATTCGATCATTTGATATGTCCAGTGACTGAATAAGTTGACATCCTTGACTGGAAAGTGAGATTGTATGTGCAGAAGGCTTCAACCACCATGGTTCCCAAGGTCTTACCATGTGACTTATTTTACCTGATGCTACAGCCCGCAAGAAATATTTCTTTCATTGGCTGATAAGTCATCCAATGACATATCATCTCCTGAAGACAACACATAAGCATTCTGACCAATTAGACATGCATTCAATGTACAGACAAGATTTGATTTATAAGTGCAACATCTCTAGTGTAGTACCGCTTAGTATGATTTCCAAACTAGGACAAAGCAACCTCATTTATATGGTACAAAAACATTAATAAAATGCCCATGTCTTAAATGTGCCCTCCCGGTAGAAGTGAATGCTAGGGTAGAATGGCTTGTAATAATGTGTGTCACATCAATTATCTATGGTGTTTGTAGTTACATATGGACCATCTGGATGTCATCAAGGATCCGTGTCCTATAATGGTCACGCACATTGTGCTATTTCTGTTTACTGTAGGGTGTAACTTTCCATGAAGTCACCACAACCTCTCCCGAAATTACACTCCATTTTTCAAATATGTTTCTATAGCTATTTACCTGCTATTTGGAAAAAAATAAACTTCTTGACGGAAAAAACATGAGATTTGGAATAATTTAAGAACACCAATGCCTGAAAAAATCAGTCGCAAATGCCATGTATAAGATGAATGAAATATGTTGAAAGCTATGAAGATAAATGTCTTGTATTTAAGCAAAACTAATAATAATCTATTCCGTACAAAGACACTGTCGCTGCTTTCCCCAAAATAGAACTGAATCTCTAAGTTGATACCTTTCAAATAATTCATTTGTGCTAATCACTGAAGATACAGAGAAAGCAAATGCTGGTAATGGATTATAATAAATACTAGTAATTAATATGTCAAATAACTGGCGTGTATGCTGACTTTACCGTATAAAGAGTCCAGGAATGCTTTATAAACTTCTCCATTCAGCAAGTTTACTAGCCAAAAAATTGTTCTGAGAACCAACAACTAAGCAAAGTATCTTTCATTAATCACAAGCTAAAAGTCCCATTTTCCCATCAGTTGTCTAAACATATGCATTAAAATTTAAGAACACAACTAAAATGATCAAAAATATAAATTTATCCCCACAACCTGAGAAATTCCAAATTATGAGCTCATAAATCAGACACTAAAATAAGGAGAAAACACAAATAATGAGCTTTTCTTGATTAGATACAAATGACTATAAATCAATATTCATGTACAGAAACTTCTGTTTCTAGCACAACTCTTACAAAACCTCTTCAATCACAACCTTGGGCTTTTGGTTTTCCTGTCTATTAACATTCAAAGTATTCACTGCAATATTTCCAGAATCTCTTGCAGGAAGAGTATTCTTTTCAACTTCTACAAGAGCAGCCAGGGAAGTCCAACTTCTTTCGTTGTTCATTAGTCCAACACATCAGGAAGTAGACTTTCTTTAAAGCAAATTGAAGACTCTTCCGACCATCATTTCTTATTTCTTCTCTCCTAGCTTCGTGATTTGCTATCATCTGTTTACTAGCATGTTCCCTTTTCTTGGATCTTTCACCTTTGACCACCTTTGCAGCTGCCTCAAGTAGCCTGTACAAGTCCATAAGTGCGCATACAAGGGTTGCCCTACCTAGCCTTAGAAGAGCATGCACATCATCAAAAAGGCAAATCCCAAATCTCAATCCACCAGCATGTTTGAAGCTTGCGGAACATGATGTCTCTAAACACTTTGACAAAGCTTCACTAACAGTCTCTGGCAAAGCTACCTGACTTAATACTGCAGACAAACTTAAACAAACCATTGCTGCATCCAGGGGATCACTTTTCCAGTCTCCATTAAAGAACCGAAGAGTAAAGCAGTAACTGTATATCACGTCAACCATATGAACAGCCAGTAAGGGTGATGGATCCGATTTAGTCAATTGCCCTACTGAAGATAAGGGATTCTCCGGACCAGCTGGTATATCACTCAGGTCATTCTCACCCAAATTTGCAACTCCTGGACTAAGAACCCTTGACATTCGATCATTTGATATGTCCAGTGACTGAATAAGTTGACATCCTTGACTGGAAAGTGAGATTGTATGTGCAGAAGGCTTCACCACCATGGTTCCCAAGGTCTTACCATGTGACTTATTTTACCTGATGCTACAGCCCGCAAGAAATATTTTCTTTCATTGGCTGATAAGTCATCCAATGACATATCATCTCCTGAAGACAACACATAAGCATTATGACCAATTAGACATGCAATTCAATGTACAGACAAGATTGATTTATAAGCTGCAACATCTCTGGTGTAGTACCGCTAGTATGATTCCAAACTAGGACAAAAGCACCCTCATTTATATGGTACAAAAACATTAATAAACATGCCCATGTCTTAAATGTGCCCTCCCGGTAGAAGTGAATGCTAGGGTAGAATGGCTTGTAATAATGTGTGTCACATCAATTATCTATGGTGTTTGTAGTTACATATGGACCATCTGGATGTCATCAAGGATCCGTGTCCTATAATGGTCACGCACATTGTGCTATTTCTGTTTACTGTAGGGTGTAACTTTCCATGAAGTCACCACAACCTCTCCCGAAATTACACTCCATTTTTCAAATATGTTTCTATAGCTATTTACCTGCTATTTGGAAAAAAATAAACTTCTTGACGGAAAAAAACATGAGATTTGGAATAATTTAAGAACACCAATGCCTGAAAAAATCAGTCGCAAATGCCATGTATAAGATGAATGAAATATGTTGAAAGCTATGAAGATAAATGTCTTGTATTTAAGCAAAACTAATAATAATCTATTCCGTACAAAGACACTGTTGCTGCTTTCCCAAAAATAGAACTGAATCTCTAAGTTGATACCTTTCAAATAATTCATTTGTGCTAATCACTGAAGATACAGAGAAAGCAAATGCTGGTAATGGATTATAATAAATACTAGTAATTAATATGTCAAATAACTGGCGTGTATGCTGACTTTACCGTATAAAGAGTCCAGGAATGCTTTATAAACTTCTCCATTCAGCAAGTTTACTAGCCAGAAAAATTGTTCTGAGAACCAACAACTAAGCAAAGTATCTTTCATTAATCACAAGCTAAAAGTCCCATTTTCCCATCAGTTGTCTAAACATATGCATTAAAATTTAAGAACACAACTAAAATGATCAAAAATATAAATTTATCCCCACAACCTGAGAAATTCCAAATTATGAGCTCATAAATCAGACACTAAAATAAGGAGAAAACACAAATAATGAGCTTTTCTTGATTAGATACAAATGACTATAAATCAATATTCATGTACAGAAACTTCTGTTTCTAGCACAACTCTTACAAAACCTCTTCAATCACAACCTTGGGCTTTTGGTTTTCCTGTCTATTAACATTCAAAGTATTCACTGCAATATTTCCAGAATCTCTTGCAGGAAGAGTATTCTTTTCAACTTCTACAAGAGCAGCCAGGGAAGTCCAAACTTCTTTCGGTTGTTCATTAGTCCAACACATCAGGAAGTAGACTTTCTTTAAAGCAAATTGAAGACTCTTATGACCATCATTTCTTATTTCTTCTCTCCTAGCTTCGTGATTTGCTATCATCTTTTACTAGCATGTTCCCTTTTCTTGGATCTTTCACCTTTGACCACCTTTGCAACTGCCTCAAGTAGCCTGTACAAGTCCATAAGTGCGCATACAAGGGTTGCCCTACCTAGCCTTAGAAGAGCATGCACATCATCAAAAAGGAAAATCCCAAATCTCAATCCACCAGCATGTTTGAAGCTTGCGGAACATGATGTCTCTAAACACTTTGACAAAGCTTCACTAACAGTCTCTGGCAAAGCTACCTGACTTAATACTGCAGAAAAACTTAAACAAACCATTGCTGCATCCAGGGGATCACTTTTCCAGTCTCCATTAAAGAACCGAAGAGTAAAGCAGTAACTGTATATCACGTCAACCATATGAACAGCCAGTAAGGGTGATGGATCCGATTTAGTCAATTGCCCTACTGAAGATAAGGGATTCTCCGGACCAGCTGGTATATCACTCAGGTCATTCTCACCCAAATTTGCAACTCTTGGACTAAGAACCCTTGACATTCGATCATTTGATATGTCCAGTGACTGAATAAGTTGACATCCTTGACTGGAAAGTGAGATTGTATGTGCAGAAGGCTTACACCACCATGGTTCCCAAGGTCTTACCATGTGACTTATTTTACCTGATGCTATAGCCCGCAAGAAATATTTTCTTTCATTGGCTGATAAGTCATCCAATGACATATCATCTCCTGAAGACAACACATAAGCATTCTGACCAATTAGACATGCAATTCAATGTACAGACAAGATTGATTTATAAGCTGCAACATCTCTGGTGTAGTACCGCTAGTATGATTTCCAAACTAGGACAAAGCACCCTCATTTATATGGTACAAAAACATTAATAAACATGCCCATGTCTTAAATGTGCCCTCCCGGTAGAAGTGAATGCTAGGGTAGAATGGCTTGTAAAAATGTGTGTCACATCAATTATCTATGGTGTTTGTAGTTACATATGGACCATCTGGATGTCATCAAGGATCCGTGTCCTATAATGGTCACGCACATTGTGCTATTTCTGTTTACTGTAGGGTGTAACTTTCCATGAAGTCACCACAACCTCTCCCGAAATTACACTCCATTTTCAAATATGTTTCTATAGCTATTTACCTGCTATTTGGAAAAAAAATAAACTTCTTGACGGAAAAAACATGAGATTTGGAATAATTTAAGAACACTAATGCCTGAAAAAATCAGTCGCAAATGCCATGTATAAGATGAATGAAATATTTGAAAGCTATGAAGATAAATGTCTTGTATTTAAGCAAAACTAATAATAATCTATTCCGTACAAAGACACTGCTGCTGCTTTCCCCAAAATAGAACTGAATCTCTAAGTTGATACCTTTCAAATAATTCATTTGTGCTAATCACTGATGATACAGAGAAAGCAAATGCTGGTAATGGATTATAATAAATACTAGTAATTAATATGTCAAATAACTGGCGTGTATTCTGACTTAACCGTATAAAGAGTCCAGGAATGCTTTATAAACTTCTCCATTTAGCAAGTTTACTAGCCAGAAAAATTGTTCTGAGAACCAACAACTAAGAAAGTATCTTTCATTAATCACAAGCTAAAAGTCCCATTTTCCCATCAGTTGTCTAAACATATGCATTAAAATTTAAGAACACAACTAAAATGATCAAAAAAA